>OY987256.1:26214992-26814992 GCA_963920725.1 Rhamphomyia laevipes | reverse complement strand
TAAAAGTTATTAGAACTGTTCTTCACACCAATGAAACGTACCACCAAAAATTTTGATTTGAATTAAAGTTATTTAAACTTTAATTTATCTCAATGAAACGCAACTAGAGAGATAAAAAAAATTTGATTTGAATTAAAGTTATTTGAA
The DNA here is from genome assembly GCA_963920725.1 of Rhamphomyia laevipes. Lineage (NCBI taxonomy): Eukaryota > Metazoa > Arthropoda > Insecta > Diptera > Empididae > Rhamphomyia > Rhamphomyia laevipes. The sequence continues at coordinate 26,814,845 of OY987256.1, read as the reverse complement.
CTTTATTTTGTATAAAAGAAATGCACCTTCAAAAAAAATTCCAATTAAAGTTATTTGAACTTTAACTTGTATCAATGGAACGCAACTAAAAAATTTTTTGATTTTAATTAAAGTTATGAGAACTTTATTTTGTACCAATGGAACGCAACTAAAAAAATTTTTTGGTTTTAATTAAAGTTATATGAACTTTATTTTGTACCAATGAAACGCACCTAAAAAAAAGAATTTTTGTGTTGGCGTTTATAAAACCTCAATTATATTGATTTGAATGTGTATGCTCAGTAATTGAGAGTACCTTAGCGATAATCTGAGTAATTTTATATATTATTAATTTAAAGTACGAGGGGGATGTAAAAAATATTTTACATGATTTTTCGAGAAAAAATCAACTAATTTTGTTAATTAATTTTTATTGTATATAAAAATTAAAAAATATTTTATTTTCAATTTTTTACACTAAAGTACAAATTTTAATATGTACTTTTTATATATAATTTATAGAAATTTTGATATGCACTTTATCATATAATATAAAAATTAGAAATATTAACCGTGTTAAAATTATGAGAATACGGAATGAAATTAATAGTATCACCAATAAATTATATTTATAATGTAATTTTTGAATATAAAATTACCAAATGGTTACCAAAATATACGAAGATTTTTTGGTAAAAAACTCCGAATCCGATGTGTTGGTATATAATTTTTATTGTATATAAAAATTATAAAAGATTAATTAAAAAAAATTTATATAAAAGATTGCAAAAAAAAATGTGCAAAACAAATTTAGAATATGAAATGGCGAAATTGAAATAAAATACCGGGACCGATATGCAAAAATTCAGAATAAAAAAAATTTATATAATTTCACTGTATTACGTGAAATCACCCGAATTCTGATATAAAATTGTTTCATACAATTTTTCAATCACTTCTACCACAAAAATATAATACACATAAGAAAATTATGTAAAAGTTTATTTACGTTCATTCAATCAATCAGCTGTTTTTTCCAATTAGAATAATTAATTATTCCAATCTTATTTATTTTTATTTAAAAAAAATGGTCACCCGTAATTACTTTAATATATTGAAAAATATTTTTTATTAGGTTTAGCCGATAGAAAAATTTTGTCCACAATATATATATAAATATAAGAAAACAATAAATGGCATAAAATAAAAACCACCACTTTCTCCAAAAATTAAATGAAATGCAATTTTTTTTTTTTTATCCTTTAGGAAAAAATTTTATTTGAATATATATATGTATATATATATATTTTTTTTTTTCATATATATTACACAATATTAAATAATTATTTTAATTTATTTTTTTTTTCTTTTATATTTTTTTTCGGTAATTTGGGGTAACTTTTTATTTTTTGCGATCAAAATTTGCACTATAAATTTTTAGTATAACTTACTTGGAATTTTTTCTTTTTTGATGATTTTTATTATGATGAAAACTGATGCTGTTGAATTAAAGATGACTTGATGATATTGTAGATGAAAATTGATGAATTAAAGCTGAATCTGCTGATGAAAATGATGATGAACTGATGAAAAACTATGATGAATTTGATGAACGTGATGATATTGTTGAAACTATTGATGAAATTGATGATTCGTCATCCACGCGCTTGGGGCCACGTGGTACGAGACTAATGAAATATATTTGCTGTATCACGCGCTTGGGGCCTCGTGATAAAATATTTGAATTTTTGCTGATTCCACGCGCTTGGGGCCACGTGGTGATGATTTTACCTCACGCGCTTGGGGCCACGTGACGAGAAAATTGATGAAATATATTTGTTGTATCACGCGCTTGGGGCCTCGTGATAAAATATTTGAATTTTTGCTGAATCCACGCGCTTGGGGCCACGTGGTGATGATTTTACACGTTGTATCACGCGCTTGTGGCCACGTGACGTTGAATTGATGTTAATTTTTCCACTTTTCACTACTGCACTTCGAAGGACCAAATGTTCCGGCGTGGGAACTAGGGGGTTCACTTTTATTAAGTAGAACATTAAGTTGTCCCGAATACCTACCCGTGATTTTTGTAAATCTTATCACAAAAATGGATGTTTTTTTTTTTGTTGGAAAAAAATAATTTTTTTTATTTTAAAAGCACAAATTGTTTTTTTTTTTTATTTTACTTGCAATAATTAAAAGTTCACAAATCTTTTTTTTTTTTTTCAAGTGGACAAATTGTTGTGTAATTTTAATGTGAAAATTAGAATTCTTTTACGCTTGACTATTTAACAATTTGGATGTTGGAACTTGTATATTTATAATAATTGTTAATAAATAATAATTAAAAATAATTGAATTATTTGATTTGTACTCGTTGGATTATTGGATTGCTAACAAACAGATTTATTGGAGATTTATCTATATGTACCAAGTAAGTGATATAAAAAATATTTTTTATCAAACTTTTAGTGAAAAATGTTCGCCATTTTTTTTTTCAACATAAAAAAAAATCATAGAAAAAATAATTTCATTTTGAAAAAAACAAAATTTCAGGCATTTTTTGGTATTATTCAATAGTTTAACTGATGTATCAAATTTATGATCTAAATTATTTAATACTAAATAATAAATACAATGAATGGAACTAATGATATATTATATATAATTCATTAAAAACAAAATAAGTTTGTCCAATTTATGAACCACCAAAACCAGACAAATTACCAGATATACCATTTTGAAGTTATCCAATTTGGACATACTAATAATATTTGTAAAAAATTTAATGTATCAAGTATCATCAGCAACAATAATTAAAACACGGCCATCAGCAACAATAATTAAAACAATTTAATTTTTTATTGATTTTTAAGAATTTGTTCGATTTTTTTCTAGAATTGAATCATTGAATGACAATTTTATAGTAAAATTTAATTTTTAGGTATATCGAAAAACTATTTTCAGCAATGCAGTTTTATCTTATTTCGCTTCAATATCCTGTTAATATTAGTCCTAACTGGATCAATTAAAAATGGTACAACTGGTGGTGTGCCTGGGCATGAATCATAAGAACACGACACGATTGAGTAAACGATAGTGAAAAATAACGATAGACGACTATCGTTATTTTTTTTTAAGATCATAGGTGACGATTGTAATGCTATCGTTTTTTATTGGTATAAATTTTAATTTGGTATAATATTGCCAACTTAAAATATTAAATTTATTACCAACCAAAACATATAAAATGATGGGTTGTCACTTTTAATTGTTATTGTTTACGTTTTAGATATAAATAATCAAGTTTGCATTTTGCATAAATTTATTTTGAACTACTTTTGTGACAATGGCTGAAATTGATTTGTTTTTTTCATCTTCTTCGGAAAGTGAAGAGGGAGTTTTAAATGAAAGATTGATTCGGAAAAATTTAAGGAATAGGAGCAACCCTTTGGAACTTCCCAATAAATCGTATTTATTTCAAAATAAAATTTAATAAACAAAAATACAACATAATTTATTTAGGTTCATAAAAAGCTTCCGTGTAACCAAAGATGTATTCAAATACATTTTGGAACAACTAAAATTACACGGCGAAATTTCAACTTCAATTCCGCCTGTATTGAAACTTGCATGTTGTTTGTCACTTCTTGCTAGTGGCTCATATCAACACCAAGTTGGTAAAGATTATATGATAGGTATGGCACAAAGCACAATTTCAACAATATCTTCAGAAGTGCTACAAGAAATAGAAACCAAGCTTTGTCCGAATTGGATAAATTTTGAAAATACAAATTATGATAGTTGCAAATCATGGTTTATGGAAAAATATAAAATACCAGGTGGTAAGTTAAAGCATAAATGAATATTGTTAACAAAATTATTTAAGTTAAATTATAGTTATAGGTTGTATTGATGGGACACATATAATGTTCCGACGTCCTAAGGAAAACGAACATATATATTTTAATCGTAAGGGAAAGCACAGCATCAATTCAATGATAGTAAGTGAAACCAACATTTATTTTAATTTTTGATTATCACATAATTTTTTTTTAAGATATGCGACCATAGAATGAGAATTATTGCCATAAATTCAAAATATGGTGGAGCTGCACACGACTCTTTTGTTTGGAGCCAATCTGATGAGCGTGTACATTTCGAAAACATTGGTGCTTCTAAAAATGAATGGTTACTAGGTAATTTTTTTATCTGATTTAAAAAATATATATAAGAACTAATTATTCATGTAGGTGACTCTGGTTATCCGCTAGAACCATGGTGTCTAACACCTTACCGTAGTGCTGTTGATAATTCCAATGAAGCTTTCTTTAATACAATTCATTCGAAAGCAAGAAGTATAGTGGAAAGGTGTATTGGAATTTATAAGGGACGTTGGAGAATTTTAATGGAAGAGCGAAAAGGCAGATATGAACCAAAAAAAATGGCACATATATCATATGTATGTGCGGCTTTACACAATATTTGTATTCATTACAAAGTGCCATATGATTTTTTAGCACCACCAAACAACCCACAACTCCATATTGACGCAGATGAAATGTCTCACTTAAGCTTGTATCAGCAAGGAAACAAAATAAGGGAGACCATTAAATTATCACTTGTACGTTCTCCAAGATAATGTAAAAAAATTAACTTACGAGTATATCACTTTTTATTTTATTAATAAAAAAATAATATTATTTATTTCAATTTGAATATATTTATATATTCATCAATCTTCTTCAATACTTTATGTAAAAAAATAATATATTATTTAAAAAAAAAAATTAATTATAATATCACTTTAAAAGTCCATCGTAATATTTAATATTAAAAAAAATTATAATAGAGGAACTACAACAGTTACTAATGTATTAAACAAAACAAAAAATAATTAAATAGCTTTCATAATATTAAATACTTATATCTATAAACTGAAATATCATTAAAGAAAAATATTAATATGACTATAAAAATTCATTGTCACATCGTAATAATTTAATATAAATATAAATAATAATTAAAAAGCTGCTAACTAGGGGGAGCAGATAACTCATAGTATGTTGTTTAACAGCGATTTATGTCCAAAAGTTTTTTGTAATTAACATTATCTTTGTAACAAACAGTGGTTTCTTCAAAAATTGCTCATCTTTATTATTTATTGATTTAATTTTATATTTTTATTTGTTTAATAATAAATAATATTATTAAAATAACTATAATAAGTATAAATATGCGTAATCACGAATCCAACCTGTGTACAAAATTTCATTGAAATTGAATAATATTTACCATATGTTCTAGAACATATGAAATATTAATCGGAAATTTTAGCATGGACCCCCTCAGGCTACTAACTTCTACCTTAGTCTACACATGCGTAATCACGAATCCAACCTGTGTACAAAATTTCATTGAAATTGAATAATATTTACCATATGTTCTAGAACATATGAAATATTAATCGGAAATTTAAGCATGGACCCCCTCAGGCTACTAACTTCTACCTTAGTCTACACATGCGTAATCACGAATCCAACTTGTGTACAAAATTTCATTGAAATTGAATAATATTTACCATATGTTCTAGAACATATGAAATATTAATCGGAAATTTTAGCATGGACCCCCTCAGGCTACTTATATCTACCTTAGTCTACACATGCGTAATCACGAATCCAACCTGTGTACAAAATTTCATTGAAATTGAATAATATTTACCATATGTTCTAGAACATATGAAATATTAATCGGAAATTTTAGCATGGACCCCCTCAGGCTACTAACTTCTACCTTAGTCTACACATGCGTAATCACGAATCCAACCTGTGTACAAAGTTTCATTGAAATTGAATAATATTTACCATATGTTCTAGAACATATGAAATATTAATCGGAAATTTTAGCATGGACCCCCTGAAGGTATTAACTTCTAACATGGCCAACACATGCATAATCAAAAGGTCTACCTTTGTGCCAAATTTCATTAAAATCAGATAATAATTACATGCTATAAAACACGTAATTATATAAAATTCGGAAACTAAAACTGTTTTCTAGGAACCCCCTGAAGGTCTCCAAATTTCAGGAGAGCCAACTAGATCCCAAAATTAGCCTATATATAAAATATCTTTGAAATCGGTTAACAATTACTATATGCTGTAGAACATATGAAAAAAAAAAAATTAAAAATTAAATCGGAAATTTAACATGGACCCCCTAGTTTTACTAACCTGTAATTTAGAATCATGAACTCAACCTGTGTACCAAATTTCATTGAAATCGGATAATAATTACAAGCTGTAGAGCATAAAGAAAATATTCTTCGGAAACTAAGTTGCTCATATATTAGTTTCCCATGAACGTACTGTACCTACCAACTACAAATTTGTGGAGTATCAAATAGATAACTAAATGAAACTGTGTGTTCAATATCATTGAAATTGGGTGAAAGGTACGGTAGATATAGATAGTTGAACTTATGAAAAGTAATTACGGATTTTTACATGGACCCACTGAAGTATTGTCTTCAAATTTTACAGACACCAAGTACATGCGGAAACTATCATTTGTACCAAAATTTATGCTAATTAGATAAAAATTACTATATGCTCTAGAGTATATGAAATTTTAATCGGAAATTTTACCAGGGACCCCCTGAAGTTACAGACCTGTATCTTGGTAGGCTTGTGGACAATCATGATACCAACCTATGTTTTAAATTTCATCCAAATCTGAGACATGAATTTTTTTTTTACATTTTCCCGTAGAACAAAAACACGTAGGTTCCCACATAAATGGGGAAATCTAACATGGTCCCACTGAAAGGATCGATCTCATCTTGTAGCGGCACCTGCGCGAGGTATGTTAGAGCCTGTGTGCCAAATTTCATTAAAATCGGACAAGCGGTTCTAGGAGATGTTGCTGCGCACATAAAAAGCGTACGCGTACGCGTACGCGTACGCGTCCCCCGGACACTTTTTTTTTTTGCATTTTCGGACTCCCCGACCTCGGAAACGCCTAGAAAAAAATTTTGAGCGAACTTTTTTTTTTGACCATCCAACCCATCACCAGACTTCATAGTATTTCATACTATTCGTAAAATAGGGATTGCAATTAATTTTATTATTTATGTCTGAAAATGCGAAAAAAGAAGATTTTTCAATAATTTAATTTACCATTAAACTTTATTTAGTTTATAATGATTTTTCAATATTTAAACTAAAATTAATTTCACATTTTATAGGCACTTGCATTTTAAAATAATTAATTTCAGTTTAAATATTGAAAAATCATTATAAACTAAATAAAGTTTAATGGTAAATTAAATTATTGAAAAATCTTCTTTTTTCGCATTTTCAGACATAAATAATAAATAAGTCTTTAAATTATTTATCCATCTCCATAAGTTTTATATCATTTGCAACTTGAAGGGCTTGTATTTTCCTAATTTTGGCATTTAAACAGTCTTTTTGGTATATTTTTGTTTGAGCAGCTGTCTCCTTCGCTAGCTCAAATTGGCATTTTTCCGTTTCGGATCTTTCTTTCAAAACAGAAATTATATCATCCATTTTTCCCAATAACGAACTTTCAAAATTTTGTTGTCTATCACAATTTTGCTTTAATAAAGCAATCCTTTCAATTTTTGAATTAGTCTTTGTCTTTGGATTTGCTTTGTTTTTGTGTATTGAAGTAGTTGCTATCGGTGATGACTGTGGTGCAATTCGTTTGATTTCAAATTCTGCATCATCTTCGGAGCTCCAATTGCTGCCAAATAATGACGGCGAATTGAGAATGTTACGATTTTCATCATTTTTAGAAGGTCTATCATTTACATTTTTAACTCCGTATCTTGGAATATTTAGTCCTTCTACGGATGCTTCGATACCTGCGGCAGCTGCCACAGATTCTTCAAATGATGATAACTCGAGGATGTCATAAGGCCCACCTCCGGTTTTTTGGAGAGATTTTTTATTAAGGCTAAGATTTTTTTTTACCTTATGCTTTTGATCAGTCCAAACCTGTAAGATTTAAATTTTGGTTTATTTATATACATTTATTTTATTACAAATAATATAACCTTTCGCCAACTTTTTTCTTCTTTAGTCGGTGGTCCAGCATTATTTAACTCCTTTGTTAAACGCTCCCATAGCCGTTTACTTGTTATTCTACCTTCTGCAGTGTTCGTAACAATATTTTTTGCTAAATTTGCATGATTTCTCATGAATGCTCCAAGAATATCCTTTTGATTCTTATTAATTTTATTGCAGTTTACAGACCTTAAATTGATTAAGAAAATATGTAATGTTATTTTTTATTTTTATACAAATACAAATATGTATTATGTTAAATCACTTTCAATGTTTCAATATAACAATAAAATTATTTTTTAATATGAAAAAATAACAAAAATAAATTTAATATAATTTTACTTACATTTTAATTTTGTTATTATTTATTTATTAACAAATAATATTAAACTTATCTTCTCTACACTTCACGATCACGATTGCTTTGATGCTATCTTGTAAATTTGACAGATAAAACGATATAAAATTAACGATATCGTCTCGTATGATGCTAAATTAAATGGTATAAAAGTGAAATCGTGTATAACGCGATACGTCATTATAAGTTTGACAATCAGTGACGATTATCGTCTCTAGTGATCCTAAATTTAAAATTTAAAGATACACGACTATCGCAATCGTCGCTTATGATTCATGCCCTGGTTTTGGTGGCTAATAAACTAGACAAATTAATTATGTTATTAATGAATTAAATATATATAATAAGTTTCATTATATTTATTTATTATTAAGTATATTAAGAAATTAGTTCATTAATATTTATAAATTGGATACGACAGTTGTTGAATAATTTTAACTACAATGAATTAAACGTTAAATTTTTTCAAAAAAAAAATAGTAAAAATCAATCCTTTTGTATCCAAATTCTAACAAGAGGAATAATGCTCACTTGTTTTCTTAACAATTGTAATTTTCCAGGTAAATTTTTTAAAAAAAGAATGGGATATTAATGGTTTAAATTATTTAATATTAAATATAGTGAAAATTAATTAAAAACATAATCAGTTTGACCAATTTATGAACCACCAAAACCAGAAACATCACCAGATATACCATTGTGAAGTGATCCAATTTGGACATACTAATAATATTTGTAAAAAATTTAATGTATAATACCACGACCATCAGCAACAATAATAAAATCAATTTAATTATTTATTGATTTTTAAGAATTTGTTCGAAATTTTTCTAGAATTGAATTACAATTTTACAGTAAAATTTATTTTGTAGGTAAATCGAAACTATTTTCAGCAATGCAGTTGTATCTTATTTCGCTTCAATATCCTGGATTGATTTTTTCTAATTTTTCTTTGTTAATTTTTTTACATTTAAATCATAGTATTTAAAATTATGTAATTAAAATCAATATAATATATATATATATATATATATATACGGGTATAACTTGTTTAATTCGATTCTCCTAGAGACCCCCATAATTAATCGAATTATCCAGAAAATCGATTTAAACAGAAAAATTATTTTATTTATAATTTTTGTAAAAAAAATAACAAGTAGAAAATATTATATTTTTGAAAGAAAAATGCACCAGACAAATTTTTCATATATAAATTTATTAATTTTTCTAAACTTGTCACCACAATTTTATTTGTTGTACTATAAATTAAGTGTCTTTTTATTGGTGCCGAGTTATAGGGTCTTATTAAATAAAGCCATTATGGCTTTATTTAATAAGACCCTATAACAAGGTGCCGTTTTTTTTTTATTTTAAAGAAAATTTTATATAAACAACAAGAACAATAGTCAAAAAATAATATTAACTATACTAACGATTACTTAATGTTATGCCGGGAAATATTGAGTTTAAAAATTTAAAAGTTTGAGATTAAAAATTATGATATTGAAAGTTTTTATTTCATTTGTCATTTTCGGTGAGAAGATATTTATGTTGCGCAAGTAGTATTTTTTATATCACAATAATGTAATTAATTAATTTTTTTGAAAACATAAATGAATAAAATACTTATTATTATTATTATTATTATGTTGCGCAAGATCCAAGAAAAAAAATAACACGTAACAATTACTTAATCCGTTTCAAAAAAAACTTCCATATCATTTAGAACATTCTGAGGAACAGAAGATCGCTGCAAAATTCAATTTCTTAACTTTTCAACACAGTGGCGCATTTCTGAATTTGTCACAAATGCAGAATCTGATGACACATTCACTTCATTAACTGCCCTACCATCGATATCCATAGATTTATTTGATTGGTTTGACTGATTCTGGATCTGGACATACTCAATGATATCGCCATCTGTCATAGTATCGCCACATATAATATTCTCATCACAATTCAGATATTGTGTAAAATCTTCACTAAAATTGGATATTAACCGTAAGAAATTAAAATGTCTTTCCGATTCTTTAATAATGTCCATTAATGGAATATTATCATCGTCAGCAGAAAAGTCATCATCATAAAAACCAGACTTCCTAAAACAGTTTTGGATCGTCGTGGGCAAGATTTTTACGTCCCATATTTTTGAAATTCGTTTTATGCAATCCAATAGCGAAATTTTTGGCATATTTTCTTTCTTCTCAATGTAATGTAGCATTTCTTTCACAACTTCATTTCTGTAGTGTACTTTTAAACATCTGATAACACCCATATCCATAGGTTGGAGAAGAGCTGTTAAATTAGGAGGAAAGAACTCCAATCGGATGTTATTTAGTTTGGATTGCATTAATCTTTTATGGGCCGCGCAATTATCGAATAAAAACAAAACTTTACGATTTTTCTTTCCAAATTCTTGTCTAAATTAAGTAACTATTTTTCGAAAATTGATGAATTCATCCACGCCTTACTGTTGTGTTCATAATCCACTGGCAAGGAATTTACATGTTTGAAACAGTGTGGACGTCGCGATTTGCCAATAACCAACGGTGTAATTTTTTGGGTCCCTGTCATATTAGCGCAAAGCATAACCGTTATTCTTTCTTTGCTGTACTTCCCTTTTTGACAGCTATCTCCTCGTAACGTAAATGACTTACCCGGAATGCATTTATTAAAAATGTCATTTTCATCATATATTCTGTGTTCGGTGAGCCTGCTAAAATTTCTGAAATAAAAAGTTTAACTTCTCCTTGAACTAAATAAAAAGAAATCTGCTTGGTTTACGTTCAATTTTATTTTATTTAAATATTTATTAAAATGATGAATTTCAAATGTTACAATAATAATTATTAATAACAAAAAAAAAAAAACAATTTGTATTATTACTTTACTCTTTAATTAATTAATCTCAATTATGTTGCTAATTGTTAACGTTGATGTCGCTTCTATCGTCTCAGCAATTGTGTTCATACCATTAGCCTGACTGTTATCTGAAGTTCGATCAGCTAATTGTCTATCTACTACAATTGCCGTTGGGCGACAATTAGAGTAGATTTCAACAATTTTATAATGTAGCGCAACCTGGTGGATCGTTTAATATTGGTTTTGTTCAATATTGAATTTTGTTCCACAAAACCTAGAAATTGGTTGATACGACTAATTCTCTGAGGTTAAATAATCTAATTTATTTATGATATTTCCCTAATTAATTTATGTTGAGGTTAGGTTGCCTGTATTAATTTAAACGTTTGAAACTATGTTGATTAAATTACATTTACCAGATTAATATCAAATACAATATACCTGGTAAACCATAATCAACGATAATAACGATAATAATAAAAAATAAATAAATTGTTTTGTAAAAACAATTATCTAATAAACTAATTTAAATCAATTAATAATAATAAATTGTTTTGTAAGAACAATTATCTACTAAAATGACTTTACTAAATTAACATTCGATCTATAATTCGATAACCGTAATCTTAATTCGACACGTGATCGTAATGTGGGCGCAATCTAACCTTAATTTTATTAAATTAATTTAACCGAATTTAACCTCACTTTTTATTTAAATTTTGCAACGCGTGATTTTAATTTTGTATAATAATTAAACGTTTTGATTTTTTAGAACTTCATGCGGTTTTCCGATTTAACCTAACTTTAGTTGATATTAATTTTTTTTTTTAATAAATTCAATTCTATACTTCAATAATTAAATTTAAAAATAATTCTATATTAAATTCTAACAATTCACTAATTGAATTTAAATACTTTAAAATCGAATTCTAATAATTCGCTAATTGGCAATTTTAAATTAATTTCACTTTATTTATTTATTTTTATAATCTACAACTTTGTTAATTATTTAGAATAAATTTAATTAAATTTACTTTACCCTTTTTAAAAATAATGAGTTAATTAAACCAAAGAAAATATATTGCATAGGAACAATCACAAATTTTCCACAATTACTTGTGCCACTTGTAATTTTATCCATATACAATAATTTTTCTTACCTTTATGTATATGTGTAGATATAAAATAATTTTAAATTATTTTCTTGAATTTACTTGCTGCTGCTGCCTCGATCGATGAGACTGATACTCAATTTGCCTATCGTTTATATAGCCTAATCTATTTTAAAATTTACATTTTCTATATGGTGTTACCATATTAAATTTTAAATCATTTGACCATAATGGTCATAACATTTTATCCTAAGGTTTTCCTGAAAACCTTTACTAACCTTTTTTCCTTTAGAATATTATTTCCTATAATTTCTCTACTAAATTTTCCTAATTCTAGCTAATTTTCCTGGAAAATTCTATTAATAACTTTTGCTATAAAATGCTATAAAAACGTTCAGCCCTGAACAATTTAATTATTATTAAGTTGTCCCTACTGATTTTTATTACGAGAGAGTACTTTCGTGCAGTTTATTTTATCCCGCTCGCACAAATTGCATCTCGCTCATACTAATTGGGTTTTTCATTTAATTTAAAAAACATAAATTCTATGTTTATGTTTATTTTCCGCGATTTTTCCTAACATAATTAGATTCGCGATTCACTTTTCTACCGGGTAGAAAATTTTCATAAGTCTACGCGGATTATTTTACTCGCAATCTACTCCGCAAGTTTCGGTTTGACAGATGAAATGCCGGCATTTCATCTAAATTTAATTCGTAAAAATCGGATTATTTTCCACTATTAATTCTGGTAAGTTATTAAAATATGAAATTAAGAATTCATTAGAATTCTAAAAATATAAGAACATCATGGATGTCAGCTATATTAAAGCTGATATTCATCTAAACCTTTTGCTTTATTTTTCAGGTTATGCCGGCGCATCAATCAATATTAGATTGAATTTAGTAACCAATATCCACCTGATATTGGTTGCATTTGTTTGGAGATTTAAACTACAGGTAAGTACCTATCGATTGAATGTAATATGTATGGAAAACATCAACAACCTTCCATGCTATTTCAACATGAAATTTACACATGTAGTTGTTGTTGTTTTTCATATTAAATATAAACAAATATTGTATGACTTTAATAAATTTATTTTATTAATTCAATTTTCTCTTTTTAGGATGAACATTGCTGGATGAACATTCTCCCGCCCGTTGAACAATATTGTTCAACACCAGCTTTTCTTTATTTAACTTAGCCTTTTTTCTAAGTTGATGATGGTGAAATTTCACCATCCCATCTGCATACACTTGCGCCCGTATGCACCATCCACCTGGCAGATTAACCAAAAAATCTTTTTGTTTAGATGATCTAATCTTGTCGAAATCAATTCTTTCCACCACCTTTTTCGGCAAGAACACCTGTTCTCCTTCTTTTGTAATAACGCGTTGTACGTCATTATTAATTCGCATTCTAAATTCTGCAACTGTAGTGGACAACCTTAACGAGCTCCACTCCGTTGTATAACACCCATTAACCAATACTGGTGGTCCTATTAGGTTTTCACCAACTGGCACCTGCTCTTCTGGTTGGCTGGTTGTACAGCTCACTACCGAACTTTCACTGGTTTGCACCACTGAATTACATTCAGTAATGACCTTTGGTTCATCAATCAAATCTTTTGTAGACTCAGGTATTACGTGAGTCAATTGTGACTTGCGTCTAGCGGCACTGGCTGGATTCTCTGGTTCAAAAAACCAATTTGTTTCCACCGCTCTTTTGTGTGTGGTTGTGCCGTAAATTTCGCGTTGGTGGAATCATCAACACGTTGTCTTTTATTTTTATTTGATTGTTGACCTTGTCTTGTTGGTGACAACGGAACCTCCTCCCAAATCGTGAGAAAATCATTAACTTCGAATGAATTCATTTTAATCTAACGAGAACAAAAATAAATTAGTAATATATATATTGTTTTACTAAATTGGACAACATGAACATTATACTATCACCAACATGACGGCACTACCTGTCTTAGTAAATTTTTTTTTTTTTTTTTTTATTAAATATATTATGCTTGTTGTTTACGTTGTAGGGTGTATCACCTTTCCATCATCGTAAACTCATCATAATCTGCAATTCTTTTAAAAAATTTAACAAATGAAGAACTCATGAATTTTTAGTTGCATACATTTATTATGTACTCTAAAAATTTAATTTTATAACATTAATTTTAATAAATTATGGTAATGCTTTAGCCGTCGATGGAATCATTGGTGGCATTCCTGGTGGCCGCCCAATATTTGCCCTTGCTAAGCGCCATTGCACTGAATCATACCGCAAACTCGGACCCAATTCTTCCAGTTCGGAATGTATAAAGTATTCCTCCAAACTATCTGTGATCATATTACATATCGTTTCAAACGTCATTCCACTTTTAATGGTGTACCGCTCTGAATACCGGTATAGATTATTCGTTGGATTCATTGTTACCTAATCATAAACCCAAAAGAAATATTATTATTATTTATTTTTAAAACATTTTACCACATAAAACAACAAGACGGACAAACAAATATGACAACATACAAAAAAAAAATTTTTTTTTTTTTTTTGTTACAGATACTATCATAATATAGTATCATCATTTGCTTGTACCAATGGACAGATTTTCGTTACGGGCCTCGTAAACGAACTATGTTCTGTCTTTATTTTTACCACTCGAACAACTCCATCTTCACCTGGATGTACTTCTTCAACTCGTCCCAGTGGCCAAAATGTTGGTGATGTATTCTCATCTTTTAATAAAACTACATCGCCTTCCTTAATATTTGGTTGTGTTGTTTGCCATTTTGTTCTTTGTTGTAATGTATTTAAATATCCCTTGGACCATTTGTCCCAAAATTGCTGTGCCATGTATTGCATATGTCGCCATCTTTGACCTGGTGCAACCTTGTCTAATATTTCAGGTTCAGGCACAGCGTTAAGTGGCCGTCCAATCAGGAAATGACCTGGTGTTAATACTTCCAAGTCCTCGCTTCTATTTTCCATGACTGTTAACGGTCGAGAGTTTAAGCATGCTTCGATTTGACATAGCAATGTTACGTATTCTTCATACGTGTAGACATTTTTACCTATCACTCTACGGAGATGATACTTCACCGCTTTAACTCCAGCCTCCCATAAACCTCCAAAATGAGGTGCTCCTGGAGGATTAAAATGCCAACTAATTCCCTTTTCGCTGAAATGTTGACTCACATTCGGACTTGCTTCCTGCAATGCCTTTGTTAACTCCTTATTGAGTGTAATCTGTGCTCCTTTAAAATTTGTACCGCAGTCGGAGTAAACATCAGTACATAGACCCCTTCGTGCAACAAATCTCCTAAATGATGCTAAAAAGGCTGACGCTGATAAATCTGATACTAATTCCAAGTGTATAGCTTTCGTAGCCATACAAACAAATATACAAAAATAACCCTTATACGTTCTTGACGTTCTATGCGATGACATTTTTAAAATAATTGGACCTGCAAAATCCATTCCGACATGACTGAACGGTTTAGATATATTTACCCTACAACTTGGTAAATTTCCCATTAATTGTGTATACGGTTCCTTTTTGTGACGAATACAAGTTGTACATTTAGCTATCTGTCTTGATATTATACGTTTTCCATTAATTATCCAGTATAAATTCCTGCTCGTATTTAAAACCAAATTGACTCCACCATGTAGAGTGTCTTTATGTATTTCATTAATGATTAATGTTGTAACATAATGATTTGATGGCAGTATAACTGGGTGCTTGTTTTTGTATGCTACATTTGCGTTGGTTAATCGTCCACCTACACGTATGATTTTATGTTGATCCAAAAATTGGCTTTTTTTTATCAATTGTTTTATTTCCAATCAAACGATTATATTCTTCGGAAAATGATCTTTGCTGAATTAGTTTTAATATTAAATTTTCTGCAACATCCGTTTCTTGTTTATTTAATATTCCTACTCTTTTAGCGTTTTCCTTTGTTGCGTTGTTATAAAATCGTAGTATCCATGCAGTTGTTCTCTTTAATAACATGAATGATGAAAAACGCGAAAACATATCATCAGTAGTGGTTAATAGTGATACAACAGTTGCTTTCTTCACTTCTATTGCAGGTACTGTCAATGAAATTTTATTTTCTGGCCATTCTTTCTCAGCTTTTACCAACCACGTTGGTCCATTCCACCATAACTCATTCGTTATGATTTTTTCAGCTGGTATTCCTCTAGAGGCTAAATCTGCAGGATTAAATTCTGTTGGTACGTGTCTCCAACAGCTTGGATCTACTTTATCCTGTATTTCACTAACTCTATTAGCAACAAATGTTTTCCATTTCGATGGATGATTATGAATCCATTGTAATGTAATTGTTGAATCTGTCCATGCAGTAATCGAATAATTACTTAACCCCATTGAGCATATCGTTGTTTCAATTAGTCGGGCCAAAATTAGTGCACCACATAATTCTAAACGTGGCAATGTCACCGGTTTTATTGGTGCTACCTTGGTTTTTGATGCATTCAATTTTGAAGTGACAACTCCATCTGAATTTTGTATTCGTAAATATATTACTGCTGCGTAAGCTTTAATTGAAGCGTCGCTGAATCCATGTATTTGAACATTGTTTGATTGTAACGTAATACCTAACCATCTAGGTATTCTAATTTTATTTAGTTGTTGTAGGCTTTCTTTAAAAAATTGCCATCGTTCCGCAATTTATTTATCCACTTCTGCGTCCCAAGAGTTCCCTGATATCCATAACTCTTGAATTAGTAATTTTGCTACTACAATTACAGGTGTGATCCATCCTAAGGGATCATATAATGAAGCAACTTGTGATAAAATAGACCTTTTAGTAATCGCTTGCTGAGTTTTATCTAATACTGCAAATGTAAAATAATCCGTACCAGGATACCATCTTATTCCGAGTGTTTTAATTGTATTAGATTCGTCAAATTGAAATGTCTCTTTCAATTCCCTGTGTGCTAATGGTAACTGCTCTACTATCTCTGGATAATTACTGGCCCATTTTCGAAGATTAAAATGTCCTTTTTTTAGCATCTGTATGCATTGCTGTTGCAGTTCCTTTGCTTCTTCAATACTATCTGCCCCACTTAATAAATCATCCACATAAAAATCAAGTAACGCTGCCTTTGCAGCTAATGGATAATTTTGTTCTTCATCCGCCGATAATTGTTGCAATGTCTTAATTGCTAAATATGGAGCAGCTGATGTGCCGAAAGTCACCGTTTTTAACTCATAATCAGTGTCCACCTTTGTAATCGGGTCTCTCCAAATTATTCGTTGGTACTTTCGATGTTCTGGATGAATTAAAATTATACGATACATCTTCTCGATGTGCGCTGTTATGGCTACTTTATATTTTCGCCATTTCATTAAAGTGGAAAACAATGTTGGTTGTAATGTTGGTCCTATCAACATTTGTTCATTCAATGATTTTCCATTTGTTGTTTTTGCTGAAGCATCAAATACAACTCTAAGTTTCGTCGTAGTACTTTCTTTAAACACTGCATGATGTGGTATATAATAAGGATTTGTAGACTGCTCATTTGATACCTTTTCCATCTGGTTTAAATCTATATATTCATCGAGGCACTTTGAATATTCTTCATCTAGTGTTGTATTCCCTTTAAATTTATTCTTTAGTACTTCATAACGTTTTCTGGCCATCTCTCGAGATGACCCTAGATCTGGACATCGTCCATTTATAAATGGCAGTTTCACTTCATACTGTCCATTTTCAAGTCTTGTATGCGTTAACTTGAACATATTTTCACATTCTTCATCCTCTGGTTTCAAAGTTTTGTGAGTGGGAATTTCTTCTAATTCCCAAAACTTTTTTAATTGATGACATATCTCATCAGTCTGCCGTTGGATAACTGTAAATGTTTTTGTTTCTTGACTGGATATTCGTGGACTATTCCCTAGAAGTATCCATCCTAATGTAGTCTGTATTGCTACTGGTGCATCCTTTGGTCCCTTGACCAATCCATTTTGTATAATATTTGCATACGTTGTTGCTCCAAGAAGTATATCAATATTTCCTGGAATATAATAAGTGGGATCTGCTAGCTCCAGATTCTTCAGATGGTCCCACTGTCTTCTAATAATTTTACATGAAGGTAACATATCTGTTATTTTCTTAATAACTAGCATAGATACTTTCACGCTAGACGTCTTTGTCTTATTATTATAAATCTGTACTTGAACCTTTTTATTGGAAATTGCTGTTTGAACTGTACTCAAACCAGTAATTTCCACCTTGGCTGATTCACCTGGCACCCCTAATTTCTTACAAACATTCTCTGTAATAAACGATGATTGAGATCCAGGATCAACTAAACAGCGTAGCGTTATGCATCGCCCATTGCGATCATAAACAGATACTAATGCTGTGGCTAACAACACATCTTGTTGTTCAGCACAAAAAAATTTTGACGATTTCAATATCTCCAAACTATCAGCCTTGTCCACCGCTGGTGAACTTTCAACCTTATGTTGATTTTTGACCCCCTGTGGGCCACCTTTTGTTCCAGGAACATTGTTCAAAGTACTATGTAACCAACCACTATGTTTTTGGTTACATTTTTTACATCGTTGTTGACTCGAGCAATTATTAGCACCATGATTGCTCGAAAAACAATTAAAGCATCGTCTACTTTGTTTTATACAGTTTCTCCGTTCATCAACGTTCATTTTCTGAAATTTAAAACACTTTCCAACAAAATGCTGTCCATTACAAGCTGGGCATTTTGAAGTAGTAGCGATGTGGTACGTTCTTGTACTAATTGGTGTCGGCTTCGTCATTGTAGTTGACTGTGACACCGCTTCTAGAACTCTGAACCTTGTGTTCAGAAATTTCTTGAATTGTTCTAAAGAGGGTAGGTCTTGAGAATCACCTAATTCCTCCTCCCAAAGTTTCACCGTTGTAAATGGTAACTTTAGCACCAGCAAATAAATAATTAATGAATCCCATTTGGATACAATTACACCAAGTGAATTTAATTGCTGTTCACATTCCTCAGTCGTCTCGATTAGTTGTCGTAGCGATTTACCAGATTCGTTTAGTATTTTTGGTTGATTCACCAAAATTTTTATCTGTGTATTAACCAGCAGTCGTTTGTTCTCGTACCGCAGCTTGAGTTTCTCCCATGCTGGCTCATAATCATTGCCTGTTACTGGTACATGTTTCAGCAGCCTTTCTGCTTCACCAGTTAAACAGCCCTTTAAATACTGCAGCTTCTGGACTGCTTGAAGTTGTGTGTTGTTGTGTATGATTGAAACAAACAAGTCGTGAAACGATCTCCATTCATTATAATCCCCATTGAATTTTGGAAGCGTTATACGTGGTAGTTGTACTTGATTATGTACATTCGACGTTGTGTTAACATTTTGTTGTTGTAGTGGTGGTACGCCGACTTTGTTTGTATCTACATTTTATTTAAGTTTTAAGTTATCCTTTAAGTCGCCAATATACTCTGTATACGCAACTTCTATATCAGAATAAACATCTTCTGTGATATAATCGTCTGCACACTCTTCAGCAGAATTTTCTATTAATTCTCGAATGGCCAGATCATTTAATCCAAATTCATACCAACTGTTACTCAAATCGCTGATTTTAGTTTCATAAAATCCAACGGTTCGTTTTTCCAGTTTTGTTTTCTTGCCGTTGATAATCGATTTTTGAATTCTCTCTGCCAAAACCTTTTGTTTTGTTAGGGTACTTTTCAATGACGCAGTCATATTGAAATAAAACCACTTTATCGTCCTTGATAAACTAGTTTGCCTCTTGTATGAAATGATTAAAAAATGTTAGTCCCTAACAATAACTACTTATATTAAAATTGCCAATCCCAATTCTAATTTCTAACTATTATCAACCAATTGCTTTGTGTCAAATATTCAAATTTCACAAAATCAAACGGACCTGACAGTATCCGGTTCGAAGGACCAAAATGTTCGGTGAGCCTGCTAAAATTTCTGAAATAAAAAGTTTAACTTCTCCTTGAACTAAATAAAAAGAAATCTGCTTGGTTTACGTTCAATTTTATTTTATTTAAATATTTATTAAAATGATGAATTTCAAATGTTACAATAATAATTATTAATAAAAAAAAACAAACAAACAATTTGTATTATTACTTTACTCTTTAATTAATTAATCTCAATTATGTTGCTAATTGTTAACGTTGATGTCGCTTCTATCGTCTCAACAATTGTGTTCATACCATTAGCCTGACTGTTATCTGAAGTTCGATCAGCTAATTGTCTATCTACTACAATTGCCGTTGGGCGACAATTAGAGTAGATTTCAACAATTTTATAATGTAGCGCAACCTGGTGGATCGTTTAATATTGGTTTTGTTCAATATTGAATTTTGTTCCACAAAACCTAGAAATTGGTTGATACGACTAATTCTCTGAGGTTAAATAATCTAATTTATTTATGATATTTCCCTAATTAATTTATGTTGAGGTTAGGTTGCCTGTATTAATTTATACGTTTGAAACGATGTTGATTAAATTACAAAATTACATTTACCAGATTAATATCAAATACAATATACCTGGTAAACCATAATCAACGATAATAACGATAATAATAAAAAATAAATAAATTGTTTTGTAAAAACAATTATCTAATAAACTAATTTAAATCAATTAATAATAATAAATTGTTTTGTAAGAACAATTATCTACTAAAATGACTTTACTAAATTAACATTCGATCTATAATTCGATAACCGTAATCTTAATTCGACACGTGATCGTAATGTGGGCGCAATCTAACCTTAATTTTATTAAATTAATTTAACCGAATTTAACCTCACTTTTTATTTAAATTTTGCAACGCGTGATTTTAATTTTGTATAATAATTAAACGTTTTGATTTTTTAGAACTTCATGCGGTTTTCCGATTTAACCTAACTTTAGTTGATATTAATTTTTTTTTTTAATAAATTCAATTCTATACTTCAATAATTAAATTTAAAAATAATTCTATATTAAATTCTAACAATTCACTAATTGAATTTAAATACTTTAAAATCGAATTCTAATAATTCGCTAATTGGCAATTTTAAATTAATTTCACTTTATTTATTTATTTTTATAATCTACAACTTTGTTAATTATTTAGAATAAATTTAATTAAATTTACTTTACCCTTTTTAAAAATAATGAGTTAATTAAACCAAAGAAAATATATTGCATAGGAACAATCACAGATTTTCCACAATTACTTGTGCCACTTGTAATTTTATCCGTATACAATAATTTTTCTTACCTTTATGTATATGTGTAGATATAAAATAATTTTAAATTATTTTCTTGAATTTACTTGCTGCTGCTGCCTTTGAGAATCGATCGATGAGACTGATAAAATTCTCAATTTGCCTATCGTTTATATAGCCTAATCTATTTTAAAATTTACATTTTCTATATGGTGTTACCATATTAAATTTTAAATCATTTGACCATAATGGTCATAACATTTTATCCTAAGGTTTTCCTGAAAACCTTTACTAACCTTTTTTCCTTTAGAATATTATTTCCTATAATTTCTCTACGAAATTTTCCTAATTCTAGCTAATTTTCCTGGAAAATTCTATTAATAACTTTTGCTATAAAATGCTATAAAAACGTTCAGCCCTGAACAATTTAATTATTATTAAGTTGTCCCTACTGATTTTTATTACGAGAGAGTACTTTCGTGCAGTTTATTTTATCCCGCTCGCACAAATTGCATCTCGCTCATACTAATTGGGTTTTTCATTTAATTTAAAAAACATAAATTCTATGTTTATGTTTATTTTCCGCGATTTTTCCTAACATAATTAGATTCGCGATTCACTTTTCTACCGGGTAGAAAATTTTCATAAGTCTACGCGGATTATTTTACTCGCAATCTACTCCGCAAGTTTCGGTTTGACAGATGAAATGCCGGCATTTCATCTAAATTTAATTCGTAAAAATCGGATTATTTTCCACTATTAATTCTAGTAAGTTATTAAAATATGAAATTAAGAATTCATTAGAATTCTAAAAATATAAGAACATCATGGATGTCAGCTATATTAAAGCTGATATTCATCTAAACCTTTTGCTTTATTTTTCAGGTTATGCCGGCGCATCAATCAATATTAGATTGAATTTAGTAACCAATATCCACCTGATATTGGTTGCATTTGTTTGGAGATTTAAACTACAGGTAAGTACCTATCGATTGAATGTAATATGTATGGAAAACATCAACAACCTTCCATGCTATTTCAACATGAAATTTACACATGTAGTTGTTGTTGTTTTTCATATTAAATATAAACAAATATTGTATGACTTTAATAAATTTATTTTATTAATTCAATTTTCTCTTTTTAGGATGAACATTGCTGGATGAACATTCTGATAAGTGGCTTCAATGTGATATTTATCCAATCTTCTGCCACATTTTTATCGCAGTTAGCTGCATCACCAGTCAAACAACGCCATTTCATCCCGGTTCGTCTTTTTAGTCCATCAAGCCATCCGCTACTGGCCTTAAACGCATCACACTCCAATGCTAATCCATACTGCTTGGCTTTCTCCCTTATCATATTTCCATTTACGCGGACATTATTACTTCTGGCTTCCGAAACAAAGCTTTCCACAGCATTATCTAACATTACGAATTTTCCCGTCCTCATTCGTTTTCTTTTTAGTAAAGACGGATTATCATGTACCAACTTCTTTAAATTTTCTTTATTTTTACGGATCGTTGATAAAGTATTGGGTGGAACACCATACTTCTCTGCAACTGCCTTCGTTGTTTGTCCATCGTCTATTTCCTGAATTGCGGATAATTTTTGTTTTAAAGTAAGAGTTTTGTATTTTTTATTTCGTCCCATCATTAAAAAACTATCTTTTTCACGACAATAATTTATATAATTATGACATCGAATTAACCGGGTACTTTAGATTGATTTTTTTTACTTAAAACAACTCGAATTAAAGAGAAATCGATTTATCAAGGTTATCGAATTATCAAAGTAGATTTCAATGAAATACTGAACAGACTGATAGAAAAATCGAATTAAACAAGAAAATCGAATTATCCAAGGATCGAATTAAACTAGTTATACCGGGTATACTTGTTTAATTCGATCCTGCAAGAGACCCTAAAAATTAATCGAATAATCCAGGAAATCGAATAAATCAAGTTTTTACTGTATTGGATTTTTGGCCACCTAGACTAAAATTATAATTTTAATTCAAAATATATTTCGATTTTTAAAATAATTTATTAAAACAACAAAATGGAAAACATAATTATGTTTGAAATAATGTAACAATTGAAGAGATTAGAAGATGAAGGTGTTAAGTGACATTTTTGAAAAATGTGATATTATTGCACATATGACGGTTTTATAAAATATTAAACTTTGGATATTATTAGTACTACTTTTAAAGGTTTAATAAGGTATATAATTTTAGATAAATGTGTTAAGTACTTGTTGCATACTGAGCTGCTTGGTTGATAAAAGAGTTAAGATCACTTAACATATTTTGTAAATTTAAGGCAATAGTTTCAACTAATATTTAAGCATAATGGTGTTGTACTACACTAAACACTTTTATAAAAAAAAAAATCTGTAACGGTGTTTTGTTCGTTTCGGTTTATTCTGTTTTGCTCATTTGTTTATGCAGTTTATGCAAATTAGAATGAAATAGTCATTCGTATTACATTGTTATATGGAGAAGACGTGTATTAAATTTGTGTTGGTGACAAATCATACATGTGTACATGGACAGATATCGAAGCTGATAGAGGCAGTGAAGAAGTAGCCATCTACAAATAAAAAATAAAATAAAATGCAGTTGGTACTTTAAAAATATATTACACAAAAACTTTGATGTTTGTTTTTTCATAAATGTGTTAAGTACATAAAAATTTAAAAAAAATTAAGAATTAATGAATTTAATAGAATAAAATAAAACTTGAAGCATGTATTTCTGCTTTGTTTTCAGGTTTTAACGAATCTCTTATTTCACTGCAATAAAAACTGCAGTAAAAATTAGTAAAAACTAAATAACTCAAAATTGTGAAAATGCCGCTTAACACCTTCATCTTATGATCTCTTCAATTAACAATTTAAGATTTAACATTTAACCAGTTTCAAAAAATACTTCCATTTCATTGAGTAAATTAAAAAAATGTGGTGGCACAGCAGATCGCTGCAACATTCCATTTCTTAACTTTTTAACAGATTCGCCCTTTTCCGAGTTTGTTACATTTGAGAAATCAGAAGATACATTCATATCTTTCAGTTCCTCACCATCGATATCAATAGATATATTACTGGTAGCGATGGATTCATTCTGTACACACTCAATAATATCTTCATCAGTCATAGCATCGCCACACATAACATTATCATCGCAATGCATATAATCTGTAAAATCCTCGCTGAAATCCGAAACCAACCTTAAAGAATTATATTGTCTTTCCATTTTCTTCGATAATGTTAATTAACGGAATGCTATCATCGTCATCAGTGAAATGGTCATCATAGAATCCTGACTTCCTAAAACAATTTTTTATTGTTATGGGCAAGATTTTTACATCCCATATTTTCGAAATATGCTTTATGTAATCCAGTAACGTAACATTTGGAATTTTTTCTTTCTTTTCAATGGACTTTAGCATTTCTTTTACAATTTCAGTTCTGTAGTGCACCTTTAAGCATCTAATAACACCCATATCCATAGGTTGGAAAAGCGCTGTTAGATTAGGAGGAAAGAACTTTAATTGGATATTAATTAATTTGGATTGTAAATCTTTCTTATGAGCCGAGCAATTATCAAAGAAAAACAAAACTTTCCGGTGTTGTTTACCAAATTGTTTATCTAACTGCAACAACCATTTTTCAAAAATTGCTGAATTCATCCACGCTTTACTGTTGCATTCATAATCCACTGGCAATCAACTTACATTTTTAAAACAATGTGGACGTTTTGATTTACCAATCACCAACGGTTTAATTTTTTCGGTCCCTGACATATTAGCGCAAAGCATAACCGTTATTCTTTCTTTGCTGTACTTTCCTTTTAGGAACCTATCTCCTTGTAACGCAAATGACTTTCCCGGAAGGCA
The DNA here is from genome assembly GCA_963920725.1 of Rhamphomyia laevipes. NCBI lineage: Eukaryota > Metazoa > Arthropoda > Insecta > Diptera > Empididae > Rhamphomyia > Rhamphomyia laevipes. The sequence goes on along the minus strand of OY987256.1, from coordinate 26,789,293 downwards.
TTTATAAAACAGCCCGGTTTCATCCCCATTAAAAATGTCATTTTCATTGTAGATCTGAATAAGTAGTTTCAATGTGGTATTAACCCAATCTTCAGCTAAATTTTTATCGCATTCTGCTGCATCACCAGTCAAACAACGCCATTTCATGCCAGTTCTTTTTTTTAGTCCATCAAGCCATCCATTACTTGCTTTAAAGTCATCGCACAGCAATGACAATGCATACTGCTTGGCTTTCTCTTTAATCATTTTCCCATTCACAGGAATATTATTATTTCTAGCTTCGGAAACAAACATTTCTACAGCTTTATCTACCATACCGAATTTTCCTGTCCTCAATAGTTTCCTTTTTAGTAAAGATGCATTATCGTGTACCATTTTTTTTAAATTCAGCTTATTATTACGAATGGTTGATAGTGTATTTGCTGGAACACCAAACTTCTCTGCAACTTCTTTCACCTTTTGTCCATCTTCGATTTCTTGAATTGCGGATAGTTTTTGTTTTATATTAAGACTTTTATAAGTATTTCGCCCCATATTAAAATAATTACGTTTATAATTTTTTTTATTAATAAAATGAAATCGAATTAAACCATGTCCTTTGATTCGTTTTTTTATCAACATTACGTCGAATAAAAGCGGATTCGAATTATCAAGGTATTCGAATTATCAAAGTAGGTTTACCTGAAAATCTCAATAGACTGATGGAAAAATCGAATTAAATAGGAAAATCGAATTATCATAGGATCGAATTAAACAAGTTATACCCGTATAAGTAATTAGAATAAAAATGAAATTGAAATATATTTCCTAATTGATTTCCTAAAATATATTTTAAAAATTATTAATATTTTCTCAAAAAATTTAGAATGTCTAATGTATAACTTACCAAATGCTGAGAAGGAATTGCAGTTTTATTAATAAACTTTCTTTTTTCTGTATTTCGGAAATCGTGTGACATAAAGTGCAACGCACATACTCTATCATTTTCAAGATGATCTTGAGAATTTAAAACCATTTTCCTAATATTTCCGCATCTTTTGGGAAACTAAAATATAGGTATATAAAATAATAATATATAATAAAATAGTAATTATGCCTCATTAACTATGCCTCATTAAAATATATCCTGACTACAACACTGTCCCTAAAATGGAAACATGCAAAAGCTTGTAAAAGCTATTTTGAAATTATGACGGAATTTTTTCTTTGAACTACAACTTTTTTATTTATAATTTTATACTTTATTCTAAATAAAATATAATATTTTTAAATAAAAATTAGAAAAATCATATTCTTAAAATTGAATATATCATTTAAATAACATGCATCCCTTATTAGGCTGTACTTCCGAATAACGGGGAAGAGCTTTTAAGATGACGTCATTACGTAACGGTACTTTATGACGTCAGGATTTCGAATAATGACGTCATTTTACCCGCAAACGCCATCTAGTGGCCGAAAAATACATTACAAATTTTTCAAAAAATTCATATTTTTGCCATTTTCTCCTTAACGGTAAATTGTAGGATCCCAATTTTTTTTTAAATTGTAGCTAATAAAATTCCCTATATTCTGAAAAAAATTTAATGATTTTTTTAAGAAGTCGTCTAAAACTGCAAATTACTAGATATAGAGGTGTAGTGAATATTTTACCGTTATTTTCATAACGGTAAGCGTTAAGTGGATTTTTTTTATTTAGTGTAGTAGAGCAAAGCTTCAGATTTTTTTTTAAATAAACTTGTTTTAACAAAAGTCTTCCAGAAAAAGGATAAAAATGAGAAAAACTTTAAAAAAAATTTATTATGATTTATTCTTTTTTTTCAACCACAATATAACATTTTGATATCAAAAATTAATTTTGAAAATGTATCAAAATTTTTTGCTTCTTTCCTCCAAAGAAATTCACATAAATGTAAATCCATATTACATTTCCGTATACCTCCTCGGCCTAAACGTCTTTTTAAGTGTCTCCACGAACTTTCAATATTTTGGGTATGTGCATTGGTTTCTGGATCTACGAAATTCTCCGAATGGTTTACTGTTTTATGCACATAACCAATTAGATTTAAATCTATGTATCCTCCCCAACAATCTGTATGAGTTTCAGTTCCTACATGATTAGATAAGTTACAAATTTATTAAAATTTAAGGTAAAGTGCGTAAAAAACTTAAAATTGGCCATAACATTTATAATTTAAAAAAACACAAAAATAATGGGTTTTCCCTTTTCCGAAAAGTTTTGCAACTAGTAATGGGTTTACCCTTTTACGAAAAGTTGCAAAAAAAAAAATTCATTTTAAAAATACTATTTACCTGGAAGTACATGCTTTTTTATTAAATCTTCTAATGTTTTTTTCTCTCTTTTGTTATTGGGACATATTTCCAAACGGTAATTGTTACTGTTTCTCTCAGTCATACCAATTATCCAACTTCCCTCAACTATGCGTCCTCGCTCATATTTGCGTTTCCCAATTTTGGTCTCATCAATTTCTACAATACATCCTACACCACCAATTTTTCCACTAACATTATAGGTATTATCCAGAGCATACATACAAACTTCTCTCGCAAAACTAAAACGGTCTGAAATTGTTTCGGTAGACACATTTGTTTCAAAGATTGAACATTCTGCTATAGTTTGTTCAAATGAATATTTTTTAGCAAAACAATATGTTATAAGAATACATATTTCTGGTGCAACTTTAGACCTTTCAAACCAGGTATTATCAAGTCTACTGATTTTATGCTTCTTATTTTTATTGTAGCACACAAATATACCGAAAATATTACTATTTTCTATTTTCATCTGTTTTTTGTGCGTCTTACAATATTTATTTTTTGGTACCAATCCTAATTCTTCCACCCATTTTATGGTGTTCTCTCGAGTTGAAATTTTACCAAAAATTTAAAAAAAATTCCATTTCACATTATTACTAAAATAAATACAGAGCTTAATAACAAAAAAAATTGAAAATTTTGTTAATAGCAAACTTACTTTAAATCCATTTTATTAATAATTTTATAAGTTAATTAACTTTTTCAAAAACACAACCGATTCGTTATTATTCAAGAGTAATTCTTGCACTGATATTGCATTAAGAATAAAAACTAATTAAAATAATTGTCTAAGTAAGTTAAAATTTTTAAATTTGTATACTTAACTGTTTTTTAGTTACCTAAATGTTTTTATTTACACTTGTTAACTTAACAATAACAATAGGTTTTAATGTTAACGGACAACAATACTAAAATGTCAATAGCAAAAAATCGATTAAATGCAAGACGACGATTATTAAATAGGCAAGATGTGACAAATTTTGACCAAGTACCAGCACATATTGTTGATGCGTTTTATACAGAGGGAACATATAAAAATAGGCTTTTGGTGACAACATTTGCATTTATAAACGGTATATCAATTGATCAATTGTTTGATTTGATTAAATGGCCTTTGAAAGAAAATTATAAATATAAAATAATTGAAATTTTGAAAATGCTTAAAGATCCTATAAAGTCCTACAAATATTATAGCTATAACGTTAGCTATAACTAATAAGTTATAATAAAAATTTTAAAGTTTTTCTCATTTTTATCCTTTTTCTAGAAGACTTTTGTTAAAACAAGTTTATTTAAAAAAAATCTGAAGCTTTGCTCTACTACACTAAATAAAAAAAATCCACTTAACGCTTACCGTTATGAAAATAACGGTAAAATATTCACTACACCTCTATATCTAGTAATTTGCAGTTTTAGACGACTTCTTAAAAAAATCATTAAATTTTTTTTTTCAGAATATAGGGAATTTTATTAGCTACAATTTAAAAAAAAAATGGGATCCTACAATTTACCGTTAAGGAGAAAATGGCAAAAATATGAATTTTTTGAAAAATTTGTAATGCATTTTTCGGCCACTAGATGGCGTTTGCGGGTAAAATGACGTCATTATTCGAAATCCTGACGTCATAAAGTACCGTTACGTAATGACGTCATCTTAAAAGTTCTTCACCGTTATTCGGAAGTATCTCCCCTTATTATATTTACTATATTTTTACCTGTTCAACGTAACCATTCCATATTCTGGACACATATTATTTATATTATATTTACACGATTTTACTATGCAATTTTTTTTTAATCAAATCACTTTATCACAAGTAATAATTTGACTTGGGCAAGGAATTGATCGTTGCTGAAACCACAATAGAAAAAGTAAAATCAGGCCAATTATTACAATTAATAAAAAACAAAAATTTGAAACAACTTTTTGAAAAACAAAAATAAATTTGAAACAAGTTTTGAAAAACAAAAATCAATTGCTACAAAATTGTCTCTCTAATTTAATTTGTTATATAATTTTCATAAATTTAATTTTTATTTTACTAAATTGCTATTTGAATTCCAGCACGGGAAAATTGAATTAAAATATTAATATACATAAAAAAAAAACGGATTGGGTACGGAATCCTACTAAAAATATCCCGATTCTAAAATCCAAAAAAAAAAAAAAACTCCAAAAAAAAAATCCTTAAAAAAAAAATCCCGAATGGCTGTGTAATTTTTGGTCTTATAAAACGTGCGATTTTGAAGACCAAAAATTGCACAACCATTCGGGGGTTTTAAAATTCACACACTAATGCTGTTACACGAATTGAGAAAATCATTATTACCTGAAATAAACTGGATTTTGAAATATTAACCGTAATTCAAAAATTAATTTAATTTGGTAAACAATTGTAGACTTTTATAAATCCTTTGCTATGAAAATTCATGTTAGAATTTTATCTTTTTTTACTTGTACTTTTTATTGTCTACAATGCAACTTTATTTTATTGTCAGCAAATCTACTCTAATTGTATTCAATGGCATTCTATTTCGTAAGTGCGAGCAATTACAATTATATAAATTTGGTAAGTCCCCTACATATAGAAATAGAAATTGTGAAATTAAAAAAAAATCTTGTCTTAAATAAATTTGGTGTTTCGTGTTATTTTTTTGATTAAAAATGGATATATCGATTGTTTAATCGAATAAAGGAGGAAATAAATTAAATGTAGGTGGCTATATCTATATGTATCAAAAAAATGTAAACTAAATTCGATGGGTATGTGAAAAAAGAAAGTCATATTTCTGTAAAGGCCGTATTACGTCAAGCTAAGATGAAAATAATAAACATGAAATAATTAAATCATCGGAACATAATCACGATCCATTAGCATTTAAAAAACATGGGTTGGGTATGGAAGCTTACATTACAAAATCTTGCATTAGAAAATCTTGCATTACAAATTCTATCATTAAAATTAAACACAATCTTGCATACAAATTACGCGCGCAATTTGCATGCAAGATTTTGTTTAATTTTCATGATAGAATTTTGTTCGACGAAATAATATATGGCATATAATTAAACTGGAAAAGGGACATCCTTATCAAAATTGAGTTTTTGAAGCGGATTGCTCAGAATATTATTCTTCAATTTTGTTATCGCAAGATTTTCTTGTGCTAGATTTTATTATTGCAAGATTAATAAAAAAATGCAAGATTTTGTTCCTGAATTTTTTTGTGATAATGTCTTACATACCGCTCCCAAAAAACATGTTGCTTTGCTAATAAAAGAAAGTGCACATACTTTAGAAATACCTACCACCTTCTCAAATAATTAGGGAAAGTGTTGTGCAATGTGAAGTGCATTCCAGAGTTTATTTGCCGAGAAAAGAGGCTCAAAAATCAAGAGAATCCGAAATAAAAATATATTAAAAGAACCTAAATCTCTGGAAGAAATAGATATTCCAAACAATTTAAATTCATAGAAGGTGATTTATTTGTCCTTTCAGAAAAAACAATCCAAAATCAAAAAAAAATTATTTTGGGCACATAAAACAGTCATCAACTGCTTTCAGAAGCGGATTGTTGTTTAATTGTTGGCACGTTGTTCCATCAATATTTCATTAATTATTTTCAATACATACATGGCAAAATTGGTAAAGAAATTGTGCCACTTATTTTTTGTCTAATGACAAATAAGAGTACAGAAATGTATTCTGAATTCATATATGCAACAAAAATATTAATTGCAACAAAAATATTAATTTAAAAGCCACTCGAATAATTTCGGATTTTGAGAAGGGACGCGTCGCGGCTCTAAAAAATGTTTTTTTGCAGACTTTAAATATAAAGTGGTACATGTACATATGGGTCAGATTGTTTGGCGTGGAATCCAAAAAAAAAAGTTGGCGGCCAAAAATGGTACCAATGAAAGTTTTTCATTAAAAATGCGGATGATTATTGCTCTTTCAATTGTACCACCAGATGAAATAAATGATTATTTTTCGGAATTATATAATTCTTTTAACAAGGATAGACATGTAATTGGTCAATGGTTTAATCAAAACTACATAAATGGAATAATTTAAAGAAACAAACGCCAAAATTATTCGCCAAAATTTTGGTCAATTTATAATGCGTTACTGAAAAATTACCACGTAGGCAAAACTTACTAGAAACTTGGCATAGGCCCCTGCAAGTCGTTGTTTGCAAAAGTCATGTAGAAGTTTACAAATTTATTTCCGAGCTGTCAAGAAAAAATATCATGGTTAAGACAAGGATCCAAAAATTAAAATCGTGGGAGCACCCAATTAAGAGCAAGATGGCTAAGTCAAAAGAATGCAATGGCAGATCGTGAAATTTCATCTAAAATGTCGTTCCTTGAAAATGTTGCAGTCAACATTTCATTGACATAAAATTTTATGTATTAAGTATTATTATGAATTTTTATTTATTTTTTTATATTATTATGTATACATAATTATTTTACTATTATTACTAAATTAATTTTTATTTATTTATTTTTATATATTATGTACATTTTTATTTTTAAATTAATTAAATATATCTTATGTAGTATTAAAATGAATTTTCTTTGATAATTATTTAAAAAAAGGTTAAAAAATACAAGAAAAAAAAACCAAATCTAGAACAAAAATATATAAAATAAAGCTGCTAACTAGGAGGAGCAGATAACTCGTAGTATGTTTAACAGTGATTTATGTCCAAAAGTTTATTGTAATTAACATTACCATTGTAACAAAAAGTGCTTTGTTCAAAATTGCTCAACTTTATTATTTATTGATTTAAAAATTAATAATTTTATAGTTTTATTTCTTTAATAATAAATAACATCATTAAAATAACTATAATAAGTATAAATATGAGTAATCACGAATCCAACCTATGTACAAAATTTCATTGAAATTGGATAATATTTACCATATGATCTAGAACATATGAAATATTAATCGGAAATTTTAACATGGACCCCCTTAGACTAGTAACTTCTACCTTAGTCTACACATGCGTAATCACGAATCCAACCTGTGTACAAAATTTCATTGAAATTGAATAATATTTACCATATGTTCTAGAACATATGAAATATTAATCGGAAATTTTAGCATGGACCCCCTAGAGCTACTAACGTCTACATTAGGCTACACATGCGTAATCACGAATCCAACCTATGTACCAAATTTCATTGAAAACTGATAATAATTACTATATGGTGTAGAACATATGAAATATTCTTTGGAAACTAAGTTGCTCATGTATTAGTTGTTTCCCATGAACACTATAAAGTTACCTGATACAAATTTTTGGAGCAATAAGTAGGTAACAACGTCAACCTGTGTTTGAAATATAATTGTAATTGGATGCCAATTACTGTATGATGTATAGAGTATTTAACTTATGAAATATAATTGGACATTTTAACATGGACCCACTGAATGGCCGACTTTAAACTTTGCAGACAGTAAGTACATAAGAAAGCTACTACGTCTGTCAAATTTCATTCAAATCAGATAATAAATACCATATGCTCTAGAGCAGTGCTATTCAAATGGTGGTACATGTACCACTAGCGGTACATTTGATTGCGCCACTATTTCACAAAAATAAAAAACACTTTATTTTATTTATTTATTTATTTACATTTTTGTAAAAAAATTACACAAAATTACAACTTAAAACTAAAAACATAAAAATAGAATGCTATCCATAACAAAATTGAGTATCGAAACGAACTCAGAATTCTGATAGTTTTGTTGCTTGTGAATATGGTGTGTTTTGTTCATTGGCAATACTGTCCAAAACCTAACAAATAACTACCTAGACCTGACTGACATAAAACTTCAAAACTTGACAATATCGTGGATATACTGTTATATACTGTTTTTATTTTAAAATGGTAAACAAAAACAATTTTATAAATCTTTTTATATTTGAATTGAACAATATATACAATTATATTTATAAAGTACTTACTTACTTTAAGATTTAAGTCAACGTAAAAATATAAAAAAAAAATAAGTACAAAAAGGTTTGTAACATTTATATAAATATTTTAAAAAAGTTCAATGAGTTTAAAAATTTTTGTTTAGCCCAAATGGAAAAATATTTAAACAAAAAAAAATCTAGTAACAGTGAACCGATTTTGGAAATCCAAAATACACAGATACAATTAGCAGAGACTAGTAAAAATTTAGCTGTTGCTGTTGACATTCAAAATGAAAATAAATTAAAAAAAAAAGTAAATTCCAATTCAAAATCAGTAAAAGTATCGAGACTAACTTTTCGATGATTATATTAGTATCGATGATTATATTAAATTTGGTTTTTCGGCTAATGAACAGGATCCATCGCTTCCTTTTTGTGTTATATGCATGGAAACTTTAACCAATGACTCAATGAAGCGTTTATTGTTAAAAAGTCATTTTATCAAAAAACACTCAGAGCTTCAAAATAAAACATTTTTTTTTTTAGCCAAGCACGCTGAACAGAAAAAGTCTGTCACATATTTAAAACGTTTTGCGAATTCTACCCAAATTGCCATGGAAACATCATATGAATTAAGTCTTCTTGTAGCTAAAGAAAAAAAGCCTTACAATACAGTAGAAAAACTAATTATACCAGGAGCAACTTTTATTGCTAAAAAAATGATGGACAAATCATACGTAAACATCATAAACAGCATTCCTAAATCAGACACAACCATAGCTCGGCGAATCAAAAATATGGCAGAAGATGTACAAAAGGAAATTATTAGAAATATTAAAACATCTCGACAATTTACTATTCAAATAGATGAGACAACAGACGTCACAAATAATGCACAATTCATCATATTTTTACGATACTGTGATCAAGACATTGGAATCTGCGAAGAAATAGCTGGATGTAAAAAATTATGAAAGACAACGGGTGAAGACATTTTATACGTTGAACAATTTTATCCAAGGAGAATGTGGTTTCGATTGGAATTGGTGCTTATGTATTTCAACTGGCGGAGCTGCAGCCCTTACCGGTATACAAAGTGGATTGATAGTAAGATTGAAAAAAATTAACTGGAATTTACAGTTTATTCATTGCATTATTCATAAATATGCCTTAGTAACCAAAAAAATGCCTTCGGCCCAAACCAACACTACTAAAAGCCGTGTCATTACAATACATGCGCAAAAATTTGTAGTCACAGAAATTAAAATATTATACGTCAAAATTAAATGCCGGTAATACCAATCGCTGAATGTTCGGAAGCAAAAGTTAAATATAATAGGTAAATAATAATTATTAAAAACCTAAAAGTAGTTAAAAGTGTTATTAAATAATAATAGATTAAATTAATCTAAAAATATTGTGCGGGCATTGTGTATTTCTAGTGTAATTTATGTGATAAAAATTAGCACAAATTCTAACCTAAAAATTTTTTTTTTTTTTCATATTTTTTTTTGTAAATAAAAATAAACTACATACTAACTACATATGATAGTTTTTAATAGTAATTTAATTTTTAATAATAAATAAGTGATCTAAAAGCAATTTAAATTACATATAGGTGTACATAATTAAGTGCAATTTTTTTTACAATTTGACGAAAATTAGTGCAATTTGACGAAAATTTGATTTACCTGCTGATACTGGTACAGTTCGTGCACTTATTGAACATAAACATGCCGATGTACAATAATAATAAACAATAATAAATAATAAAATACAAACTAGATTTCTAAAAGAAAATAAAACCTCAGAATGAAAAAGACTGTTATTATAAAATTGATTAAAAAAAATTATATTTGTAAAATTAAAAAAAAAAAACAGTAAATATTATTATTATAATTATTTGGCGCTTATTTAGGGAGAAGAAATTATATTAACATATAGATAACCAAATAAAGTACGAAAAATAAAATTAAAATATTATATTATATTAAAAAAAAACTAATATTCAATTTGTAATTTGTATGTTTTGTTGATTCATATTATACTATACATAATTATAAAATAACATATTTTTTTGTAAAAATACACAAAAAAAAAACAATTCCTAAAAGTTAACTCTCAGAGGTTTTTATTATCAAATATATTAAAAAATATTAATTGTTTTTTTTTTTTGTAATTGATAAATATATGTATATTTACATCGGCTTTTCTCCTAGTTGTCGAATTTATAATTATTTGTAAAAAAAAAAATTATATATATAATTAAGGTTATCCACCTAAGTTAAAATTAATTAATTAATAAAAAAAAACTATAATAATATTATATTAAAAATAATTAAAAATAATAATTAAAGCGTAAGCATTTTAATTTATTAATTATAAGACTGAAATATCGTTTTTAATTTTATTATTGCTTTTTTTTTTATTTTGTTATTGCTTTTTTATATATGTGACTGAAAAGTCATTTGTTATTCTTATTTTTATTTTTTATGTAGTTATTAGTTAGCATGTAGAAAACTAAATGTTTCTTTCATTTTGCTATTATTTTTAAAAATTATTGGTTATATATTTATTTTTACTATATAAGTATCGACTTTAAATTTTATAACCGCCAAGTACATACAAAAACTATCATATGTACCAAAATTTGTGGTAATTAGATAATAATTACTATATGCTCTAGAGCATACGAAATTTTAATCGAAATTTTACCATGGACCCCCTGAAGTTACAGACCTTTATCTAGGTAGGCTTGTTGACAATCATGATACCAACCTATGTTCTAAATTCCATCCAAATCTGAGACATGAAATTTTTTTTACATTTTTCCGTAGAATTTTTCTTGTAAAGGCACCGGGATGAAGTCTGTTAGAGCCTGTGTGCCAAATTTCATTAAAATCGGACGAACGGTTCTAGGAGATGTTGCTGCGCACATAAAAAGCGTACGCGTTCCCCGGACACTTTTTTTTTGCATTTTCGGACTCCCCGACCTCGGAAATGCCTAGAAAAAAATTTTGAGCGAACTTTTTTTTTTGACCATCCAACCCATCACCAGACTTCATAGTATTTCATACTACTCGTAAAATTAATAAAAATACAATAAAGACGAGCTAAAAAAAACTGCACCTCAATTTCCTTATGTTGTTCCCTTTTTCTGGGATATTTTTTCAAGTTTATATAAAGAATAAGAAAATTGTAATATTTAATGAAAAGTATTTATTTTTTTCATAAAAATTATTTTATAGTTATAAAAAATTAAACGTAAGCTTAAATAATAATGCAACCATAAAAAAATTTACTTATAAACCAGAAAAATGCACAACTTTAGTTAATTTTTGCCTAATATTTTTGTTTTGAAAACTTGTTGTACATTTTGTCGCGTAATTTAATCTTATTTTAAGATATTCAGTGATTATAGCTTTGATTTGGAACGCTCTATGATCCTCAAATAAATCGTCATTTGCAGAATGACCTAAAATACATATTAATTAGTAAATATATAGAAGGTAAAAAAAAAGTTCATTGTAAGTAAACAAGTAAACAATGAACTTTTTACCTTCTATATACATATTTACTATTAAATTGTACTTACACAATTTTTTAGGATTTTCCAAAATACCTTACCTTTTTTAGTTTTTACGGAAAAACTGCAAGTATAAGAAGTACGGCACAATTCATAAAAAAATAAATAGTAGTTAAAAGGAAAAAATACAGTTAATTTATTTAACATTTAATTTGAAATTATTCGGCAATTTACCGCATTTGTTTTTAAATATAAAATATGGTAATATAAGGTAATATATTGTTGTAGATATTTACACTATTATCAGATTAAATAAAGGGTTTTGAGATTAATTGCAATGTTTTTTGAACTAAATTCAACGCATTTGCCTATTAAATTAATAAAAACGCTGCATTTGCATTCAACAATGTTGCACATATTCAATCTCAAAATCGTATATCACTACTTACAGATTTTAATTTTATTAAATATGTTCCTAAATTTAAAATTTCATTCATAATTTCTAAAATTTTGTAGAAATAAATTCATTTAAAATCATAATTTGACAAATTATTGAATGGGACTTTTTTTATATAGCTACCAACACTATTTTCAAATATCCCATTTTTTATGTCAAATAGCTGTCAGTGCCCCTCCAAGAGGGGCTCAATGCTGGCTTCACTTTTTATTAGAACAACATATCTTGAACATTCAGTCTATATATATTATACGTCAATGGTTAAAACTGACTTTCCGAAAAAGACCAAAGTCTTCTACTATTTCAATTACTTCGTTTCGTTTATATACGAATTTCTGGTATAATAAAGAGATATTTTTTGTTTTTGATTTGTTTAACTTCAATCCAACTTTTTGACTTTCATCTTTTAATTCAGTTAACATGTGTTTTGTTTCTTCAAAGTTTTTTGCAAAGCATGAAATATCATCTGCAAAACGAAGGTTATTTAGATTCTTTTTATTCCAATTAAAATTTACATCATAATTAGTCCATTGGAGTTTTCTAAAAATATCCTCAAGTACTGCAGCGAATAGAGAAGGAGACAAGGTATCGCCTTGTCTAACACTTCTGTTTACTTTGAAATATTTTTAGAAAACTCCAATGGACTAATTATGATGTAAATTTTAATTGGAATAAAAAGAATCTAAATAACCTTCGTTTTGCAGATGATATTTCATGCTTTGCAAAAAACTTTGAAGAAACAAAACACATGTTAACTGAATTAAAAGATGAAAGTCAAAAAGTTGGATTGAAGTTAAAAAAATATTTGCCTTCTATTTCATCTGTGCTACAATTTAAATAATCTGCATTTATATTATCGCTTCCTGTGCTGTCTTTTCATTTTTAATTGTGATATTGCCTCTAAAACTTCTGAATCAGTAAGTGGTGGAACATCAAACGTGTAATTTAGATTTATATTGAAATTTGGCATTTTTTGTTGTTCAGACAGTGAGGATGAGTATATTTTTTTATAGAAGTTTGTTCTTTCATTATATCATTTCTGTTTGTAAATTTGATGTTATTTGTCGATAATTCTGTTATCTATTTCTTTCCTTTAGTAAAATGTTTCTTAATTTTTTTCAGTGAACCAGTTCTTTCAATGTATTTAAAATGATATTACTTTTATAAAGTACCTTGCATGCTTTTCTTCTTGATCTGTTTTCTTATATTTTTTATTTCTAGTTTTTCATATTCTGTTAATATTTTATTTTGATATCAATTCTTCTCTTTTTACATTCTATACCCTGGTTATGGGCTTCTATACCCCTGGTATAAAAAATGATATTCACACTGAAAATACTTAATATATTTTGACATTAAGTTTGAAAATCAGCTGGTATTGAAAATAAAATAATTGCAAGAAAAAAAATTAAAATTAAAATTAATGATTCTAATAATACTTTGCCAAAATTGTAAATAAAACAATAATATCATAGCTGCTTTGATTGACAAGATTGACAATTGTTGTGAGTGTATGGGTGTTAAAATTCATTGAAATATGATCAATAATATCGAAATATTACAAATGAATCGATATTTTCTTATACCTTGTTCAGTCAATCCCTCATTTCGAAGTGGGTGTACGGATATTACAATATAGAATGGCAAATTTTGTGTATGGAAAAATAAATCAATATCATGTTTATATTATGATATAGCTCTATAACCAGGATATAGGCTCAAGTGTGAACATGGTATAAGAGGATTATTTAAATATATCTAAAAAGCATTATAATAACGTTATTCCAAGGACATAAATTGAAATCTGACAAAATAAGATTACTTTCTGATATTTAGAAAATGAACAAAATAGTTAGGTATTAAAACAAATAGTTAAGTATTTGTCCAGACCATGAGTATTTACAAATAACATCATAAGTAAATAAATGTTCCAATGTATTTTTAACAGTTTTGTTGATTTGGTTGGATCTAAAATTAAATAGATCGAATAGAATAACGTAAATAATTTGAATTTTGAAAGTTATTAAGAAATATATATGTATATTAATGAATAGCTATATCATTTGCTCCATGTAGTTTTTGCTAGTTAGTTTACTTTTGATTGAAGTAACTTCCTTTATAGTGTATATTGGAACTATTGGTGGTTTAAAAAGTTTACCTTTAACGCATTTTTTTATATCTTTTTGTTTTGCTGTTCTAGCACAGCAGTTATTTTTGATTTCAGTTTTGTACTTTCATACATAATATTATTTTAATTTTGAAGAATACTAGATAATTTAGCACAGTTTTGGTTTTTGGGATAGTCACTAATAAAACATTTACTTCGATAAAGTGATGGTTCTATTACTTTACAATTAAAAATATTAATTTGATAATCACTTTCTAATTTAATTTGCTTAACGTAATAGGTAAATTATAGAAATTTGTTGGATGTAACACTTCTTGTCCCCAAATAAAAATTTTATTATACCAATAATTTCACAAAATTCTAATATTATAATATTTTTAGATTCAGTTTTAATTTCGAAATTGCTACAAAGTGCTACAAAGAAAAATTATTATCCAAACATCCAAATATTTTAACGTTATTTCACTCATTTCATTAATAAATTGATTAAGTATCTCTTCAGCAAGTACAATTTTAATTCTATAAAATTCTTGATGACATAAAAGTCTTATAAAGTAATAATAAATAATTATATATCTTTCTTGTGACATACAGTGGCGAAGCTAATGGTTTTGTACCGGGTGTTCAGTTTAATAAATTCAAAACAAAAAAATATATGATGGTTTGGCATACCGGCGTATCTAAATTAATTACCAAAATATTGTATGTATAATAAAAAACCTATACCTAGACGTAAAAATTTGTTTTTGATTGTGGTGGTCTAAAAAAGATAAACCTTTAACACTTAGTCCCCAAATCCAAATTATTTTTAATTTTATTGTATCGCAAAAAATTATATATGAATAGTACTATATACTATTTATACATATATAAATTTTAAAATTATACTACAAAATTGGGGAAAATTTGATGATTCCAAAATTATAAGTTGAAATATAATAAAAAAATAATAATAATAAATAGTAAAAATACCAAATTAATAATAATAAAAAATAATAAATAAAACTAATAAATATTAATAATAAATAAATAAATAAATAAAATTATTACAGAATTTAACAACAACTCTCGCACTCCTCAGCAGTGCTGAGGAATATTCACCTATCCCATTAATATAAAAATTATAGAAATTAGGCTCTGATGTTTAAATAATAAATAATAATAAATAAATAATAATAAATAATAAATAAATAATAACAAAAAATAAAAACAAATAAATGATAACAAAAAAATAATAATAAAATAAAAAAATAAAAATAATAAATAATAATAATGTTATCCTTCCAAATGTATCTCATCCTCTACTCCTTTTAGATTAACCTGATATACGAGGGCTGATTGATAATTACGTGGACTACCTGTGATTCAGGTAATGCACAGGTATAAAGTAAGTATTTTTTACCTCTAAAATCATTTACTAGGCTATATATAAAATTTAAAGTCGATATCTTGTATACTTTCCATGTAACAGTCGTTTAAGTAAGTCAATCTCAGTGAATTTTTAAAAATGGATAAAAACGAATTTCGTGTGTTGATAAAACATTATTTTTTGAGGCAGAAAACAGCAAAGGAAATTAAAGAAAAGTTGGATAAATATTATGGTGAATCTGCACCTTCGAAATCAATGGTTTGCAAGTGGTTTGCCGAGTTTAAAAGTGGCCGTACCAGCACAATTGATGAACAACGTTCTGGGCGTCCAAATGAAGTGACTACTCCAGAAATGGTCGATAAAATCCATGATATCGTACTAGATGACCGAAGAGTGAAATTGCGGGAAATTGTTGACATCGTGAACATCTCATCGGAACGTGTTTTTAATATTTTACATCAATATTTGGATATGAAAAAGGTATCTGCAAGAAGGGTGCCGCGTTTGCTTACAATTGATCAAAAACGCAATCGTGTGACAAGATCAAAGCAAGTTTTGGAGTTATTACAACGTAATCCAGTCGATTTTTGGCGTCGATTCATAACCGTTGATGAAACATGGATACACTACTACACACCAGAGACAAAAGAACAATCAAAACACTGGATTTCTACAGGTGAAAAGGCTCCAAAGAAGGCAAAAACAGTTCCATCAGGTGGCAAGATTATGGCCACTGTTTTTTGGGATGCTCATGGTATAATCCATGTCGATTATTTACAAAAAGGAAAAACAATCACAGGACAATATTATGCAACATTATTGGATCGTTTGAATGAAGAGATTATAATAAAACGACCACATTTAGCAAAGAAAAAAGTTATTTTTCATCAAGACAATGCACCAGTTCACAAATCAGGAATTGCAACAGCAAAATTATTAGAATTGAGATATGAATTGGTTCCTCATCCACCATATTCTCCAGATTTGGCCCCTTCTGACTTTTTCCTGTTTCCAAATATGAAAAAATGGCTTGCAGGAAAGAGATTTGGGTCAAATGCTGAGGTCATCGACGAAACAAATGGCTATTTTGAAGGGTTGGAGAAATCATATTTTTTGAAAGGCATCAAAAAACTGGAACATCGTCTAACTAAGTGTATCGTCCTAAAAGGTGACTACGTTGAAAAATAAAAAAAAAAAAACTGAAAAAAACTGTGTCTTCTGTGTCAGTCCACGTAATTATCAATCAGCCCTCGTATCCCAATACCAACAAAAAAAAATATTCTCTGCCTCAATATTTAAAATCACAACAGTAACAACAAACCAACATATAATTTTTCATATTATATTTTTCAAATGTTCATTTAAAATTATGAACATCGACAGTAATATATCCCAATACCAACAAAAAAAAATATTCTCTGCCTTATTTAAAATCACAACAGTAACAACAAACCAACATATAATTTTTCATATTATATTTTTCAAATGTTCATTTAAAATTATGAACATCGACAGTAATATATCCCAATACCAGCGTTACCACTTTAGTACAATTGTAGTAGATCTGCTACATTTTTGCCTGCCTAAAAGTCCCGTACGTACTTTTGTATATCTGCTACAAAGAAAAAATTTTTGTACTTTTACCAAATTTCCCAAAAAAAAATACTAGTTTTATTTAATGACGAAAAAATGTATAGCATAGCAAGCGGAGCATTTAATTGTGTACATGGTTTGAACGATAAAAAAATAATTGCTTAGTGGGTTGCAGTTTGCAGTTAAGATGACAGCAGTTGGCTGTCACTTAAATTATTAAATTTTCGTTGTCATGTTTGAAAAGTGTAATTTTTAAAAAATGTAAAATGAAAAGATTTTTCAAACCAATTATTAAAGATATGTAAGATTATTTTAAATAAATTGAATATAATTGTATTTTAAATAATAATATTGTTTTGTATTTTATTAGAAATGCTGTAAATACAACAGCTGATAAAACGAAAAATAGTGACTCCGTTTCAACTTCTGCTTCAGCCATCATTATGTAAAAAAATAATTTAATATTTTGTATTTTATATAATTTTTTGTAATTACTTTAGTGACCAGATGGAAGAGGATTCTTTATCTGATTCTGATGGTGAATCGCTAAGTTCCTGTTCCTCGTAAGTAAAATCAACTTCATATTAATGTCATTATAATTTTTAATAAACAAAATTTGGACAATTTACAGGTGTGATAGGGATTATAATACTACTGGTAACTCTAGAGGAGGTGGTGTCCTTATAGCTATACATAATAGCCTTATCAGTGATTTAGTCACTACTAGCTCATCATCTAATTTTGAACATAAAATAGTACGGTTGTACATTGGTAATATTTATATATATATTGGTGCTGTATACATACCGCCTAATTCCAACGAGTCCTATTATGACGATCTTTTCAATATATGCCAATCGGTTAATAGGTTAGCAAGAGAAAATGATTATTTATACTTTTTTGGCGACTTCAATCGTCCAAAATTAAATTTTATAATTGACGACTCAGATAATAACTTATTACCGATAAATTTCTCTGATGAAATCGATTTTAAACTTATAAGCACTTTCTATGGCAACGACCAACAACAAATAGTTACAAACCCTAACAGTAATGGCAAATGGCTGGACCTCATATTTACCAACAATTATGACAATACAATCGTTAATCTTGCCAATGACGAAGAGAACTTATTCCCAAATACAAATCATCATTCAGCTTTAGTGGTCGAAATTCCCACCATAGAAAATCCAAAACGGAAAACTTCAGGGTACCCGGCCTCTTTGAACAGAAATAATACACATTCATCATGTCCAAAAACTATTTGTGACATGTTTGCTGACCGTTTTCAGGAAGTCTTCCATCTCGATTCTCACCCCACAACAACAGAGTTCGATCAATTAAATCACAATAACATTATAAACATTGATGGTTTATTTTTATCTAGTGATGATATATTGAATTCTTTGCTAAATGTTGATTTAAAAAAGGGTCCTGGTCCAGACTTGATTCCAACCGTATTTCTATTAAATTGTGCCCACCAATTATCATGTCCTTTATATCATATTTTTAACAAATCATTATCAACTGGCATGTTCCCATCTTTTTGGAAGTCATCCTTTTTAATTCCGATTCACAAAAATGGTGATAAGTAAAATATTGATAATTACAGAGGTGTTGCAATTTTATCATCAATTCCTAAATTATTTGAAAAATTAGTTTGTGACAAATTAACTATCCTGATTGAACCGACCCTCAATGAACAGCAACACGGATTCAGAAAACGTCGTTCAACAACAACTAACCTTATGGTTATGGTATCAGACATAATTCAAAAAATGGAAAAAGGACTACAAGTCGATGCAATTTACACAGACTTTAGTAAAGCATTTGACAGGGTCGACCATTCCACTTTATTGAAAAAACTGGAAAATAAAGACATAACTGGAGCTTTACTTAATTGGCTAACATCATAGTGATAGATCGCAGTATGTCAAATTTTAAGGATTTATCTCCAAAAAAATAAATGTCCTATCAGGTGTTCCTCAAGGAAGTCACCTTGGTCCACTTTTATTTAACATTTTTATTTCTGACCTTTCTGAAAAAATTTCGGATATTGAACATTTATTTTATGCTGACGACTTGAAATTATATTATGCTATTTCCTCTCCAAATGAGTTTTTACAATCCAAGTTAATTGCTATAGATGAATGGTGTACTCAAAATAAACTTCATCTCAATATCTCGAAATGTCACATAATTACTTTCTCACGAAAGAAAAATTTATATTTATATAAATATGTAATTAACAATATGAAGCTCCCACGTGTGAACAAAGTTACAGACCTTGGTGTCATTCTAGATAGTAAACTTAATTTTAATAATCATTATGATAGCATTATATCTAAAGCCAACAAATCATTAGGTTTTATTAAAAGAAGAGCTCGTGAATTTAAAAATATATGGGTCACGAAATCTCTTTATTGTTCATTTGTTCGTTCTATTCTTGAATATGCTTGCACAATATGGAATCCTATATTTCAAGTACATTGTAATAGAATAGAATCGATACAGAAACAATTTCTTATATTCGCTTTAAGAGACCTTCACAATCCAAATGATTACCTCAACCTCCCACCATACACAGATAGACTAAATTCATTAAATATGTTATCTCTAGCATCAAGAAGAAATTTGATGACTTCTTGTTTTACTTTCGATGTCCTGAATCGTGATATTAACGTTGAATTTATTTCCCAAAATATAAAATTCGTCACTAATACAAGACAAACACGACAAACTAGGACTCTATTTGAGCAAAAGCATCGAACAGAATATGGGAAATTGAATCCTATAAATCGTTGTTGTGTAATTTTTAATAAATACGATTCAGTTTATTCAACTTCTATGACGAAAGTAACATACAAAAAGCACATTCATTCCATGCTATCATAATCACTTCACATCCCGATCACCCTTCCTTTCCTTACGTTTAATTTAGGTTAACGTTTTAAACAAAATTGTAACATTAATATTTAAGTAATTTTAATATTGATAAATTTAATATTTAGTACTTAAGTAAATTTGAATTAAAGTGTATTATAATTGTAATTATAACAATATCTAACTTAGTATAACATTATATGTATTATATTTATATTTATGTAAAACTTTGTTTTGGTAAATAAATAAATAAATAAATAAAATTATGAACATCGATAGTAATATATCCCAATACCAAATAAAATTCTCTGCCTCTATATAGTAAATTCACAGCGAACCACCCACAACCAACAACAATTTTTCTTATATTTTTCAAATGTTCATTTAAAATTATGAACCAAGCTTTTGTTAGAAAATTTCGTATGCAATTGTCGAGATGGCTCTCTTTCGACTGCTCAACATGCTTATTGGAAAGGGAGGTCAGTAAAAACAGCACTACATAATACGGTGACACAAATTGAGACGTCACTGAATAACAAGGAGTACACATTGGCAGCGTTCCTTGATATAGAGGGGGCGTTCAACAATGTTAAAACTGATGCTATTGAGAAGGCGCTGAACGATACAGGCGTGAATAGAGGTGTTACAATCTGGATTGGCCAGATGCTGAAGACAAGAAACATAATGGCAAGCTGGGGTACTAGTGAGTTAAGTTTAACTTTTACCAGAGGTACACCACAAGGAGGAGTGTTATCGCCATTTCTGTGGCTACTGGTAATGGACAGTGTCAGTGTAATGGAAGTTGTCGCAAATGCGGATGACCTTGTGATCCTAGTAAGTGGAAAATTTCTGGGTACTATCAGCATGTTGATGGATACGGGCCTCAACATAGTAGCGAGGTGGACTGATAGCTGTGGGCTATCAGTAAATCCAGCCAAGACGGAGCTGGTTCTTTTCACCAGAAAAAGGAAAATCCCAGTCTTTAATCTACCAGCGCTGAACGGAGTGGAGCTGACACTCTCGAGCAGTGCGAAATACCTAGGGATTATACTGGATTCCAAATTGAATTGGAATATGAATGTTGAGGAAAGGGTGAAAAAGGCAACCACTGCATTAATTACATGCAAGAGATTCTCCGAGAAGAAATGGGGTATTAAACCGGACATAGCATACTGGCTATACATCAGCGTCGTGAGACCTATACTCACGTACGGCGCGCTAGTATGATGGCCGGCAGTGGAGAAGAAAACAACGATGAAAAAGTTAGAAAGGGTACAAAGATTGCCGTGCATAAGTGTCACGGGAGCTCTTCGTACCACACCAACTAAAGGCATGGAGATAATTCTTGATTTACATCAAGTGAGAGAGGTGGTTAAAAACAACGCAGCAAAGGCGGCGCTAAGACTTCGTGAGTCTAATGCTCTAAAATTTAAGCCGTATACACATAGTAATATAGTGGGAGAATATCGATTGGACACTAGAGGAGTGCAGACAGACTATCTAGTACCACAGATGCTCTTTGAGAAAGAATACAGCATTCAAATCCCGACAAGGGATGAATGGGATAGGGATTTGGTGATACCGGATCGGGGGATTGCTATATTTATGGATGGATCAAAGACAGCCAATTGAAGTGGTGCGGGTGTATTCTTAGCAAAACTAAATATAGAAGAATCAGTGAGGTTGCCGAACCACAGCAGTGTGTTTCAGGCGGAGGTGTTAGCCATAGAACATGCGGCAGCACTGGCAACGATGAAGGTGATATCAAACGAGGATATCACAATCTATGTCGACAGTCAGGCTGCTATCAGGGCGCTTGATTCCACGGTAGTAAAATCAAGCTTGGTTCGGAGATGTAGAGATGTGCTTCAGACACTATGCAGGATTAATACGGTAAAACTGTGTTGGGTACCTGGTCATAGCGACATACATGGAAACGAGCAAGCCGATGAACTGGATAGGAAGGGTTCTGAGAAGGATATAGGGGAGGCTGATCAATCCATTCTTATCCGACTGGGAGTCGTGAAGAAAGAGATTGATAGGATTACGGAAAGGAATGTAAGGCAGATATGGGTCAATACCAATACTTGTCAGGTGACCAAAGAGCTTTTGGCCGGAGAGAAACCTTAGTAAAACAAAGCTGCTTTTATCGCAGAATAGGAGCAACCTAAGAATGTCGGTAGGCATAGTAACAGGGCACTGTCTCTTAGGGAAGATGGCCAAGAGACTGGGGCTCACCACGGGGGATTCATGTAGAGGGTGTCATGATTTGGGTGTAGCGGAAGATGTCAGTCATATGTTGTGTGACTGCCCTGCATTGAGTAGAAGTAGGTATCGCATCTTGGGTAACTACCGGTTCGATGGACTTCAGGAGTTAGTAAGGATCCCGGTCAGGGATCTGTTAAAGTTTGTTAAGAATGCGGGGTGGCTTGAAGAGCAGTAGAGAGAAAGATTGTTATACAAGGGGATACCTATGGGCCAACTAGTGGCCTAGTGTTGGGGATGTAATCCCCCCCTTAATAACTAACTAACTAAGTTCTTAATTTTGGATAATTTATTATAAGCCCGATCTTACAGGTGGTACACAAATAATACACCTAATCTCAATCATAATTCTGTTATTTTTAAACATAAAACCATCAGAAAGGAAGAGTACCTTATTGTACATTGTGGTATAATGAAAAAGTCAAACGTCATTACAAAAGGACATATACAAACAAAAGACAAACAAAAGTCAAACGTCATTACAAAGGGTTATTACATATACAATGTAGACTATATACATTCACGCAATGTAATTTGTACACTTGACGAAAAATATTTAGATGCGTTTTATGCGATATTTCTTGTGACAATGTATAATTTATTTATACAATGTTAACGTACTATTAGAATATATCATTAATATTTTTATATACGTTTTACATTGGGAGAATAAATCATACATTGGCGCAAGAAAAATTGAAAGCTAAACGTAAACGAAATATTTTTTTTTTGGAATTTTTAACATTTCGTAATATAATTTAACCGGGGCAGTCTGAAGTTGAGTATTGTCTAGTATAATCGTCTGTCGTTGGGTATTATTTGTTAATTTTTATAATAAAACATGTAGTGCTTTAAATTAGTAAAATACTTAGTACCGTAATTACATTTTGTTAACAAAAACCCTAAATGAATTGTCATTATCAAACAGCTACAATATTGAAAGAGAAAATGTTGAAGTTTTTCCAGACAAGAAAATGGTAAATCTTTATTTTTTAATTATAAAAAAATATAAATTAAAACAACTTATTTTAATAAATTTAGGAATTTTACCGTACTTTAAAACGTGGAAAAATTTATAATAAATGCATAAACTTAAAATCCGGATTGAAAAAAGTTGTGAAAGCATGCACCTCCAAATTTCATTTTGATGAGTCTAATGATGTAGATTTTAGTAAGTTTCAAATTTATTTTATTAATAATAATAATATAATTCAATAGAATATATTGTAGCTCCTGAAGCTGATGCAGAAAGCTGTGTTAAATCATTAAATTTTGACAATTTAAATGTTAAAGAATTTCATCATTTTTGTCAGGCAAGCAGCCAATATAGATTAAAACAAATTAATGAAACAAACTCCACTGCAGAAATTTTTAAGAACTGGCCCCAATATAAAACGCATTCAGGAAAAGATTAATATTGATTTATATGAATTTTAATAGTATATGTATATACAAGGAAGGAGAATCTTTATTAAATAAATGGTCCGATTAATACACAATAATATTGAATTTCATTTCAAGTGATGATGGAAACATCATTTTAAAAAAAGATGCTAACTAGGTGGAGCAGATAACTCGTAGTATGTTTTTTAACAGCGATTAATGTCCAACAGTTTTTTGTAATTAACATTATCTTTGTAACAAACAGTGCTTTCTTCAAAATTGCTCATCTTTATTATTTATTGATTTAATTTTATATTTTTATTTCTTTAATAATAAATAATATTATAAAATAACTATAATAAGTATAAATATGCGTAATCACGAATACAACCTGCGTACAAAATTTCATTGAAATTTGATAATATTTAGCATATGTTCTAGAACATATGAAATATTAATCGGAAATTTTAGCATGGACTCCCTAAAGCTACTAACTTCTACCTTAGTCTACACATGCGTAATCACGAATCCAACCTGTGTACAAAATTTCATTGAAATTGAATAATATTTACCATATGTTCTAGAACATATGAAATATTAATCGGAAATTTTAGCATGGACCCCCTCAGGCTACTAACTTCTACCTTAGTCTACACATGCGTAATCGCGAATCCAACCTGTGTACAAAATTTCATTGAAATTGAATAATATTTACCATATGTTCTAGAACATATAATCGGAAATTTTAGCATGGACCCCCTAGAGCTACTAACGTCTACATTAGGCTACACATGCGTAATCACGAATCCAACCTATGTACCAAATCTTATTGCAAACTGATAATAATTACTATATGGTGTAGAACATATGAAATATTCTTTGGAAACTAAGTTGCTCATATATTAGTTTCCCATGAATACAATAAAACTACCTGATACAAATTTTTGGAGCAATAAGTAGGTCACAAATTTAACCTGTGTTTGAAATATAATTGTAATTGGGTGCCAATTACTGTATGATGTAGAGTATTGAACTTGTGAAATATAATTGGACATTTTAACATGGACCCACTGGATTACCGACTTTAAACTTTGCAGACAGCAAGTACATAAGGAAGCTACTACGTGTGTCAAATTTCATTCAAATCAGATAATAAATACCATATGCTCTAGAGCATATGAAATTTTAATCGGAAATTTTAGTATGGACCCCCTGAACGTATTAACTTCTATCATGGCCAACACATGCATAATCAGAAGGTCTACCTTTGTACCAAATTTCATTAAAATCAGATAATAATTACATGCTATAAAACACGTTATTATATAAAATTCGGAAACTAAAACTGTTTTCTAGGAACCCCCTGAAGGTCTCCAAATTTCAGGAGAGCCAACTAGATCACAAAATTAGCCTATATATGAAATATCTTTGAAATCGGTTAACAATTACTATATGCTGTAGAACATATGAAAAAAAAAATTAAAAATGAAATCGGAAATTTAACATGGACCCCCTAATCCTACTAACCTGTAATTTGGTATCATGAACTCAACCTGTGTACTAAATTTCATTGAAATCGGATAATAATTACACGCTGTAGAACATAAAGCAAATATTCTTCGGAAACTAAGTTGCTCATATATTAGTTTCCCATGAACGTACTATACCTACCAACTACAAATTTGTGGAGTATCAAATACATAACTAAAGAAACTGTGTATTCAATATCATTGAAATTGGGTGAAAGGTACTGTAGATATAGAGAGTTGAAGTTATGAAAAGTAATTACGGATTTTTACATGGGGCACTGAAGTATCGACTTTAAATTTTACAGGCACGAAGTACATACGGAAACTATCATATGTACCAAAATTTATGCTAATAAGATAAAAATTACTATATGCTCTAGAGTATACGAAATTTTAATCGGAAATTTTACATGGACCCCCTGAAGTTACAGACCTGTATCTAGGTAGGCTTGTGGACAATCATGATACCAACCTATGTTTTAAATTTCATCCAAATCTGAGACATGAAATTTTTTTTACACTTTTCCGTAGAACAAAAACACGTAGGTTCCCACATAAATGGGAAAATCTAACATGGTCCCACTGAAAGGATCGATCTCATCTTGAACCGGCACCTGCGCGAAGTCTGTTAGAGCCTGTGTGCCAAATTTCATTAAAATCGGACAAGCAGTTCTGGGAGATGTTGCTGCGAACATAAGAAGCGTACGCGTCCGGACACTTTTTTTTTTCATTTTCGGACTCCCCGACCTCGGAAATGCCTAGAAAAAAATTTTGAGCGAACTTTTTTTTTTTGACCATCCAACCCATCACCAGACTTCATAGTATTTCATACTACTCGTAACATAGTATTTCATACTACTCGTAATACATCAAAACCGTTTTAGAACATCTAAAATCAGGCAATGCAAACTTGATGAAAGTAAGTAAATATTAATAAGATATTTTTTTTAATTGTAAACTTTTTAATAATAATAATAATAAAATTGTACATATTTATTCTATTTTAATAAATAGTAGTATTTATTGGGTTGGGTATGGAAGCTTACATTACAAAATCTTGCATAACAAAATCTTGCATACAAAATCCTGCATTAGAAAATCTTGCATTACAAATTCTATCATAAAAATCAAACAAAATCTTGCATACTAATTCCGCGACCGATTTACATGCAAGATTTTGTTTAATTTTCATGATATAATTTTCTTCGACGAAATAATATACGACATATTGAACTGGAAAAGGGACATCCTCAACAAAATTGAGTTTTTGAAGCGGATTGCTCAGAAGTTATTCTGAATTTTTTAGTTGAATTTTTTCATGTACAGCATCTTATTGATGGCTCCTTAATCATTTTTAAAATTTGAGTGAATTTTGAATTAATTTTTTTTGTATTAAAAGATTTTTATTAAAATGATATTTTTTATTAAAACATTGTCAGATTTTTTTATTGCAATTTGGACTTTCGGTCAAACTTTTTTTAAATGTTTAATTTTCTTGTGCTAGATTTTATTATTGCAAGATTTTAATGTTGCAAGATTAATAAAAAAATGCAAGATTTTGTTACTGAAATTTTTTGTGATGATGTCTTACATACCGCTCCCTATTTATTTATTCTCAAACAAAGGTATAAAAATAAAAATAAATAAGTATAAAATTTGGCAATGGCTATTATAGCCGTCAGCTTGATTTTAATTAATTCTTTTTTTTACATGTTTACCCTTTGTTTTATAAATATGTAAAAAATATTAATATGCATAAAAAAAATAGAAATAAAACAGAATATCGAAAAAAAAAAATTAAAATTAAAGAAAACAGAATATAATTTCGAAAAAATATATATTTGAAAACAAACATTATAATTTTGATATAATGTGGAATTATGTAATTGATTAAATATATGTATGTATACCTTAAATTATAAAATTAATATATGTATCTACTTTTATATCTTTGTGAAATTAATAAATATAAAAATTTAATTACAATATAAAATAATCTAAATTTTAGCGTTTTACTTGTAATTAAAAGAAGCCATTGATTCAATAAATACAAAACACATAGTTACAATGTAGCTACCTGTAATTAGAGTCTAACTTATGGATACATTGGATCAATATACTCGGTACATTCGATCAATGTATTTCGGTACATTCGATCAATCAATATATTTGAGTACTCCGAAATGTACTCCGTTTATTGAATTATTGCACAATTTTATATTATTAATGAATATGTTAGAACAAGCATTAAAACTTTTTTAAAGTATCCTTACATTCAATTAATAATTGTAATACATAGACATAATAAAAGTATTTATTGGCTGCAATCAATATAAAAAATATTGGTTCAATGTCCGTTTTACTTGTATTTATGTACCTTTTTTTCTCAGTGTATGTTTATATATCACCTAAGTTTTTGGGGTTTATATCTAACTGAAGTTTTTGAGGTATGTTAATAGCATTGTTGAGCAAATTTTCCAAACCAGAATGGAATGCAATGTGAACATATGGAGCAGGTGAGCAAATCATAGACTTTGTAGTATTTAGAAGTGTACGACTGTTGTTGTGCATATGCGCTTCCTGCATGTGCCATCTTCAGACGATTTGTCAACGTTTGATTGATTTAATAATTATTAAATTGTCGCTATCAAATAACATAATTATTTAATTCACATAAAAAATGATTTGCTTGCACCGGATACGATTTGCAAAAGTTCCCAAGCCTTAATTATTTTGGTTGTCTCTGACAATAATTATTAATTTGAAAAACGCTGACAATTAATTGGTTTTAAAAATATATCAACTTTCGCCCAAAAGCTAAATTTGAAATTGATTGAACTAAGTATGGGAATTCAATTTAGATCTATCGAAGAAATCAGTCATTTACTTACAACATTTTGGCGCAGCCGGAAAACTTTGTTCTTTTTATTATTTCTATTATTAAAGTTTTTGTATTAAATTTATTTATTAAAATTTGTTAAACTTTAAGTAAAGTGAAAAAAATAAATAAATAAATAAATAAATTATTTTATTTTAATAAAGTTTAAAGTATATATATTGAAATAATATATAAAATTATTGTGAAAACATAATAATAAGTTTTCGCGTAACAAGACATTTATATAATAAATTTTATAATTTTTTTTTATAAAAAAAACATTGTAGTTGTTATTGTAATTATAAAAAGAAATTATACAACAAAAAAATTGATAATTATTGTTCAAAGTTAAGTGATTTTTACTAAAAGATTTCAATAAAAAATTATAGAACATAATTTGAAAGTTTAGAAATTCTTTTTCAAATCAACCAATATTAAAATAAATTTCAATAGTTAAAAAAAAAGAAAAGTGTATTTATTTTTTAAGATCTTGGTAGTGTATTTTGTGTTTGCTTTTAAAAAACATTGTGAGCATTACTACTCTAGTATATTTTTCAAAATATGCAACAAAAATTGAAAGACATTTTCCAAATAAAACTGTCATCAGAATCCAACCAAACTACAACGTTTTTGTGAGGGTTTTGGCTCTAAATACTATACAAATTGGTAAGTCTATTTTATGTATTTAATTATTTTATATTTGTAACAAATTACAGTGTTCCATTATAAATATTTAAATTGATATTTATATAATTTTTCAATTCATAGTTGAAATGGAAAATATTGTTAGTTACCTAAATATTTCATAATTTTATTTAAAAACCAATTAATATATGCACGTAAATCAGTTAGTATTAGAAATAAAAACATTAAAGGAGAAATTATCACAGTTAAAAAAGGAAAGGGAAGATCAAAAAGTAGAAATAAAAAGTTTTAATGAATCGCTTCTAAGTGAAATTAAAAATTATACCAATAGGGAAGTTTATAACCTCATAAAAACACAAATTTCATCGGAGTGGGGTCACTTTACTAGATTAGAAACCACCGATAGAATCCTAACGAAACTACATAACGTTATAACTGAGTATCGAGATAATCAAGACGAAGAGATTCATCAATTAAAAACCAAATTATTAACAAAATTAAAATTAATAAAAGAATTTGAAGCAAGACAAAAAAATTCTGAACAAATTAATCAAGAAACGGAATTAAAAGTTGAAGAACTTAGTAAACAACTATAAGAAAGTTTACAAATAAGAAGCAAATTAAATACCCAGCTTCAAGAAAATATAACACGCGTAAATAAATACAAGAACAAAATTGATAATATTAATACTCACCAGAAAGAAAAACAAAAAGATTTAGAATTAAAAGTGGAATTTTTGGAAAGGAAAGTTGATGAAAAAGAGATACAAATAAAAGTTCTTGAAGAAAGTTTGGAAGGAGTATATGAAAATAGTTCTAGCGCTAATAATTATTTAGAAAAGACCACGGTTGAAACCTCTATTGTTTCACAAACGTTATCCGAAAATATTCTGAGAGAAACGCACGGAAAAATTAAAACATTAGAAATGTCTTATGAAAATATTGGTAAAATTATTACACGATTTGTACCTCATTTTACAGGTGCTAGAACACCGGATTTAGCGGGGAAGGTATATGAATTCGTAAATGCCTGCCAATTAGCACTAAAATGTATCGACGCAAAAGGAGAGGAAATATTTGTCTCTCTTCTAACAACTAAATTAGGTGGAGATGCATTCGAGCTTGTCCGAGCACATTCTGTAAAGAAATTAAAAGATTTAGAAAAATTAATTAAATCTACTTATTAATCAGCCAGGACATTAGAAAGCGTTATGTATGAATTAAGCCGTACCTATCAGTTCGTAGCTGAAGACATCAAAAGTTTTTCTAGACGTCTTCAACATTTAGAAAACTTGGCAAAAGAAATTATAGCAGCTAGTTACAATGCTAATGATTCAGTAGCATTGCTAAATGAATTGCATAATTCTGTATTAAAAGCATTTAAAATTGGCCTTGTTGATATCGGGCTCAAACAATTTATGTTAACATGCAATGAAACCGAATTCGATAAACTTGTTGATTCAGCGTTAAAAACATCTATGTTGTTGGGATCGCAATTTAACCATTATAACCAACAACAAATGTTCACACAAATTCCTTACCAAAACCAAATTCCAGTCCAAAATCCGCAGTTACTAATGAATAGTAATATAAATAATAATAGTTTAGCTAACAATAATATGTTTCCTAATAGTAATTTTTATAATCCTAATTTTCCGAGTAATACCGTACAAGAAATTGGTCCTAGCATTACAACACAAAATTATTTACAAAACCATATGATTTCTTCTTCAAATATAGGTCAGAATTCCCCCATGCCGAATCAGCAAATTCCAAAACCAAAACAAAATTTCAAAGTTTTATGTGGTTTTTGCAATAAACCAAATCATACATATGCAGAATGTAGAATTAGAAAAAATACGCCATATTGCGGAAATTGTAAGGTGTACGGACATGGGACTGATACATGCTCTCGTGCAAAAATATTAACGACGAAAACAGTTAATAAAAGGCTAAAATGTAAATGGTGTTCTAGGCTAGGGCATCAAGAAGATAATTGCCATAGCAAACAAAATTACTATAAGTCGGAAAAGGGGCCAACGCGACCAAGGGGCCAGAGCGAACAACTAAAATGTGCCTCAAAAATCATTGCAAATAAAGATCAAAATAAACACACTGCTCCAACTTCATCACTGCCTAGTAAAATAAATACAAATTTATCTGACATTGAAAATAAAGATCAAAATAAAAACAATAATATATTAGAAGAGCAAATATCAGACAACAACATACAAAAAGAGTTTAAAAATTTGAATATATTGCAACTAAAGGGCAATGAATTGAAAAACTCGACATTGGCTTTGTCTAATAATAAAAAATATAAACGTAGGTCAAGATTTAGAAAAAATATACAAAATAAAAAAGATAGTATTATATTACAAATACTTAATTTTTATTTAACATTTGCATATATTAGAATTTTTGGAATGTGTAGGTATAAAGTTGTGTTAGGTATATGGAATGACGTAAATATATTATCAAAAATAATATATAATAAAGTGTGTATATTAATAAAATTTTTGAAAAATTACTTTAGCATAACAAAGAATGATTACAATAGGGATAAGATATATATGAATAGAGAAACTCGAAAAGATGATGTTTTTGTGGAGTTACCTGTGCTATCAGCGAAAAATGGTAAAATATTGGTATTGGTCGACACTGGGGCAGATACCAGCCTTATTAAGAAAGAATCTTTAAAAGTTGTTAGGAATTTAATAAAAACAGAATCGAGAGAGTTAGCTGGTGTATTTGGTGGTGTTAGTAGTACACTAGGCACAATACAACTTAATTTTTCATTTAAGAAAGTTCTTAAAACAAAATGCCATTTAGTGGATAATCTGAATTATATCCCTGCCGATGGAATATTAGGTCGCGATATTCTCTGGAATCGATCCGTTCTAGACTCTAAAAACAAAAAATTAACTTTACTTAATGAGTACAGGCAGACAATCTGTGAATTACCATTAAAACAAATAAATAAATCTGATCAAGTGAATTTCATAAAATTTCAAGCGCGTACGAAAAAGGTAGTACAACTTTAATTACCAGTCACTTCTGGTAATTAAAGTTGTAATTGAATCGCAGGAAATTGATACAGGTATTTATTTAGGTAATACGATAGTCAAAGTCCACAAAAACATGATCAACGTTCCAATAATAAATTCTACTATTAAAGATTATACAATTAATAAAAATTTCGTTCCGAAATATTCAAATTTAAATAATTTTAAGATTGTTGGTGAAAACCAAAACAAAATTTTCAATTTTACCAGTAATTCTTCTTCTAATAGAATAAAATTATTATTGGATTCGATAAAATTAGGTGAAACCTTAAATAAAGAAGAAAGAAACGCAATTGAAAATGTATGCGTACAGTATAATGACGTATTTTTAGTAAAAAATGATGCTATCTCATATACAACAGTTTTAAAGCATTCAATTCAAATTAAACCGAACCAACAAGCTATAAATCAAAAACAGTATAGATTGCCTGAAGTGCATAAAACAGAAATAATCAGGTTTTAGCTGATGGTGTTATTTCTGCAAGTAAATCTCTGTGGAACTCGCCGTTACTTCTTGTGCCTAAATAAGCTGGAAAGGATGGTGAGAAGAAATGGAGAGTTGTAGTAGATTTCAGAAAGTTGAATGAAGTGACGATAAAAGACGCATTCCCACTGCCTAGAATAGACGATATTCTGGACCAGTTTGGACATTGCCGGTATTTCACAACTTTAGATCTCGCTAGCGGCTATCACCAGGCCTTAATAGACCCGGTTGATAAGCCAAAAACTGCATTTAGCACCGATTTGGGGCATTATGAATTTAACAGGATGCCTTTTGGGTTGACGGGAGCACCTGCAACGTTTCAACGAATAATGAACTATATTCTAACAGGGTTGCAGGGAATAGATTGCTTTGTATATCTAGATGATATAGTTATCTATGCAAAAAATCTTAATGAACACAACGAAAAATTGGCAAGAGTACTATCTAAATTAAGACAGAATAATTTGAAACTAAATACAGAAAAATGCAATTTTTTGTGTAAAGAAGTAGTGTATCTTGGCCATGTGTGTTCTGAAGCTGGAGCATCACCAGATCCAGCAAAAACAAGTTGTGTCAGAGATTTCCCTGTTCCAAAAAATAGTAAACAGGTTCAGTCATTTCTAGGTTTCGTCAATTATTATCGAAAATTTATACCGAATTTAGCTGAAATAGCAGCTCCAATAAATAAATTGTTACGAAAAGACACTACATTTAAATGGTCCTCTGAATGTCAGGAATCATTTATTAAATTAAAAAACTGTATAATTTCTCCACCTTGTTTAGCTTATCCTGATTTTTCGAAAGCTTTTACTCTAACGACGGACGCAAGTAATGAAGCACTAGGAGCTGTGCTCTCCCAAATACATGATGGGGAGGAAAGACCTATCGCATTTGCAAGTCGGTCGTTAAATGCAGCTGAAAAAAAATATTCAACTATTGAAAAGGAGTTACTAGCTATCGTATGGGCTACGAAAAATTTTCAGACATATCTACTGGGCCGTCAATTTACAGTTTTTACTGACCATAGACCTCTTAAAGGTGTGTTTAATGTTAAGGATATAAATAACTTTATTAAAAAGTGTCCTAAGTGTCAGACAAACAAAAGTTCAAGAGGAACTAAAATGCCAATGGTTTTAACTGACACTCCAAGTTTACCATTCCATAAAACATTTATGGATTTAGTTGGTATTTTACCATTAACATACTCTGGAAACAGCAGATATATACTGACATTTCAGGATGACCTATCAAAATATATGGTTTGCGTTCCGATACCCGATGCAGAAGCCGCAACAGTCGCCAAAGCTTTTTATGATGAAATAATTACACGATTTCGTATACCAAAAATTGTAATAACAGATAACGGTACAAATTTTACTTCAAAATTATTTTCAGAAACTTGTAAATTGTTAGGTATTAAAAAATTACATATTACAGCATACCATCCTCAAGCGAATGGGTCTTTAGAAAGGAGTCACCGTCCTCTTGCAGAATATCTAAGAAGTTTTGTGGAAAATGACATAAACAATTGGGATCAGTGGCTCAAACAAGCAGTGCATGTTCATAATAATACGCCACATGTATCTACCAGATTATCTCCGTTAAATTGTTTGTATGGATTTAGATTTGAAATGCCTACAAATATAAAAAGATCGCCGGCTCCGATATATAATCATGACCACTACCCTAATCAATTAAAATATCAAATTCAGAAGGGACATGAGCTAGTCAGAAAAAATCTAACACAAGCTAAAAAGTTATCTAAAAAAGCCTATGTATATTTGGATTGGACCGTATATCGTAAAATCAGTACCTACCAGCATAACTACCGAAATTGAAATTAGTAAAAACTGAAAAAGGTACATAACAATCGAATAAAATTATTCCATGAATAAGATAAAACAAAAATACCCTCAAAATTAAAATAACAATAAATATTTCATTTTAAAAGTAAAAACCATTATTACCTATCACTAATACATAAACAAATAATTACATATATATATATATATATATACACGAATATTTTAGAAATTATTTTTGATAAAAAAAAAAACTTATTAGTAATATTTTTTTTTATTAGAATACAAAAAAAAATGTACATATTATTATAAAAAATATACATATATTACTATTATATATACATATCTAATTAAGCTATTTACAGAGTCCTAAGGGAAGGAAGTACCAAAATTTATCAAAGTTCCAACCAACTAGAGGTTGTGATTTCTCGACAAAATAAACTTCTCGCGAAATTGAGAAAATTAATTTGCATTTCTCGAGATTTCTCGAGAAATTTCGAGAAATGCTGATAATTAACAAAAAATAGATAAAAATACTTCCATTAAATCTAAATGTAATATTTAATGCAAGTATTTTAACTACCTATATTATTTACTAATAAAAAAGTATAAAATTTACAAAAAGAAATTCATTAAATTTTATATATATATATCTTCAGACGATTGTTCAGACGATTTGTCAGCGTTTGATTGATTTAATAATTATTAAATTGTCGCTATCAAATAACATAATTATTTAATTCACATAAAAAATGAGCTTGCACCGGATACGATTTGCAAAAGTTCCAAAGCCTTAATTATTTTGGTTGTCTCTGCTGACAATAATTAT
This sequence comes from Rhamphomyia laevipes, assembly GCA_963920725.1. Lineage (NCBI taxonomy): Eukaryota > Metazoa > Arthropoda > Insecta > Diptera > Empididae > Rhamphomyia > Rhamphomyia laevipes. Next base: position 26,754,186 of record OY987256.1, on the reverse strand, counting down.
TAATTTGAAAAACGCTGACAATTGGTTTTAAAAATATATCAACTTTCGCCCAAAAGCTAAATTTGAAATTGATTGAACTAAGTATGGGAATTCAATTTAGATCTATCGAAGAAATCAGTCGTTTTATTTACAACACTGTCAAGCAAGGGGAACGTTCAAGTTCATGTATCTTTTGAAACAACTTAACAATTCGTTTGCATTGATATTAAATATTAGTAGAGTTTCCATTTTCCGGCACTTTTAAATTACCCGGGATACGGGAAATTTAAAATTTAATTTTTCGGGAAATCCCGGGATCCCGGGAAATTTAAAGGAAAGTACAAATAATAACATTTTCAAACAAAAACAAGACATGCTATGCTATTTTACTTTATATATTTAATAAAATAAATTTTCAAGAAGCCAAGTAGGTAATTTATGTGAATGCTCACTTAGTAAGGATCTTTTTTTGCTAGAAAATATGGCAGCTATTGAAAATACACTTTCGCTTTCAGTTGATGTAGGCCTTAATTCATACATTTTTATTTATTTTTGAATATTATTAGAATTTGTGTAATCTGAATTAATTGACATCTTTTTAAAAATTTCTTCACTGCATTTTCCAAGTTCTTCTGTAAATTTAATTCATCGGTGTTACTTTCTATCACTATTTCACTATCGTCACTCTCAATATCAATTGCAGGAACATCAGGATAAAATTTGCTGCTTTTTCAAAAAAAAATGTTACTTGAAAACTATTGAAATGACAATTTTACATGACAATATATTACTCTTAAATATCATTTTTATGGGAAATTAATGAACTTAAATTTCCCGGGAAATGAAAATAAAAACCCGGGATTTCGGGAAATGAAAAATTACATATTTCCCGGGAATTCCATCCCGGGATGGAAACTCTAAATATTAGTGTCCATCTAAAAGATAAATTTGATTGCTATTAAATTTTACTTGCTCAATTTCAGAATCATATAATGTCTTAAAATGTTCAATAACATTTCTCAAAAAGCAATATTAAAAATAGTTTCAATTTCCTTCATTAGAAAATTCTAATATATAAAAACAAATTTTCTTCTCATTCATTATGACTAAAGTTTTCCAAAAAAAGTATTAACAAATTCAATAACATATCGTCGGCTGATTATTGTTTTGTACCATGTCTACTTTTCATAGTTTCGAGTAATTAGGAATTTAAACTTTACATACTTTTTTTTAATAAAGTATAAATATTAAAACTTCTATTACTTTTAGATAATAGTTAGGAAATTTGTCAGAAATCTTGACATTTTTTTTTTACTTTCTACAACTTTTAATTTCGGAGTTATGAGATGACTTGAAAGGACATGGTACAAAATAAAGAAAAATATTTTACAAATAAATTAGAATATTGTATCAAATCCAATTGAAATAACAAAAATTGCAAAAAAATGCGGAAAATTTACAAAATTATTAGATAATTTATTTATTTATCTTTATTATGTATTTATTTATCTCATATAAATTGAAAATAAACCTTAAACATAAAAATAATAATTTAGTTCATCTTTTCAAATAATATATTATAAAATATCCTGTCGATGACGTTTTAAAATACAAATAGCAAGTTTCATCAATTTGGATATATTTAATTTGAGTATAAGGCACTGATCTAAAATCAATTTTTTTTTGCTATTTTCTGAAAATCATAAAAATCTTCTTTAAGTAAAGAAAATCATTTTGGTTCTACTTTGCAGGAACAAATTCGAATTGTTACCAATAAATGCCAGCAACTAGCAAATAATTTTTCATTCATAATTAACTCCATTTTTGATTATGAAGATTAGACACTGACAATGAAGATGAAACGATAAATTTAATAAGTTCTGATTAATTTTATTTCGGGTATTTTTTATTACAGATATTTAGTTTATTAAGCAAAAACAGTCCTTTTCAGGGCTACATAAAAGTATTATTAATAACAAAATATAAATGTATAGAAATAAAGAACGCTGTTTTATAATTTTATAACCTTATACGAGGTCTATATTTTAAGTTCAACTTAATTTTCTTACCTTTGTTATATTTTATAACAAATTCTACGATTATTATATAATATAAAGTTACCTTTTCCTATATTAATTTAACTTCTTTTCTTCTATTTCTTATAAAAAACACACAAACTCATTTATATTCATTTAAAATAACTTTATTAATATATATATTTTTAGTTATTAACTTAATTCGATGGCCCCGAATACAACTATAGTAAGTCAAAAACAGCGTTTTTCAGGAGAGCTAAAATACTTTCTCAAATCCTTAATACTGGAGCTAGGCTCTTGAAATAAAAAGGACAATTTGCCGAATTTAATTTAACATTGTTGCCCGAGAAAAAAAGGAGAAAAAAATTTAATTATGGTGCTTAAAAAAATAATTTTGTACTTACAAAATTTCAAAATTACAACACAACTATAGTAACTCAACTTACCGTGTACTAAAATTTCGTGATTATTATGTGTTATATTATTACAATAATTGTAACATCCAAAATTTCTTCTACAAGTTGACTTACAAAATTAGTCTTTTTTTTGGTAGAAATAGTAAAATGCAGTGTAACTTAAGTTACCAGAAAAGTTATTGCTGAATTTTAACTAAAAAAATATATTTAACTAAAGTTACAATAAATGTTAATACTGTATTTTATTTTGTAAGTGGACTTGCAATGAAAGAAGATATTTGTGTTAAAATGTTATAATACAAAATTTAAGTTTTCCTAACAATTTTAATAAGTGTAATGTGCAAGTAAAACCATGAAATTTATTGTAATTCATTTTATTAAAAAATATAAATCTCAGAAAAATAAAAAATATAACAAGGAACATAAAAAATATAACAAAATTCATTTATATATTATTTTAAAATATTTGTATACATTACAAAAATTAATAATAAAAATAGCTATTTTGTGACTTTTTTTTTAGTATTTTTCCTTTTTGGTCTTGGAGTTTTCTCTACAACTATTTGAGTTGATTTTGGAGTCAAGCAGATTGGATCCTCATTTTCTGAATCACTAACGTTTTCTTTAAAACTTAACGAACGATAAAAATTATGGTAAATATCTGGGATTGTCGCGGAATTACAGAGATATTGAAGATCGTCAAATTTTTGTTTACTTATTGGCAGCAGTCCATTATATAATAAGAGGGGCTCCTTAAAATCCATTGCAATATAAATAGAATCGTATTCCAATTCATTTAGTTTTGTTTTGTAAAACAATACATTTGGATAATTTTTGTCAATTAAAATATGACGAATTTCGCCCCATTTAATTTTTTGGTTCCATTGTCCATACTTTAAAAATTCTTTAAAATTATAGAAATAATTCTGTGACATTTCATTGACATTATACTGCTGACCAGTTGCTTTCACTGTTTTAGCCAACATATACCACTGTTCAGGAGTATAAATATTTGTACCCTTTTTAGCACGCTCAATGGTTGCATGCACACTGTCATTTTCATTTTGAGTGTGGCCACTTACAAGAAATGTGTGATGTATAGTAATTTTTAATGTAAATGATATATACAAGTAAAGAGCATAAATAATTCGATTTCGATTTTGGCCAGCGCAATTGTCTGACCAAAATCGAAATTCCTGGATTTTCCGAGCTTTAACCATTTTGCATACATAACTATATAAACAGCTACCCACTTCATTTGCACCTCTTTTTGCAATCTGTTCATGCCACATATAAGGCCTTCGCCTTTTGCCATGTCGAAAAAGCTTAAGTTATATGTAGCCACTTTCCTTTTATAGTAAAAAATACTTACATCACTAAACGGAGTAATCAATACTTTTTGGAGATCGGAGCAACAACTTAAAATTTCACTATTATCTTTTGATACATTTTTGTCGTTTTCCTTTAACTTTCGAGCCAAATTTTTATCATATATATGAGTTTCGTGAATCTTATTATTTTCGTCCGTTTTTTCAGAAAGAAGATATTTCGTGCACTTCTCACACTGATCTTTCTTTGGTTGGAAAAAACCAATATTGAATTCAGTGTTCAAAATATCCGTGTATTGCCGTTGTGTAGCAAGAATATCACTTTTGTTGTTAATTTGTATCTCTTTGTAGAGCCTGTACATCTTCGAAATACTTAAATTAGATTCCAAATACATTTTAGTAGAGTCTTTCCTGGTATAATGAGACTCGATCATTGGAAATGAGTTGATGTGATCTCTTATAGAAGCTTTAATTGTTTCGGGAATTTTTTTATGTGTAAAATTTCCGCGAGTTTCCTGACTTACGGCTTTTATGTCCATTTTTTTTATAAATGCAGTTTGGATCCATTGATCGTTTATATCAAAAGTGTTTAAATACATTTTTTTACATATTTTGACTAGTGAATCTCCAGAATGCAAATGATACTCATATGTACAAAATCTCTTGGAATCGAGCATTGATTTAGTTTTTATTGTAGCCTTACTTTTTCGTACAACAGAGTTAATTATAAAATCACGTTGTATATTCAAATCACCTAACGACCAAAACAGTGTAAAATTTATTTTTCTAATTTCCTCAGATATCAGATTCGAACAGCCACGACGACATTTACACGGGGATTTCATGCGCCTGGCCGGAACCAATTTTTTATTTCTATCGATATATGATTCACCCATATTACGCAATTTTTTTCGCTGAGTTGTGGCCCATTTTTCAGTATTTCTGACTCGAATTCGGCCCTTATGGCATGATTCAATGTCATCGTCAATTCGAGAAGGGCCTGCTTCATCCAGGTCATTTTGTGATATTTGACCTTCTAACAAATCTGAGATAGGTTTAACAATACTTATATCTTCATTATATATTTCTGCTTCATTGCATATAAATTCTATCGCCTCACTTATAAATTGATCAGTTTCCTGATGATCTTCTTCTCCAAAGCTGCGTGAAATAATTTGTAATTTTTCAGTATCATTTTTTTAATTTTTTTCAGGTGACACATAAGTAAAATTAGAAAAATAATCTATAAAAATCGTTATTATTATTATTGTTTTTTAATTATTGCACAATTTAATTATACTTGCAGCACTCGAACCTTCAATTTCGCAAATTGTTGTAATAGATATTTCTTGTAATATATTGGAATCTATTAGAAAAAAATCATACCAAAAAGATTTACATAAATAAATATTTATAAATAATTCTTTTAGTTTTCTTACCGGCAGTTTTATTTTCCGACAATTTAAAATTTTTCAAAATATAATCTTTGTCATTATTATTTAAAATATTAGAAAAGGTTTCTTGTGGGAATGGTTTCCATACATCTGCTGTATATTCTGTAGATACAAAAAGTATTAAAGAAAGTAATTAAATTAAGATCTTTATTGTACAATAAAATTAATTGCTTTACCTATTTTTTTTTCTGATGTATTCAATTCAATATTAACAAGTTTACCCCCGTTTTCTTTATTTATTTTTTCTTGTTTTTCTGTTTCAAGTTCTCTTTCTTTTTCAATTTGTTTGCCTTAATTATTTTAAAAATTAATTATGAAATTTTCATTATCTAATTACAATATTATATATACTTACTTTTCCTTGTAGAACGCACCATTTCTACGAATTTTCGGCCCCTTTGCATTTTATGTTAATAATTTTTAACTCTATTCTAGTGTACTCTAGTAACGTATTCACTTGCCGAAAAATTGCACAATACTAAATTATTTCCGTCTTTTCATATTAAGTCAACCTACACATACTGCAATTTTTTGCACGAATAATGTAAGTAGACATACAATCATTGTATTTTCAGGGCCTATTATGATACGTTAAATTGCCATATTTGTTTTTTATTCGATAAACGTTGTAAGTATAGTTACATAAATGTTTTTAAAATTTCAGTAACTACTACTATTATTGTAAGTCAAATTGCAATAGTTAATATTTTTGATTTTTTATTGTAACTGCACATATGATAACTACTTCTAGTATGCTTAATGTTGTAACTATTCTTAACATATTTGTCTTCCCAACCAAATTATAGTAATTCAAAATACAATATTTGGATTCTAATTTTACAATATACCATATAAAACAACGGTTTAAAACTTAAAAACTAGGTGGAGTAATACTATAGAAACTTTTTGTGTTTGTGCGTATGGCTTATGCGGGTCTGTAGTAGCAGGGAAAACTTTTATTGTAAGTCGACATATGGTAGTTGTATTCGGGGCCATCGAATTATTTAATATATTTTACTTAAATATTAAATAATAGAATAAAAACGACAAACTCGGACGACGGACTCAATTCAACTCAATTTTAATTTTACTTTCTTAAAATCTTTTACCTAAAAGTTCAACAGCTTGTTCTTCCGTTTATAATAAGTTCAATTGCACTTATCGAGGTTAATGCTTTTTTAAAAATAGTTTATTGCAATATTGAATATTTTAATTAAAATACTTAATTTAGTTAATTAATTTCACAATATTAATAATATCAAATTTAATTACCATCCGGTTTGATTTTCAACACAGGTAAATAACCTGGTTGAACTAAACATAACATTCCTTCCAATTCGCGAGTTGAAAAGTTATGCTTTCGAAAAGCATACTTTTCAATATTACGATTACAAACAAGCTGTTGAATTTCCGTGTAAATACTTCTTTAATTTTATATTACAATTTGGACATTAATAAGGAATTAAAATTTTGAAGAATTTGTTGAGCTGATACTATAAAATTTTTAATTTATTAATTTTTTTTTATTTACAATTTTTTATGAAATATTCTTAAACAGAAATCGATTTAGTTTATAATTGTATTAAAACAAAAATTAAATTTGCAATTATATAAAGAAATTTTTTACTAGTTATTGTTTATCATTTTTTTTTTACAATAAAATCATTTTTTTTTTCAAAGAACATAAAATTTTAAAGTTTTAGAAAACAAAAGTTAAATAATTAATAATTTTTTTTTAAACATATATATAAATAATTTTGATGTAGTAACAGTGATATTTTTCTACTTTTAAAATATTTTATTTTTATTTTTTTTTTACTTTTCGTTTTTACATTTTTTTTATTTCATATTTTATTTCCTAAGAATATGAGTTCAAATAGTGATAAAAATTCGAGATAAAATATTCGAGTTCGAGTAGTTAATTAAATAATACAAATTCCGAGTAAAAATAACGATAATAAAATACACTTTAGTTAGTATAAATTTTATAGTTGTTAGGTGGGAGTTGTGAGGTAAAATAGTTCTTAGATGGGACGGGAGGGGATTTCGTATGTGTTAGTTTGGGTATAGGATATAACTTGTATTATGGCATAACATTTGATGTTATGGCATAGCATTCCTCCCAATTCGCGAGTTAAAACTTAACTTCTGTTTTATATATTGATTATTGTTACAATTAGTTTTTTGAAAATATGCAAACAAATACAATAATCAATAGTTTTTTGCGTAAGAGTATTTTATAACTTAAGTTTACATATTTTACTATGGTTAAGTTTCATAACAATATAGATCAAGATCTTCAAATTTTATTTGCTACAAAAGTTTCTCCTTTTTACAAAGAAGAACTGTAACAAATAATACTTTTTGTATTTGCGTTAAATCTTTGTGAAATCTTTAAGTAAAACTAAAAATGCAAAAGCTTCAACGCAAAATTACCTTTATTAGATTACCAAATCTAACAAAAATATTAATTAATATTTGAAGCTTGTCTATATGAAAAATTAGATAGCGGTGGAAATTTATAATTCTAAAATTAGTAAAACTAAACTCATTTATAAAAAATGTAACGCATTACAATAATGAAATTGTAATGTGATCCATTTTTTAGATAATTTTAAATTGAGATAAAAATATTAAAAAAATATAGAAGGAAACTATAGTAATTAACCAATTACAGTCAGCCGAAATGTCTGAAAAAACCAATGATTTTCAACTGCTATGTCATTTCATAATAAAAAAAAAATGTATTCTAATAAACTAATTTAAATGAAGTAAAAAATGGATTTTAAATAACTAATTACTTATAAAGTAAATTCCAATTTTTTTTAAAAAGTTTTTTTTTTTATTATATATACGAAGATAGCGAAATTTAAATGAATTTAGCTTAGTTTAAAAATTTCGACGTGTAAGATTAAAAAAACTTAAAATTTATTTACTTTGTGACATATACAAAAAAAAAATATTTTATTTGTGTGTTCTAAATATGTATATAATTTTATTATATATTTATAATCTATTTCAAATCTTTCCATAACTTATGCCGATTATTATGAACTTTTCGGAGTTTGTTTTTTATTTTTATTATTGTGTTCAGATTGTTTGGAACTTCGATCACTTCGTATGGACCTGCCCAGTTCGAACTAAGTTTATTTTCTTTAATAGGATTTAGTATTAAAACTTTGTCTCCCTTTTTATATTCTGTTATTTTCGCATTCTTATAATAATATTTTTCGCTTTAATTTTGGTTTTAATTAAATTTTCTCTTGTAGTTCTCTAATTTTTTGTAGTTTAAACTTCACCAAATAACCGAAATTTTCTTGGTTATAAAGTGGTTCGACTTTTCGTTTTAAAACATTAGGCAGAGGATCACAAAACCCATATAATATGAAAAGATGTGCAAATTTTGTACTTTCATGCGGTGTATGGTTGTGTGAGAAAACTGCTTCTCCTAACCATTCATCCCAACTTTGAACATTTTTCTCAACTATCATTTTTAAATATTCTACCAGAGGATCGTGCCTTCTTTCTTAAGAACCATTAGACTGTGGGTGGTAAGCTGTAGCTCTATTTTATTTATTTTCAATATTTTACAAAGGCTTTTGAAAATGTTGCTGGTAAAATTCGTTCCTTGGTCGGTAATCAATTTCCTTGGTATTACTGAATATTTCAAAATAATATTTTCATAAAATGCTTTTGCCACTGTTATGGCTTCCATGTTGGGTAAAGCTATACAATCAAGCATTTTGGTCAAATCGTCTTGGAAACTGAGTATATATTCATTCCCTTGATTCGAGATTGGAAATGGACCTACTATATCGAGATATATCAAACGGACGTTTAGCGGTATCGGTGATCATCATGGACATTTTAGTAATCTTTCCTCTTTTCGTTTTTTGACATTTTGGACATGATTCTATATATTTTCTAATAGTTTTGATCATATTTTTTCAAAAATAATGTCTTTTTAAAAGATTATAAGTCTTAACTACACCTAGATGGCCACCAAGTGGTGTATCATGATTTTGTTTTATTATTTCATATATTTCATGTTTTTCTTCTAATTCTATTCTTTTGGGCCATTTTTCAGTGGGTATTTCTTCATTATTTACACTTTCATCTTCACTAGAATATTCTTCATCACTATTAACTATTTTTGTTTGTTCTAGTTTATTTTTCTGTGCTCTAGTCAAAATATTTATTTTTGGAATTACAAAATTTTTCCGTTCATTCACTTTTTTATATGGAATTCTACTTAAAGCAACAGCATTGCTGTTGTGCTTACCAGGTTTATACATAATTTTAAAAATGTGTTCTGATAAGCGCACTTTCCACCTGTTTATTCTACCTTCTGGATCTTTTTTGTTGTACTCAGTAATAAGCGGTTTATGATCTGTGAAAACAAAAAATTCGCGACCCAGTAAATAACTTCTAAAATTCTTAACAGCCCAGTAGCAAGCATTTCTTTCTCGATAGTAGTATAATTTTGTTCAGCTTTTCCCAAAACTCGACTGGCATATGCGATTGGTTTATCCATACCTACTTCACCTTGCGATAGGACTGCTCCTAAAGCTAGATTTGATGCATCAGTTGTTAAATTAAACGGTTTAGAAAAATCTGGATATATAAGTAGTGGTGGATCAACCAATAGTTTTTTTACCTTTTGGAATACGTCATCATGCGCTTTTGTCCATGTGAAAGGACGAGACTTAGTAGCCATTTTATATAATATTGCACCTGCTTCGGCCAAATTTTGCATACAAGGCCTATAGTAGTTTACCAATCCTAAAAACGATTGCAATTCTTTAGTATTGCTTGGTATTGGATGCTGTTGAACACATTTTGTTTTTTCAGGATCAGGTTTTACTCCTGCTGATGTAATTTTGTGCCCAAGGTAAACTACTTCTCTTCTTAGAAATTTACAGTTTTCAGGTTGTAATTTCAGATTATGCTCTCTAAGTCTATCAAATACAATTCTCAGTTTTTCACCATGGTCCATCAAATTTTTACCATACACCACAATATCATCAAAGTAGACGAAACATTTAAATCCTTGAAGACCTGATAGTACACAATTCATAACACGTTGAAAAGTTGCTGGTGCACCGGTCAGGCCGAATGGCATCCTTTTAAATTCAAAATGGCCATACGAAGTACTGAAAGCATTTTTTTCTCTGTCAGCTGGATCCATTTGAACTTGATGGTAGCCACTCGCCAAATCAAGAGTAGTGAAATATCTCGATCCTACTAATTGGTCTAAAATTTCCTCAATACGGGGTAGTGGAAATGCATCCCCTATGGTAAGTTCATTAAGCTTTCTAAAATCTATCACAACTCTGTGCTTTTTTCGCCATTTGGTCCTGCCTTTTTCGGTACTACCAAGAGTGGAGCATTCCAAGGACTATTGCTTGGTTGAATTATGTCCTCGGCTAGCAATCTTTGCACCTCTTCATTGGTTACCTGCTTATGGCATTCAGCTAATCTATACTGTCTGCCAGGCCATAACAGAGGGTGGGCCATGAGGGCCATTTGGCTCAGGCCCCGAGTTGTGAAAGGGCCTCTATTTATTTCCTAATTTGGTCACAGTAGGTGCGGAAAAATTGAAATATTATTTTGAGTATTAATTTATTTTATTTTAACCAAAGATTTATAAAATATAACGATACAAAAGTTATAGTAAAAATTTCAAGTTATTGTTATATGCATGTATAAAACTTTTTTACGTAGTAGGCCAATTGCATAAAAAAGAATATGTTGAACTGTGAAAAATTCAAAATTTTTTAACGTAGTAGGCCAATTGCATAAAAAAGAATATTTAATTTTCAATTATTAAAAATTTAACTATATTTCCTATTCAGTACAATTTTAATTTTCCTATTGAGTATAGCTTTTGGTTCCGTACTATAAATTTTAGTGATTATAAAATTAGTATTTTTTTTATTGTTTAGTGATATTTGTAATCTGTAAGTTTAAATGGAGTTAATATTAAAAATAGTTCTATTTAATTCATAAGTAATTAATTTTAGGAATATAATGAAAAGAACATATCCGAGTGGCGCAAGTAAGAGACGACAGAAAAAAGAACAAGAACAAGCCAAGCAAAGTCTGCCACGATTAACGAAATTCTTTAATAAAAAAAACATCACTGCACAGATTATCAATCAAACAGTCAATCCTGAAAATGAAACTACTCATGCTATTTCACAAATGGCAAATGTTATTGCTGATGTTGATACTCAAATTTCGGTGGTTGAAAATATAACTTCAGAACAAATAGAAGATTCTTTGTCACCATTACAGATAATTGTTGATGATACAAACATGGAAGAAAATTATGTGTCATCTAATCTACCCAATATTCAAGGAATTGAAGCAACAACTTCAATACCTGTTTTCAACGATGACGTCGCCTTACTTAACAAGAAAAATATAATGCAAATGGAAGATTTTTTGAAAATTGAACATTTTAAAATACCTGAAAACATCCCAAATGATGCTGAAAACAATAAATTTCCATATCGTCTGACGAAGAAGGTTTTAGCGAATGGAGAAATTTGCAACAGAGATTGGCTATGCTGGAGCAATTCAAAAAAATCATTATTTTGTTTTCCGTGCTTCCTACAAGATACGAAATTTGATGCATCAGTTCTCGGTAGCCAATCAGGATGGGATATTTTAAGAGGATGGAGGAAATTGAAAGATCGCGTACCCGCACATGAAAATTCAATTATGCATAAAAAAAATTATGTCCATTGGAAATCAGCAAGTAGATCTGCATTATTAAAGTCGTCATTAGGATCATCTCTAGTGAAACAACTAAACTGTGAGTCAAGTAATTGGCAGAAAGTTCTTCACAGAATTTTGGATGTTATATTTTTCCTAAGTGAGCGTGGTTTGGCATTATTTGGTTCTAATGAGAATATTGGAAATTCGCGGAATGGAAACTTTTTAGGTATCATAGAATTGCTCAGTAAGTATGATGCAGTTTTATACGAACATGTAAAAAGTGTTCGTGAGTCACAAGACAAGCACAAACGTCTTCAAGTTCATTATTTATCATCAAGAATTCAAAATGAATTCATTCAGATTTGTGGAAAATTTGTGCAAAGAAAAATTATTGAAGAAATTCTTGATTCTAAATATTTTTCTATTATTGTGGATGCGACACCAGACTGCTCACACCAAGAACAAACGTGTCTTGTAATTCGTTATGTAAAAATAATAAATAATGCATCGTATTCAATTGAGGAAAGATTTATTACATTTGAATCATTTACACAAAAAAGAGGAATCGAAATCGCTACACGAATTATTGAAATTCTTGAAAATTTTGGCCTTGATTTAAATTTATGCTTTGGGCAAGCATATGATAATGGTGCTAATATGGCAGGACAGTATAACGGTGTGCAAGCTGTGCTGCTTGAGCGTAATCCGAATTGCATTTTTTCCAGTTGTGGAAATCATACTCTTAATCTTGTTGGAGTTGACTCTGCTGAATCATGTAAAGAAGCAGTTACATATTTTGGGAGAATTCAACAGATGTATAATTTTTTTAGCAGCAGTCCTAGAAAGTGGGAGATTTTAAAGAAATATTTAGCTGTGTCACTTCACACAATATCAAAGACAAGATGGTCTGCTCGAATTGATGCTGTTAAACCAATTTACAATAATCAGTCAAATATTCTGGCTGCTTTAGAGGAGTGTAAGTCACTAAACCTTCCACCGCACGCACGTACCGAACTTCAGTCAATTTTTCAATATTTGGATACATTCGAATGCATTGTGTTGACAACAATATGGCTTGAAATATTAACGTTATTGCAACAAACTAATTTAATTATTGAAGCACGCAATGCAACACTTGACGTAGAAATGGAAAATATTAACAATCTTATTGCAAGGATGAAGATAATGCGTGAAGAGTGGGGCAGATTACTCTTAAGTTCAAAAGAGATTGCCGTACTTTCCAAAATTTCAACTGATTTTCAATTAACTCGTCATATTAGGTCACAGTTTGATGCTGAAGAACATTATAGAGTTAATGTTTTTATATACATTATTGATTCGGTTATTTCAGGCTTGACACGTCGCTTTGAGTCTTTACGCAAAATTTGCCAGACTTTTGGATTCCTTTGGACTTTTCAAACTTCATCAGATGAGGAAATAAAATCGAGAGCAAAAAATATGCACTTAAAATATCCAAAGGAAATTTCAAATGAAATATGTGATGAAATAATATTTTTAAAAAATATTTTTGAAGTAAACTTTGATATAGAATCATCTCCAGCTAAGTTGCTGCTAAACATTTTAGAAAAAAACCTAATTGGATTGTTTCCAAATATATCAACAGCTTTAAGAATATTTTTAAGTCTACCTGCCTCCGTTGCTTCAGCGGAACGCAGTTTCAGTGTGTTGAAAAGGGTTAAAAATTTTAACAGATCGGCAATGAGCCAAGAACGGTTGAATGGGCTAGCCATTTTACATATAAATTCAGATATTGCACGAAATATTGATTTTTCAACTATTATAAAAGATTTTGCTACAACTAAAGCTCGAAAAGCTTATTTGTAATTTAATTATTAATTTCATACTTTTTAAATAAATTAAAAATAATAAGAGAACTATGTAAATTTGTTTTTTTTTTTATTCAAACCAGAGGCCCCATTTTTTTATTGGCCTGGGCCCCCTCTCAGCTCTGCAAGGCCCTGCTGTCTGCTATTAATAGGTTTTGAATCAGTTTTTGTTTGAATTGGATGTGTGATTCCATTAACGTAACTTAAATGATCACCAAAAAGATGAAATATATCCTGTGATTCTTGAATTATTTTGTCCAATGCTTCCTTTTCCTCATAATTCAGTGTCTCTTCAATACATATTTTTTCTTCCAGTAATTTTATTCTATTTTCAATTTCTGGATCTGGTTCTTCAAATAACGTTTTTATTTGATAGATTATTTCATTTTTTGCATCATTTACACTATTTTGTTTTGGTTCGACAGACCATTCATCTTAATTCTTAATTTCAAAATTTTTTAAAGGATAAAGTTCTGGTATAAAATCTGGTAATTTTTTATCTTCCGAAGTTAAATTCATAACAATCGCTGTTAATTTTCCATTTTTCGCCGAGGTAATTACATTTCCTAATATTAATCCATTATTTAATTCTGACGAAATAACTAAAAACTCGCCATCTACTTTAGCTGGAATTGAAATTTTCAGTTTTTCGGTTCTAGCCGGAATTATATTGTTTTTACTATCAACTTCTGTGAAATCGATAAGATCAATACAAACATTCTCAGATTTTATTTTATCTAGATCCGTTGTTTCATAAACAACTCCAGATGTAAAATCATCTAACCCGAAATGTCATTAATCATCAATTACTCATATTTTATTTAGGTCTATATTAAATTCTTTATAAAACTTTACATTAATTATCCAAAATATATTTATGTCACAGTAATTATACTTCGTAAAAAACAATTAAAATTTTCTACATACAACAAACAGGAAAAATAAAAATTAGACTAAAATTAGCCATACAAAAATTTAAAATTTAAGTGTACGAATTTTCTTAAAATTGGAAAACAAAATTAATGTTTTCATTCTATTTATATACGGTTTTATAAACTTTGAAATGGGATTTAATATTCTTTACAGACTTTGAATTTTCAATTGAAGCAATCAAATAAATTAATGTTTAACGAGCTATACAATTCGTTTAATATGTATCTTGATATGTGTGTTGCTTAGTATTTAATTGTAAGTACACATAAATTGATTACAAATTTATAGAGTTTGCATGCTCTGAGACATTTTTACATAAAAACGTAAAAATGGTGAGATATTATTACATAATTTCAAGTATATACTAATTTAATTAAATTTATTACAGGAATATGATGTTGAAGGAAATTAAAGAATTGAAGAAAAATGTTTTGAATTCCAACAAGAAAACACTGAAAACCTAATAAAGAAAGTGCAAAAGGGTGGAACGAGAATAAAATGGAAAATTGACGATATATCTCAAGCAATAGTAATTTATTCAGGTGGTCCAAAGGCATATCGGTTGCTTTTAAAAAAGGTTTATCCTCTACCAGAAGTAATTACGAAACTTGGGCAGCAAAATTAATTATTCAACCAGGCTATTTAGGAACTGTTTTCAAATTGCTGAAGACCGTATATTGAACACCCCGTGAAAGATTTTGTGTCATAATGGCAGATGAACTGTAAATAAAATGGATTATGCGGTCAAACTCGTTTATATAAATGGGTATATCCGCAAATTCAATTCCAAAGATATTACCATTTAAACGTTGTTTATTTTCTGATTTTTTTTTCATCATATTTTCTTTATAAATATTAGAAACAAATTTGACAGACACAACATCCAAGAATGATGAATCATTATTATTCACAGAATTGGGTTTCTTTGTTTTCACTCTTTTTACAAAACATTTATCAATATTATTAGCTGTAATCTTTACACCCATTCCATCAACAAAAAGTTTTTGCACTTTTTCAATAGCATTTTTATTATCACTATCAGGTATACCAATAATTACTTTTGAATTTGAGTTAAATTAAATATAATGTTTTTTTTTTATTTACTTTTTTTTATTACTTTGGAATTTAATTTTAAATGATTACGAAATTAGACTTTTACAAATATTAAATATGTGTTTTAAAGAATTTTTGAAAATATTTTATCAAGACGATTTTATCTTTGCGTGTACACCCCACAACACAACTGATAAAACAATAATATTGAATATATTCCAAAAAATAAATAAAGTAACAACCGTTTGCTCTAAATTTTGGGGGCTCGTTACTAGCGAAAAGTACAGGCTCGCCACTGGCATATATACGTCTCGCAACTAAAAATTTATGAATTTTATTAATTATCTTATATTTTTAATTAAACTAACTGAAAAATAGCTAGTTTAATTAACACTTAAATATTCATAGATTCTTAATAAATATAATTCAATAAAATCGGTCAAACCCATTATGTATTTGTAGGATGCTATCTAATCACGAAAATTCTTTAAGGGCTCGCAACGGGCTTTTTATCCTATATTAAATTTTAATAGGAAATTTTACCATGGACGACCTAATTCTGCAGAGGTCTGCCTACCTGCTTATAATCATGATACCTATATGTACGTACTAAATGTCATTCAAATCTGAGACGTAATTTTGTTTAGAAATTTTTCCGTAGAGCAAAAACACATGGCTATACAATACATAAATGGGAAATTCTAACATAGTGTCACTTTCTTGTACGGACATCTACATGAACCATGTTTTGTTAAAATGTGACGAGCAGTTCGAAAATATATTGCTGCACACATACAAGTGTTGGGTACGGGTAACTCAAACTTTTTTTTTATTTCATTTTTGGAATCCCCAACCTCGAAAACGCAAAGGAAAAAAGTAGTTTTAGAACCATTCAACTAAGGCAATTCAACTAAAAACAATTCGACTAATACTCAATTCTACTAAGACAATTCAACTAACTACAATTGAACTAAAGCCCAATTCGGCTAGAGCAATTTAAGTAAAGCAATCAAACGCTTGTAGGAGAACCTACTTGTAGCGGCAATTAAACGTTTGCGGCAAACGTTGAATTGCCGCTATCCAAGTAGGTTCTGCTACAAACGTTAAATTTATTTAAACTATAATCATTGAAAAAGTATAATCAAATAAAATATTATATGTTCATTTAATATAAAGAACATAAAAAGTAACACCTAAATTTGAAAATAACAGAAAAGACATAAATTATATAAATTTTAATTTACGAAATCAATTTTAGTTACAATTGCAATATTCGAAAGCATCCATTTTATCAAAATGAGCTACTAAACGAGATAAATATTCAGATGCGTTTTTATATTTTTTCTTTCTCGCACCCCGGTTTGGCTTTGTCTTCAAAGCTGTTTCTTTTGAAACTCTATTTCACCCTACTTTTCTAAAGCCCTTCGATTAGTTGCCATATATCTGTATTACTAATTTTTATAATTTTCTTTAGTACATTATTGAAGCCCTCTGAAATATTGTTTGTTTTATGTCCTTTGGTTCGAGGCTCTTCGTAAAAATTCCACAAGTCTCTTTCAAATCGTATCTTTGTGTTAGTGTCAGTTAAATTTTTAGAATAAGTAACATGATTTAAAAAATTATTACAATTTGGAAGATAAAATTTTAGTTTAAAAAAAGTAAAAAAATACTGAAAAAAATAAATAGTAATAAGCAATTAATAGAATTTATCAGAATCAATGATGTTTATAAGGGGTCTACTTCCCTTTTACTATACTTTACCTTTAATGAATCTCTAATCTAGTTAACCCTACTACAATTGACCATTACTGAAGCTCTAGATAGAAGAAAGTAAGATTATATAATTTTAGTATTCTTATTTATAAGTTTTTAGTCGCATATTACTATTTATAAAGGAAAGTATTTTTAAAAAATGTTTTTTTATTTATTTTTTATTTCATACTTTTTAGTCGGTGAAATATTTTAAGTTTTAGTCAGAAACTGTAGAATTTTTATATTGTTTATATATATTTACTATAATATATACATAAAAATATGTACAATAGTATATATATGTTATATATATATTATAAATTATAAATATATATATATATATATATATATATATTTGGGCGGGTAAAAATAAATAGCTTACTCATGTTTCGCGAAAAGTCACTTATGCGTATGCCACTTGCAAAATTAACGGCTCATGTATATATATTATATCTATTTTATTTTTGGTCTCATTTATGGGGCCTCATATGGTCCTCTTTACCTGAAACATTACCCAACGAGATGTACACATCGAGACCTTTAATGTCATACCCCACATCATTTTTATTATTTTTGGCCCCTTTTTCTAGGCCCCCACATGACCCTTGTTGTCCTAAATACTATCATTACTTATCCCAAAGATATCTGTTATTCCAGACCACTAATTTGATACCCCATATGATTTTTTTATTTTTGGCCTGATTTTTTGGGGCCCCACATGGTACTCGTTACCCGAAACACTATCCAACGAGATTTACTCATCAATACCTTTAATTTGAAACCCCACATAACTTTTTTGAAAATAGGCCTCCTCACACGCCTCATCGTCCGGCCATGAAAATTATGTCGCGCCAAATGGGTCATAGCACGAGCTTGAGTTCCAAATTTCAGTTAAATCGGTAAAGCCCTTTAGGAGCTATGCCCAGGTGAGGAAAACATGAATTGTAAATTCAATAAAAGGAAAGTAATCATAAAATATATTGCAATTTAAAAGTTAAATTGCTGTCTGGTTATATTGTTTTTAGCCAAACTGTAGTTAGTTGAATTGATTTTTAGACGAATTTTTTTATTTGAATTACTTAAGTTAAGTGGGCCGGTAACGGAAAAAAGTTTCAGCAAAACCAATTTTTTTCACCATCAAGTTCAACACCACACTTAATTCCATAACTACTCGTAATATTATTATAATTTAATTTTTTCTGTTATTTTTTCCAATTATACAAGTTCAATCGCGGTTAAAGAACTCTCTATTCTATAAAGTTTTTAAAGACTACAGAGTGTCATTCGGACAAATAAAAATCATGATGATGTTTTTGATTAATGAAAATGGGAATAAAGTATTAAACAATTTAGAATAAAATAATTAGAAATAAATCGATACAAAAAACCAAAGGAAATAGGATTGTAATTATCTTAGTACAAATAAATACAGCATCCAGATAAACTGAAAAATAATTTAGAATTAATTCTCTTATGGAATGTGATTATTTAACTGTTGGAAATAAATAATGATTCGAACAAAATTATAAAGGTTATTTGATAGATACTAGATAGAAAAAGAAATAATTTGTTACAAGAGAAATCAATTTAAATTGTAGATACAAAATATTTGAATATTTAAATATTTCTGATAAAAGAAAAATAAACAGTAAATATGTGAGTAATTTGATTTTAGGCCCATTCAACTAAGGCAATTCAACTAAGAACAATTCGACTAATACTCAATTCTACTAACACAATTCAACTAACTGCAATTGCACTCATTTCGACTAGATCAATTTAACTAAAGCAATTCAACGTGAGTAGACCTACTTTGACTTTCTACTTTGGCGCTTGCCTTGTATAAATTTTCATTTCAAATGTGTCAATCGACCGATAAATTTAAAAAGTTTTGAGTTCAATAATTTTAAAAAGTTAAAAATGAGTTTTGAGGAAAAATTAATAATGAAAGTCCAAGAAAATTACTGTTTGTATAATATTAAATCTAAATCATACAAAAGTAATATCAAAAAAGATTTAACTTGGTTGGAAATATCAAAGGAACTTGGAGAAAGTGGTAAGCAAACAATATTTTTTTTTAATTTTAGTTATATGATTATATGAAAATATTTAATATTGCAGTCGAAAATTGTAAAGATCCTACGGGACAGATTCGTCAAAGTATTTTGATAGTTTATTATTTTTATGTGACAGCATTCGTCCTAGAAAGTGAGTAAATATAAAATATTTTTTTTATTAAAATATATATTATCTTATTTTTAACCATGATTTTAGGCAAGAAAGAAATTTCTCAACTGTTGAAACAATGAATTGAAATGACGAGGAAAGATATATTTATGTCTGAAGAATTAGTGTGTTCAACTCCTGAATTGCCATCATTTCAAATGGATAATAAAATTTTCATCAAATTCATCGTGTTCAGTTCCAAGTACGTCGAAAAAAAACCAAGAAAAGTGATGCTGCAACAAAATATGAAAAATTGATTGGAACACTTGAAGAAGCTGTTCAAAAAAGATTGGGTAATTCAACGTGTTCATCTGAAAATAGTTCATTTTTTAAATCTATTGAAATTAAAGTAGACTCTTTGCCAAAACATATTCAAAATGAATTACACATACAAATATTAAGTATAGTCAATGCTATGCAACTGAAAATAATAAATAAAAAAAATAACTTTGTTTAATTTAATTTAACTTTGTTCAGTTCATAAAACATAATTATAATTCAATATTTTCTAATTAAATTTTATATTTTATTTTCAAATAAATATTATTTTATTTTTTCTCGCATATCAAAGCTCAAAATGAAACCTCTTCTAGAAACTCTTCGTCACTACTATCCATTTTTATCTGAAAGGAATTTTGTATAAGCTCCAAATATAATAAAAAATAAATTTAGTTATTTAATATTAAGTTAATTAGCACTTAATAAATTAATTATTTATAAATGAAACAAAAAAATTGAACACAATTTTTAAATTAAGGAGATAGAAAGTTTTGTGTTAGTATTTAAAATGAAAAATCTCGTTTTTACAGTATTCCTGCAGGTGTACCTCAAGGGTCAACATTAAGTCCAACTCTATATAATATTTATACTAGTGATATACCATATACCCATTCCAAGGAATACTGAAATAGGTTTATATGCATATGATACTTCAATCATCTCTTCATCAAAATCACCGAGTGAAACAAAATTAAACTTAGAAAATGCTTTAAATGAAATTCAAGCTTATTTAAAAAAATGGAAAATTAACATTAATGCCACTAAAACACAAACCATCTTTTTCACTAGGAAAAGAAAATTAGAATATTTACCTTCTCAAAACTTATCTCTTGGAAGTGAAACTGTTCCGTGGGGTGAAAATATTAAATACTTGGGAATAAAATTTGATAAAAAAATTACTTTCAAGACAAACATAGAAGCTAGCATAAAAAAGTGCGACATAATTACAAAAATGTTATACCCATTAATTTCTAGAAATTCCAAATTATCTACAAATAACAAGATTGCAATTTTTAAATCAATATTCCAAAGTGTATTGTTGTATGGCTCGCCTGTTTGGGGGGAATGTGCAAATTCTCATATAAAATCCCTCAAAAAAAAAACAAAATAAGATCCTCAAAATGTTGTTAAATTTACCATGGCTCTACTCTACAAATGAGCTTCACACCAAATCAAACACTTTAAAAATAGCTGACAGAATTATACTACTTAATGAAAAATTCTTTAGAAATTATATATGTTCACTTAATCCTCTCTATCTGTTAAAATTAAATTTATTCTGTTGATTTATCTTTTACTTTAGCATAAGGGTTAGTATATTAGATAAATTTAGTAAAATCAAGTTTTTAAATAAGGTTTTAACTGGTTTTCTTAAAATAATAAATATATATATAATAAATTATATTATATAATATGTTATTCTGTTGAAATTAATATGACTAACTAGTTGTAAAGGACAAGCATTCCTCATCTCTTAAATAAGTTTTTCTTTTGTTAATTATTTTTGTTAAGAAATTTACAGATATTTAAATAAATGAATTTGAATTTGAAATAAATTGTTTACAATTTTTTCAATTTATAATGACATAATATCCATAGATATTACTGTTTACAATTTTTTCAATGTAGTTTGAAAAAACTCGATGCACAAGGTATATAGAATTAATAAGGTAATATATTGCGCATGTATATTTTATCTCTTTCACACATTATGACGTCAGCCGGCGACAACTTTATATTTATAGTGATAATAATTGTATGGAAATATATGAAATATCATAATCGGAAATTTTAGCATGGACCCCCTAGAGCTACTAACGTCTACATTAAGCTACACATGCGTAATCACGAATCCATCCTATGTACCAAATTCCAAATTTCATTGAAAACTGATTATAATTATTATATGGTGTAGAACATATGAAATATTCTTTGGAAACTAAGTTGCTCATATATTATGAGCATCGCCAATGAACAATATAAGAAGCGATTAAGACGAAAGGAGCATACGCTGCGACGAAGAAAGAAACGTGATTATGAGCAACAACAAATACGTCATCTTGATAGTTTAAGAGATAGAAACGAAATCCGAAAATTTTACCGTAGCGTGAAGATACAAACACAAGGTTTTAAACCCAGAACGCTCGGCTATAAGGATAAAGATGGTCAACTAATCACCGATCTCCCTGGAATGTTAAATCGATGGAAAGAACACTTCTCGGAATTCCTGAATGGGAGCACCAATAACAACGGTATAAACCCAGCTGATCATGCGGCGCCGCCTATTATGATGATGACGATGTACCACCACCAACAATCCACGAGGCTCAAATCGCATTAATAGGTCAAATCGCAATTAATAAGTTATCAACCATAGACCAGATTTTCATGATAAGACAAATTTTGGAGAAGGCTAAAGAGTTTCAGATCGATAACCACCATATCTTCATAGATTTTAGAACTGCATACGACAGTGTAAATAGAAATGCAATTTTCAGCGCTATGGTGGACTTTGGCACCCCAGTAAAACTCATAAACCTAAGCTGGATGACACTAGCAGACGTCGTGTGTGTCATAAAAGTTCAAAATTCCATCAGTGAACCTTTCAACACCATAAACGGCGTACGGCAGGGTGATACACTGTCGTGTGAATTATTCAATCTGGCCCTGGAAAAAATGATCCGAGATTCGAGTATTCCAATCAGCGGTACACTTTTTAATAAATCAGCGCAAATTGCAGCATATGCTAACGACAACGATATAATGGGAAGAAACAAACGCGCTGTCACCGAAGTGTTTGTATAGATTTAATTAGCCGCCCCTAGAATTGGATTCAGAATAAATGAAGATAAGACCAAGTATCTGCTTTCTAGTAAATGCAACAAACAACATCACTACGGATATTCAACGGCGCATCATGCTAGCTAACAAATGCGTGTATGCGTTAGGCCAGCAACTGCGATCCAAAACGTGGGCGCTTAAAGCAAAAGACGTAAATTTGCTGGGTTTGTTTGAAAGAAGAATTCTACGTAAAATATTCGGCGGAGTTTGTGAAAATGGAATCTGGAGAAGATACAACACAGAACTGTATGAGCTTTACGACGACATCGATATTTCAAAGCGAATTTGTGCACAGCGATTGCGTTATTTTGGCATGTTGGTCGCATGGATGAAAATGTTTCAGCTAAACCAGTTTTCGAATCCAACCTGGATGGTAGAAGAAGAAGAGCTAAGCAGTGTCTACGATGGAAGAATGACGTTGAGGCGGACCTAAAGAATCTCAGGATGAACAATTGGAGAGCAGAGGCCTGCCACCGCGTTTTGTGGAAGAATTTTGTACAGTCGGCTAAGGGACCAGGAGGCCTGTAACGTTATCAAAGAAGAAGAATTTAGTATATTTAAATAAAATTAAAGGATTCTGCTCATATTTGTATATCACAATTCACAAACATCATCAGTGGGATAATATTTAATTAATTAATTTTGGATTATCTATGAATAAATAAAATTAATAATCAATAGAATGAAAATAATAAGTATTAAATATTAAATAAACAAATGTGGGATTACAGTATTGGTTTTTAGTATATATGTAGTTATAGTGTATATGTTACGGTGAATTCGATAGGTTCGATTAATCGGCGATTATGTAAATTTACCGAAAGTGTTGGAGAATGTGGTAAATTTATCAAATTTACCGGAGATTATGAATAATCTCCAGTGTTCATTAGTGGATTTGATAAATAAAATAATAAAACAAATTTTATTCCAAATTATTAATCAAAATAACTTTTATTTCATAAATTAATAAAAAAAATAAACATTAAAAACAATAAAAAATTAATATCAATTCATTGCACAAAAAATAAAAAGTAAAATAGAAAAAAAAATATTTATTTTCACAAGATAAACTGTTGTGGCATTTTGAATTGCACAGTTTATTATTGCGTCTACAATGGCATTTCATTGGCATGCATTTGCCTTTGCAAAAACATCTTTTGTAACCTTGTCCACCAAGTAGAGAAGCCTTTCTTGCGCATTCTCGCAAGGATAATTCGATATTTAAAACTTCATCAACTTTCATTAATTTTTCGTCACAAATTGTAAATTGATGTCTGGTATACAAATTGGCCAATTTTTTCTGTTTGGTACCTAACTGATAAAGTTCATTTTCAACTTGTATAATAACAGCTAAAAGATTACTTGAGTCACCTCTAGCTCTGTCAACATCAGGTATTCTCAAACGTAGAGTATCTCCTATTTCTCCAGTCGTGAACTTTTTATTTGATAAGGGTTTCATTTTATCAGCTTGTATTTCAAGATTTTCTTTCGCTAACTGATGTGTTTTATTTATTTGTATTTTTTAGCCACAATTATACAAGATTCTATTAAATCTTAATTTTCTCGAGCTTCTTTGTTGTTATTATCAGATTTTTTTAACATTTCCTGCAAAATATCCTTATCATTAGTTTCAATTAATATTGATTTTGTCATAAACAAAGTTTTATTAGCTGTTGGATTATTTCTTAAATCAAATGGCATAGATAATTCTAAATGATCATTTACTACTGTTCTATATGATTGAATACAATTTGGTATAATTGTGTTATTGAATACATTTAAACAAGTAATACGTGTATATTGTTGAGCAGCTTCTTTATTATAACAAAATTGATGAACTCCACATGAGCCACAAGTATTACATACCAATATATTCCAATTTTTATTATACTTTTCACCTTTATTATCTCGGCCATGTGGAGCCAAACATTTTTCGGCATCACAATGTCTAAAATTTTCGTATAATTAAGAAAAGTTATGATTATCCATTTCCCAAACAGCATCACGATCAGGTACAAATATACCTTGGTAACGTATCTGTTCCCGAAATGACGAACGGTTATCTACTTTGTAATCCCTTTTCCGGAAAAGGCAAATAGCAACGGGCTTTATTTCTTACTTATGTGGGTTATAAAGCTCGAACATTATTTGTATAAAGGAATTTCTCACATTTTTGTGGGCGATAATGCCTTGCACCGTTCCCGAAATGACGAACTACTACACCATAAATATTTTAAATAATAACCGACTTTTAATGCATATCTCTTTAAAAATAAACTATGTACCCATACAAAATCACAGAAATTTACCATGATTGAATTAACTGGATTAAATCCTGTCATACTAAAATAACAAATTCTACATGTTTTATCTAATCCATTTTTCTCTACAATTGTTATTGTTATATGTGCATGACAGTAAGAATAAAATTCATTAATAAATTGATTACAAGATAAATGAAAATATTTATCACATGTTTTGCAAGCAATAGATGTACCTCCTTTGTCACAGTACATACAGGATCTTTTTTTACCTGCGCTAATTTCATTTTTTATATCTTGTAATAGAAACCCTGTATGTATCACCAAGAATAACTGGATCATTAATTTTTTTATTACAAATATCGCATTTCTTAGTATAAGTTAAGTTAACACACTTAAATTTTATTTTTTTATTAAAATTCCTAACTATCATATTCCAATAATTCTCCCATGAAATATTTCCTGTTAAAATTGTATATAAATAAAAACGACTGACCAAAACGAGTTACATGAATGAACTGATTTATTATTTAAAAATATAATCATAAAATACTTAAAATTAGTATAATATGATAAAACTTAAAATTAATAATATGCTAAATAAGCTGATTATGTGTGAATACAATATATAAAATTGTCTCATAGAAAATTGTAATTGAATACTTAAGAATTATATATATAATATATTTTGTGGGAACAAAAATATATTATAATTTAAAAATTATTATTTAATTAATCAGCTTATTTAACATTCTCCCGAGGGCAAAATTGATTCATAATACAGAAACAAAATACATTTTCCAAAATTCAATATAAATTTAAATTAATCATTACCAATCCAAAACTTAATCTGTACATTATAGTCATTTATCATATAAATATATATATGTAACTATATAATAAAAATTTAATCATAAAAGGTTACTGTAAGTTAAAAACAATCATTAAACATGCATTATAAAAAATTATCAATTTGTCCAAAAATTATCAAAAATTATCAGTTAATTAATATTCAAAAATTAAGACATTATTATAAACCAACGTAAAAATTAAATTTAAAAATATAAATTATTATTTTGGTATCTCATCTAATTCCACAATAAAATCAGAGTTGTTATCCACATTCTCCTTTCGATGCAATTTTATAGGTTTTGGACGAGGTGTATATGATTGTTTAAATGATTACTAATAGCATAAATGCATATGTTTATCATGGGTGCTAAGCGTTGACCTTCGTAATATTTCATTTTCTTTTTGTCGATTTATAGCTGAATGAACTTTTGAAATATTGGAAGAATAATCATGTTATGATGTTAAATTATAATCTTTTCGATGATCTGTGGTTTTTGTCAATATCCAATTCGCCACTTTTACTGACGGAATGAACGAATTTTGTGTTCTAGTATGTACTGTTAATTGTGTATTAAGTGTCATTGATTCAGTTTTCATCAAACAGGGTGGACGTAAATGAATAACACCACTTCCAGAAATGGATATAGTATTCACTGTTTTTTCACATATTGGATAAAATTTGTCTCTTAAAAGAGTTACCGATAAGTATTTTGAGGTTGTTTGCAGCTCGTAGACTGTTTCTCCCTTTATGAACGGCAATGGTATTACATTAAAAAGTTGGAAGTGCTCATTATTTGGAAGTGGTACTTTAACCATGACTATGATGGCGTCGTCTGTTACTCTTGCAGTCACCTTCATTGATCTATAAATTCCCAAAGTATCATCAGCTGGTAGTGTTAAAGTTGTTGGTATATGACCTTGAATCATTGACACTTGTTTTTGCAGCTGGTTTGCTGTTAATAACTGTGGATTGATTCGAGCATGATGGATGTCTAAGATTACGGGTAAGAATTGCCGTTGTATGTTTTCGTAGTTGCTCATAAGTAAACTTACATATGAAGTGAGTGAATTAAAACTCTAAACCATAGTGTCTTTTAACTGATTGGTTGATATTGATTGTATCGCTGTCAACATATGTTGATTCATAACTTCAAATTGCGTTGTAACTTCAGCCGCAGTTTTTTTCATAATATTTAACGTCTGATGTCTAATTTTTCAATAGATCTAAAAGGTAAAGTTTATTAGTATTTAGTTTATTAATTTCACTATTAATATAATTGGCGTAATCCTGATCTAATACGCCGAACAACTTGTTAGCTACTGTTCCAACTATACTAATGGTGATCTCGCTCTTCTAGTTATAGTATCTGAGTAGCGATTCATTTTATATAACAGTACATTATTTTGTTCCAGAACATTTAATTTGTGCGTCAGTTCGGTTGCTGTTGCTTTGCAATAATAGTTGAATGTTTGAGTTTGATTGCAGATAGATCTCCTTTGTATAGTGCTGGAATCCATTGAACTCTTCCCAATAAGCGCTTAAATTATAGAATACATAAATATTCCATTCGCTAGTAATTATTGAATTTCCCGCATATCTTCAAAATAAATTCCAGGATGTTCTTGAAATTTTACGATTTCTATATCCTTACTTGTTGTTTGTGCTGATAACGGTATTATGAGCATCGTCATAGTAATAAGTAGCAATGATTTAATAATTTTACCATTACGAAGTTTTCTTTCACATTTTTGTGATTTGCGTTGTTCTTGGTCGGTATTCGGTGTAGGCAATTCTATACTTTTAGTGTCATCTTCGTGAATATTATTTTCTATTGGAAGAGAGCAAATTTTCATTACAGGACGTTGAATAATATTATTTCCAGTTGATACTATCACCACACGTACTGCGCCGTCACTGCCAGGATGTGTTTTGGAAATACGCCCCAAGGGCCAGTGACCTGGTGGAAGAATGTTATTTTTAATTAAAACTAAATCACCTACTTTCAAATTTTCCTTGATCTCAACCCATTTTGGACGTTGCTGCAAGCGATGTAAATATTCTGATAACCATTTTTTCCAAAATTCCTGCTGTAATCGTTCGATGAACCGCCATCTTCTTAATGTATGCAATTTTTCATCCAACAGATTAGCAGTGGGTGGTGCAAGTAACGGTCTTCCAATTAAAAAGTGCCCTGGTGTTAAAGCACTGAGATCCCTGACGTCATCAGTAAGAGGACACAGCGGCCGTGAATTCAGACATGCTTCGATTTGACTTAAAACTGTGGACAGTTCTTCAAATGTCAATGTAGTATCTTGAATTGTTCTTTTTAAATGATGTTTTACTCCCTTCACACAAGCTTCCCATAGTCCCCAAAGTGGATGCTGGAGGTTAAAAATTCCATTTTATATTTAAGTTTCAACAACTTGTTCTTGATATTCTTTTCTGAAATCATTAAAGTTTTTATTTAAAATTTTACTTGCCAGAACAAAATTGGTCCATTATCGCTATACATATTTTTCGGAAATCCTCTTGTTCCTACGAATCATTTGAATGCTTCTAAAAATGTAGTAGCTGTCAAATCGCTTACAGCTTCTAAATGTATTGCTTTAGTAGACAAGCATACGAATAACGATATGTAGCCTTTGTAGCACTTATTACCACGTCCTCTTGTATTTTGTATATTGATGGGACCTGCATAGTCAACTCCAACATTAGTGAATGCTTTTGTTGTATGAAGGCGCGTTTCTGGGAGATTTCCAATTATTTGTTCTCTTGTTTTCGAGCTATATCTGAAACACTGAACGCAACGATGAATTGTTTGTTTTACAGCACTGAAACCCTTTACAATCCAGTATTTTTGCCTTGTCATGGCTAAAATAAGGTTTGTACTACCATGTAATACATTAATATGACTCTGCCTGATGACTAATGTTGTAAAATGATTTTTATATGGTAGAATTATTGAATGTTTTGCTTCCCATGGCATATTTGCATTTTTTAGCCTACGTCCGACCCGAAGAATCTTTTCGTCATCCAGAAAGGATTCAAATTTTTAATTGAACAGTTATTTGGTAATAATTTGTTGTTGCTTAATATTTTTATTTCTTGATAAAATTCCTGTTGCTGTACTACTTTGATAATACAATTATACGCTGCTTGTAGTTCCTCTGGATTTAAACTTATGTTCTGACGAACTTTATTTTGTTTGTTACTACAATTGTTAAAAAATCTTAAAATATTTGTAACAACTCTTACCATTCTTTTTATGGATTAAAATTTTTCAATTATTGAATTTTGTGGGTCATCTGCAGTAGTACAGTTTTCCTTAACTCCAATTCTGTACCTAGTTGGAGCCACTTGGGACCATTCCACCATAGTTCTTCTTGTTTCAGTGCTTCTGGATTAAGACCTCTAGTAGCACTATCAGCAGGACTTTGCGATGATATTACATGTCGCCATTGATGACAGCTCGAGTATTTTAAAATTTTAGTTGTTCGATTGGATACAAATGAATTCCATTTATAAGGCTGACATCGAAGCCACGATAATACTACTGTAGATTCTGTCCAGTACTAAATTGACATTTTTTCTATATGCAAACTTTCTGTTATTTTATTACAGAATTCCGAAAGAAGAACAGCACCACTTAATTCTAGTTTTGGAATTCTTAATTTTGATTTAATAGGTGCTACCTTTGTTTTTGCTGTTAATAATCTTACAGACGTGTTATTTGCTTCATCTGTAATTTAAATGTATACAACAGCTGCATATGCTTTAGCTGACGCATCGCAGAAACCATGAAGCTACACTGATGAATTTCTTGTCCAGTTTATCGATTTTGTTGGATTTTCTATTGTAGGTTTTACAATTTTATATAAAAATGTATCATTCGATGGCTGCCAGTGCAGTCCAAGTATTTTAAATGAGTCATCACAATTAATATTTTTTATATTTGTAGTATCCTCTGGTTGTTTTTCGAGTAGTTCAGCATAATTACTTATCAATTTTCTAAGATGAAATCCTCCTCTTTTTAATAGTTTCATTGTATCTGTTTATATTTTTAACGCTTCTTCAACAATGTCGCAGCAAGATATCAAATCGTCTACATAAAAATCTGTAAGTACTATTTTTGATGCTTTTGGATATATATTTTCATCATCTTCTGCCAATTTTCTTAATGTTCTGATAGCAACATGCGGTGCCGATTTTGTACCATAGGTGTTAATTGATATTCTTCAATAGGTTTATTTGTATTTTCTCTCCACAAAATTCTTTGATAATCATGTTTCGGCAGATATTAATATTTTCCTGTACATTTTTTCTATATGTGCATAAAATGCAACTTTTTGTTTTCGCCATCGCAATTATATAGAATAAAGATCATTCTGTAAAACTGGGCCATTTAACATTTTGTCGTTTAAACTTATACCAGTATTAGTTTTCGACGAACTATCAAAAACTACTCTTAATTTTGTGGATCGACTATCTTGTTTTATTTGAATAATTTGAGATTATTCTTGGTGTGGGTGCTTTTTTCATATGATGTAATTTGATATATTCATTTATAAATTTTGTATAATTCAATTTTTAATTCTTTATCTTTTAAGATTTTTTTTCCATATTTATTAAACCAGGTAATGCTTTTGATCTTGAACTCCCAAGTTGTAAATTTTTATCTGTATTAAACGTTATATGTACAATATATTTGCCATCATTATTTCTTATTGTTGTTTTTGTAAATATTTCTTCACACATATTTTCTTCAGTAGTAGTTTTATTTTTATCTAAATTGTTTATTTCTTGTATTTCCCAAAACTTCTGTAGTTGTAAGTCGTCGTTAATTTAATTTAAAAAACACATAACGTTATTTGCTTTTTGTTCACTTACACCACCAGAAACAATCCACCCTAATTCAGTTCTTTGATAAAGTATTTCCTTTTAGTATACCATCTAATATAATTTGTGCATGAACTTCTGCGCCCAAAAGCAAATCAATAACTCCAGGTTTATAATATTCAGGATCGGCTAATATAATACTTTTAAATGATTAAATTTTTTTGAGGTACTAAGCTCGTCAAATTTGGTAAAACTAAAGCTTTAGTACATAATGTAAATTCTGAATTAAATCTAGGAGTAATTTCTATTTCTACGTTTTATTTCGACATTATATTAGATTTTGAGTTGTAATAATTGCACAGTTTTTCTGATATGAAGCTTGATTGTGAACCTTGATCAATAATAGCGCGATTTTTTTTTTTCATTAACATTTATGCATTAACATTTATGTTTGCTGTTGCAAGTTTTGGGTAAAATTGCTGTACCAGTATGAAAATTATCTATTTTTTCTACTTTTGTTGTTAAATTCGATTTAAATTCATTAGTTTTTGGTCATACTTTTTATGCTGACAACGCGTCTAGGAAATTACGCGTGCATGTAGTATAATAATTAAAATAATCAAAATAAATTTTGTAATTAGCTTTAAGTTTTCTAATTTTTTAGTCTTTAAGTTGCAATGAATAAAAGTGGATCACTCCACAATTTAAAAGTTACAAATTCGTTCATTTTATTTAAACACATAAAATTAACTGGCGCCCGAACTAAAAATAAGACTAACTGATGAATCGGAAAATTATTTCGGTTAAAAATCATTTTTTTTTTGTTAATCAAAATATTTTTTTTTTCTTTTATTTTTGAAAATTTAACTAATAAATAATATTGGCCAAAATAAACTTGCATAAAAACTGGTGAAAATCAAAATATAAATGAAACATTTCAACGTAACACAAACATTTGTTTAACAAAAAATATGTGTTTGAAAATAATACAAAAAATAAAACTGTGTGACAGTGTAACCAACCACTATTACCATAAATTTTTGTGATTTTCCGTTTATCATAAAGCAACAAGTAAGAGGAATAAAACCCTCCGAAGTTTTTATAACAAAAGTAGTTAGGAAAAGAGCCCCCGGAGTTACCTCATCGAGGACAAAACGGAGTTTCAGAGTAGAACCTTTGTTTAACCTCAACGAAGCAGAAAATATTCTTAACAAAATCCGCCTGACTTGTTATAAAAAAAATATCAACTTAGAAATTCAAAAATGTTTATCATCTATTATTCGTTAATCTTAATTGAAGTTATTAATATATTTTTTTTTTTATAAATCTTAAAAATAAATAAGAAAATAAATAAATATAAATAATTTAAAATAAATAATTTTTTTTTTAAAATATCTAAAAAAAAAAATTTATTAAAAAAATATCTGAAAAATTCTATAAAAAAAATCTCAAAAATTTTATAAGAAATATCTAAAATCAAATTATCATTGAAAAATAAATAACATACTATTAAATAAATAAATACATTATATTGGTTTTTACAATTCTAAGGAATTTTAATAAATGCTAGAATTTTTATAAATGTTATAAAGAAAAGGATTATAATACCTATTTTTAAGAAAATTTATTTTTATTTCTCCTAAACAATAAAAGTATAAAACTTTAATTAAAATTCTGGGAATATAGTGTAGTTTTTTGAAAAAAGTCTAAGTTATCGTATAGTAAAACTAAAATAATTTGCCAAAATATTTTAATTAGATTTTATTTATATTTTTTAAACAATATTGACTCTCGGAAATGAAAATATTCAAAATCAAAACATTAATTTAGCTGATTTAACTTGTCTGATATGAATAAAATACCAGATGTTGTAAAAAGTTTAAAGGAATTTTCGGGACAACCAGGAGAATTTAGCTCTTGGAAAAAAGCATAGATAGAATTTAAAAAAATTATAAACATTTAAAGGGAAGTGCAAAATACTATGGAATTCTTAGTGTTATCCGAAATGAAATTACCGGTCGTGCAGATACTGCATTAGAATCTAATAATACCCCATTAAACTGAGAAAAAATCGCGAAATGTCTCACTTTACATTATGCAGATAAAAGAGACTTAGGTATAATAGAATATCAAATGACCGCGTTGATTCAAGGAAATAAATGAGTACAAGATTTCTATCATTTAGTTTACCATCACCTTTCATTAGTTATAAATAAACTTTCGGCAATGGAGCCTATCAATGAAACCTTAAATGTAATAATACAATCTTATCGCGATAGAGTATTAAATAGATACGTTTATAAGAGGACTCAAAGGTGATCTTCCAAAATTGCTTAGTATGAAAAAACCTGCAGATTTAACTCAGGTTCTTCATCTTTGTCTCAAACTGCAAAAAGTTGATTCCAAAACTTAAATTTTTTATACTACCTAGTTTAATTTCTTTCGATGGTATTATGAATGATTGTTTAAGAAAGTCTAAATAATATTATAAAAAAATATCCTCAATTGTTTGGTGATCCTGATGAAAAACTGACATACACTTCCACAGTCAAAGGTGAAATACGTAGTGTTAATAATGAACCCGTTTATTCTAATTCATACCCATATCCAATGTGTTTAAAAACGAGGTTGAAAAAGAAATAAATAAATAACTCCTTATGGATCGTACCGAAAACGGCGGATGCTTTAGGCGACAAAAAATATAAGCTAGTCATAGATTATAGAAAACTAAATACAGTTACTTTATCTGATAGGTATCCTATACCCGAAATTAATGAAGTTTTAGCTAATTTGGGACAGAATAAATTTTAGTCAATAATATATCTTAAAAGTGGCTTTCATCAAATACCCTTAAAGGTATCTGATATCGAAAAAACAGCATTTTCAATTAATAACGGAAAATATCAGTTCACACGACTTCCGTTTGGCAAAAAAATATTCCAACGTACTCTCGACGATATTCTTAGAGACTACATTAGTAGAATATGCTATATGCATCGACGATATAATTATTTTTGGTAAAAATCAAATCGAACATTTAAAAAATTTCGAAATGGTAAACCTTAGATACAAATTTGAAAATACAACTCGGCAAATGTGAGTTTTTAAAAAGTGAAGTTGAATTTCTTGGTTTCATTATTTCAGAGGATGGAATTAAAACCAACCCTAAAAAAGTTCAAGTTATATGTAATTTAGCTATTCCTAAAACATTAAAAAAAACTTCAATCTTTCCTTGGTATGTCAGGCTATTATCACCGTTTAATTCAAGACTATCACAAGCTAGCAAAGCCCTTAACAAGTCTCTTAAGAAGGGAAGACGGTCATGTACCAAAAACAATTTCTAAAAATAAACCTATTCATTTAAATGAAGCAGCTATTCAAGCTTTTAAAAAAATTCAAAACTCTTTGATCTCTAAAGAAGTAATCCTTTCTCACCCTAATTTCGATACTGAATTTCAACTCACTACTGATTATGCTCTTGGTGCAGTCCTTTCTCAAAATAAAAGTCCAATTACATTTATATCCAGAACTCTAACTAAAACAGAAAAATTTTACTCAACAAAAGAAAAAGAAATGTTGGCAATTACCTGGTCTCTAAATACTCTTTTCCCAAAAATAGTTACCATATTTCCCGACCACCAACCGCTTACATATGCTTTACTTTAAGTAATAAAAATACCAGTAGCAAAATGAAATGTTGGAAAGCCATTCTTGAAGAATATAATTATGAATTAAAATATAAACCTGGCAAAAAAAAATATTGTAGCCGATACGTTGTGAAGACATCCTCAAATTTCTTTAATAAATCCAATGACCATGTCCCATCATAGCGCAGAAAGTTATGCACATAATCTAGTGCAACTAATAGAATCACCAATTAACGTCTTTCAAAATCAATTATGTAATTCTAAAAATAGGAAATGAAAACACTTATCAAATTGAAAATCCTTTTCCCAATTACATCAGACATACAATAATTCATACTCAATATTCAGAAAATAGCATAATTAATATTTTAAAAAAATGTCTTAATCAACTTACAGAAGAATCAGTAATGGGAAATAAAAGGAAAGTAAAATACAAAAAGTCTATACCTTACACTTTCAAATTATAAAATTAGACTTATACAAAAACTTTTGAAAAATATAACAAATTAAAGTGAACAAGATGAAATAATATTAACAACTCATCGTAATTCAGAAAAAAATAGATTGTAAATTTTAGAAACGTATTATTTCCCAAAAATCAATAATAAAAAAAAATATTTAGTAAAACGCGGCGTGGGGGGCAAAGGTTGGTACTGGCCCTACACAGGGTATATTCCTAACATGTACTCTGATAAAAACTAGGGAATGCCTTCTGGATAACACCTACAGATCTGCCAACAAATCCAACTCTCACCTCCTAGAAGGTAGGTAACATAGTTATCTGCCGGGAGCCCCCTGGTAACTTACTTCGGTAAGGCTAACGAGAGTGGGTAAATGCGAACTCCTAGCGCAATAACTAGGTAAATGAACATCAGTTAGGCTTTCGGGCGCGGCGCGGACTTACGTTCACGGCGGGTACGTAATTAGCTATCAGTTAGGCGGAGATGGAAACTTCGAAACAAAAAGACATCAACAAAAAATTAAAAATGGTAGTAACACAAAACAAAAATATTACCCCAGGTGGTAATCCATCCAGTATGGAGAATCCACTCTCTACGGAGACCGATCCCACGGATTCTGGGGGGGATCGTTTATTACTTAATTTAATAAACAACGAACAACCAGGGGCTATGTCTCTAGTAGCAGAGTTAATGACAGCGCCAAGCGAACCGGCTAGCAACCGGCGATTGGGGGTATCCGGGCCTCTAAGTGTTAAATATGTTACCGAGACAGCCATCGGCCAGCGGAAGGAGAATCAGCTACAAAGGGTTGCAGCACATCAGATAACCCGTTCCAGAAAAGCAGAAAGATACCTAGAACACCGTCAGCAGAGGCAGAAAGACAAACCGAAGAAATGGTTATCGACCTAGTAAACACCTCGGAGAATAAAGCGTCAGGTAAGAAGCGAAGGAAGGATGGAATTTGCAGATGATACGCAGCAAATTCCAACGTAAAATAGAGGATCCGGATGCTACAGAGGAAAAAGAGTTACTGAAAATCCAAGAAATAACTAGGAATATGATACAGGTATCAACGAAGCAAAAGAATACTAGTGTGGATATAAAGAACGGGTTAATGAAATTACAGGAAGCCATAGAGGTGATATGGCTATGTAAAAAAGAGAAGAAAGAGATAAGTCGTTCAACATCAAACATGTAGGAACAACAAGCGGCAGACAAGCAGAACACAAAAGTGGAGAGGCAGTAACACCGAAGAGTCCAGGCAAAAAAGCCAGGGAGCAGGAGGTCACAGCCAAAGGACCGATTATATCGCCTGCACAGAAGAAGGGTAGAGGAGAAGGAGAAAGTGAGTGGACGCTAGTCACAAAAAAAACTAACGCTAGTGCAAAAAATGATGCAAGTTCAAGCAGCGGACAAACACCAGCAGGAAGAATAAACGCAAGGACACAAAGAGCGAGAAAAGTGAGTGAAGTATGACCAAAACAGGAGAATAAAAGAGAAAAAACAGAAGAAAGGGGAGAGCGGAGAAGCCGAGATCCGAGGCCATCCTTATTAAACCAGCGGAAGGAAAAACATACGCGGACATCCTTAAAGAAATCAGGGGCAGAGTCGATCCAGCAACAACAACAGCTGAAATAAAAGGAATTCGCAGAACGCAGCAGGGCGATGTTCTAGTGGAATTTGACAAGAAATCGGCGGATAAAGAGAAACTCACTTCACACCTAAAAGAGATGCTAGGGACAACAGCAAATGTGAAAGACCTAACGGCCAAAACAACAGTAGAAATCCGTGACCTGGACTGTTTCACAACAGTGAATGAGGTGCAAGAGGCCTTGGACAGAGACGTAGAAAAGAAAGTGAGTTGCAGACTCTCTCTCACAAAATCAAACGGGAGAGAACAAAAGATGGCAATTATAGAAATGGAGGAAGCAGATGCAAGAGTACTCCTGAATACCGCAAAAATTAAAGTCGGCCTAATAAGAAGCAGAATAAGGAGAAGAACGGAAGTGGTGCGGTGCTTTAGATGCCTCAAATTCGGACATGTGAAGAGACACTGCAAAGAAAATGATAGAGGAGACCTGTGCTACAAGTGCGGACAAAAAGGGCACACAGTCAAGAACTGTATCGTGACACAATAGCGGACATGGATGGCAGCAAAATTGTCGCAGGAGACTTCAACGACAGAGCCGTTGAGTGGGGTGTGTCACAAACAAATAGCAGAGGATCACAAATATTGGAGATGGCAGCCAGACAAAGTCTAATAATACTTAATACTGGAAACCAAAAATGGAACGCGGCTAAACTCGACGCATCAAAATTTGCAGATTCATTTAGAAACAACCTGGATGAGACAACACAAGCGATGCAAGGACTTGAAGGCAGAGTGAGAGCGGAAGCAGTAGTACAAGCTACAATGAACGCTATCACGCAAGCATGCAAAGCATCAATGCCGCGGAAAAGTAGAACGGTAAACAGGCGTGCAGTATATTGGTGGACGGAAGAAATTGCTAAATTAAGAAGGAAATGCTTGCACCTACGCAGAGTCGCACAAAGATCCAGGAGTAGACCAGAAGCAGCAACTACATCAGCGGAGTATATAACATCCAGGAAAAGTTTACGCGACGCCATTAAGAAAAGTAAGAACATCAGATGAAAGGAGCTCTGCAATGACCTCAACAACGATCCCTGGGGGTTGGGATATAAGATAGTCATGAAAAAGATAAGAGCACCAGCAGCCGCAAACGAAATGCCAGCAGATATAGCAGAGAACATCGTTGATACTCTCTTTCCAACGCATCAAATAAGAAACTACAGCAGTGAGATAGAAGCAGACGAGGAAATTCCAGAGTTCACACAAAAGGAACTAGAGGAAGCAGCAAGGTCAATGAAAAGCAGGAAGGCACCGGGACCTGATGGAATTCCAGCGGAAGCGATTAAAATATCGGTAGATGTTTGCCCACAAATGATTCTGAGCATGTATAATACGTGTTTAAAGGAAGGGGTTTTCAGCCAAAGGTGGAAAGTGGCACGCCTGGTCTTAATCGATAAAGGTAAAAGAGGACAATCCTCAGCATCATCTTACAGACCACTATGCATGCTAGACACAGCAGGAAAATTACTTGAAAAACTAATAAAACCAAGAATGGGAGATGCAATAAGAAGAGCTGGCGACCTGTCACATATGCAGTTCGGTTTTCGGCAAGGAAGATCAACACTAGATGCAATACAGGTAGTTGTAAAAAAAGTAGAGATGGCGGAAGCAGGTAATCATCACTCTAGGAAAATCGTCATGTTCGTAACACTAGATGTCAAGAATGCTTTCAACTCAGCAAGATGGAGTGATATGATGGATGCGCTGAAGAACAACTTTCACATACCAGAGTTCCTCCTGAGATTGATAGCAGACTACCTGAACGATCGCAGCCTAATATACAACACCGAAGGCGGAAGAAGAAAAGATATAACAGCAGGGGCAGCGCAAGGATCGATACTTGGACCAGACTTATGGAACGCGCTATACGACAGCCTTCTCCGCATAGAAATGCCACTAAATACCTGGCTATCAGGGTATGCAGATGAATTAGGAGCTATGATAGTAACGAGAACAACAGAAGAAGCACAGATCAGACTAAACCAGGTTATGAGAAGAGTAAGCAACTGGATGACTGCGCACGGGTTAGAACTAGCGGAAGCCAAAACTGAAATAGTTTTGCTGACAAAGAAGAGAATTCCAACTATAATTCCGGTGCAAGTGGGAGCTGAAATTATACAAACAAAAGAGGCAACAAAATATCTTGGAATTATGCTAGATTCTAAGCTAAATTATCGGCGACAGATTGAGGAAGCTACAAACAAAGCGGCAGCAATCACAAATCAGCTAAGCAGGATTATGGCAAATATCGGGGGCCCAACACCAACAAAAAGAAGATTGATAATGACGGCAATGCAGTCCGTTCTACTGTACGGAGCAGAAATCTGGGCAGATGCACTAAATAAAGGATATTGTAGAAAGCGCGTAGCAGCGGTTCAACGGCGAGGAGCTCTTCGTGTCGCATGCGTTACATCAGAAAACATATTTCCTTAGAAAATACAAAAATATTAAATTATTCTATAAAAAACTATTCCCACAAAATAGTTTTTCATAATCAGTAAAATATCATATTTAAATAATTTCCGTTCACACAGTTTTGCATTAAATCATAATATGATATTATAATATAATTTGTATTAAATAAATTCTTCTTCTCATTTGTTTAATTTTGCTAATCTCAGCACTAAATAGAATGTAATAATTTTACTTTTAGATTTAAGTTTATAAAAAGTTTAGTTCTAGTTTTACTCTTGATTAATAAAGTTAAATATAAAATTATCCAAGTTGTGTTTTAATTATTCATTTACAAAAATCAAAAAAAGATAAAGAACTTATATAAAATATACAAATAATATACTTATATATAAATATCGACATATTATTTAAATATCATTTATAACTGTCTCAGTCTGTAGGATTCCTTTCTAAAGTAATAGGAATTCTTTAAATGTATAATAAATTAAAATATAACAAAAAAAATATTAACTTTATTTAATATTATAAGTATTTAAATACTTTATAAATTATATCAAGACGACTAAGTGAAATATAGTAACTCAAAAATAACAATCTTAAACTAAAATATATAAATTAGTAACTCAAAATAAATCAAAATTTAAAAAAAAAAAAAAAAAAAAAATATTGAAAATTATCAATATATAATTATTGTGAAGTGTATAATAAAAAAAAAAAAAAAATGGCATTAATATTAACAAAAGCAGAGTTGATTAAAGAAGTTCAATCTATAAAAGAATTCACTGGTGATGGTAATCAATCACTACATAGTTTTATACGAGAAGTGGAAGCAGTTGTCGCTCTTATAACAGAAGATGAACTGAAAAATTATCTTGGCAAGAAGATAATATACAACAAAATTCAAGGACCAGCAGCTGATATCGTAAGGTCTCTAGAAACCAACCCTACCTGGATCTCAGTGAAAGCTGAATTAGTAAAAGTATACAGTCCAAAGGAAACTTACTACCAGCTATATCATCAAGCTCTCAGCCTAAAAAACTTTAATGTAAGAAATTATTATTTTAATTTACGTAATATATTAAATAAGTTAAATTTGAAATACAAATTCGATGATAGTAAACCAGTAGAATTTAGACCTGAAATGAATGAAAAATTAATTTTAAAAACATTCAAAAATAATTTAGATACTAATTTAGCCTCTGTTATTATTGGTAGAAATATTTGTAATTTAAGGGAAGCTTTTGACATTCTTGAAATTGAAAATTTATTAAAAGAAACTAAACCCAAATATGAGCATAATAAAAATAATATGAATGTGCAAAATAAAAGTAATATGAATATACCAAATAGAAATAGTTTTCATCATAATCACAACTTTCAAAGTAACACAGATCATTATAGAAAAAAATTTCAAGAGAAAAGAAATACAAATTTTTATAATAAAAACTCAGAAAATAATTTTAGAAATCAAAATCAAAATTTTGAAAATAATTTTAGAAATCAAAACCATTATAATAATTACCCTAGAAATCAAAATCATAATTTTGGAAATAATAATAATGTATCCTGAAATCAAAATCAAGGTTCTTACCAAAGTAGAACATATACATCCCAACGTAAGCCGTTACCTAACATTGAACCGATGGAAATTGATCATTGTCAAAATGAAGAAAATTTTCATATACCGCCTCAGAAAGTAATTTACCGGTAATAGAATGTACTGTAGGGGAAGAAAAAATAAGATGTTTAATAGATACTGGCTCCAGTACTACTTTGTTAAAATACGATAAACTTCCCCAATATCCAAGAAAAATTTTACATAACCCTTTATGTTTTAGTTCAATAAGTTCTACAATAAGTACTACTAATAAACAAATAATTACGGAATTACCCAAAGAATTTAAAGAAGATAATTTAATTGTATGGAATTTATTTAAATTAAAAGATAAAAATTTTGACGCAATTATTGGACAGAATTTATTAAAGCCAATCGGTACAGTTATTGACATGAATAAAGAAATATTAATAGTAAACGGAAACGAAATACCTTTTGTTAACAAATATCCATATAAATGTAACGAAATATACCAACTTGAACCTAACAATTTAAATCCTGACACAAAAGAAACTTTATTTAAAGACTTGAACGACGAAGAAAGCAAAGAGTTGTGTAATCTGTTAAAAAAGTACGATAATTTATTTTATAAGGAAGGGGAAAACTTAAGTAGTACCTCTAAAATTGAACACCAAATTATAACAACCACAAATAGACCAACTAATTCCAAAATATATAGATTTCCACAAATTCACGAAAAAGAAGTTCATTCTCAAATTACCGACATGCTTAAGAAAGGTATAATAAAAGAAAGCAACTCACCTTATAGTAGCCCTTTGTGGGTAGTCCCAAAAAAAC
This sequence comes from Rhamphomyia laevipes, assembly GCA_963920725.1. Taxonomy (NCBI): domain Eukaryota; kingdom Metazoa; phylum Arthropoda; class Insecta; order Diptera; family Empididae; genus Rhamphomyia; species Rhamphomyia laevipes. Next base: position 26,712,782 of record OY987256.1, on the reverse strand, counting down.
TAGATAATTCAAAAATAAAAAAATGGCGACTGGTTGTGGACTACAGAAAACTAAATGATATAACGGTGGATGACAAATTTCCTATACCAAATATAGAAAATATATTGGATAAATTAGGAAAATCCCAATACTTTACCACCTTGGATTTGGCTAAGGGGTTCCACCAAATCTTGGTAAAGCCGGAAGATCGTCAGAAGACAGCATTCTCAACACCTTTCGGGCATTATGAATATGTCCGAATGCCATTTGGATTGAAAAACGCCCCGGCGACATTTCAACGCCTAATGAATAATGTCCTTAAGGAATATATTAATAAATTATGTGTTTGTTATCTTGATGACATTTTAATTTTTTCTACGCCTTTACAAGAACATGTTGATAATATAACAAAAATCTTAAATAAACTCAAAGAGTATAACCTGAAAATACAAATTGACAAGTGCAAATTTTTTGCCAAACAAACCGAGTACTTAGGTCATATACTAACTCCTAATGGAGTAAAACCAAATCCTAAAAAGGTAGATGATATTTTAAAATTAAAATTACCAACAACCCAAAAACAAATTAAATCATTTTTAGGAATTACCGGTTACTATCGAAAATTCATTAAAAATTATGCTAAAGTAGCCCAACCTTTAACAAACTTTCTTAAGAAAAACGCTAAAATCAATACAAAAGACACAAATTATATAAATGCTTTCGAAAAATTAAAAAAAATGATCACTGAAGATCCGATATTACAATACCCCAATTTTAATAAAAAATTTAAATTAATTACCGATGCTAGTGCTTATGCTATTGGAGCAACTTTACAGCAAGATTCACATCCAATATGCTATGCTAGCAGAACACTTAATGATCATGAAAGAAATTATTCGACAGTAGAAAAAGAATTGTTGGCCATCGTTTGGGCAACCAATTATTTTCGGCCCTATTTATACGGTAACAAATTTGAACTATTAACTGATCACCAACCATTAAAATGGTTACATACTAAGCAGCGCCGTCGCCAACGTTTTTGGCGCCTGGTGCAGTTTTCAAAATTGCCGCCCCAAAAAAAAAAAAAACGCTCATTTGCCGTTTCCACATCACCCAAGTAATCCGTTTCCACATCACCCAAGAAGGATTTCCAATGCATTTTTTTTAACGAGGTATCCCACGTAGGTATAGTCCTCAAAAATAAGTAAAAATAAATAAATAAATATTGCTATCGTACGAATTTCAATAACAAAAAATATTAATAAAATATAAATAAAAAGCAATAAAATTCAAGCGTGCTATTTTAAATTGTAAAACATATTAAAAAATTAATTAAATTTAACTTTCCGAGCTTTGAATTTTGCAAAGTCGTCTATCAAGTTACTATAATCCAAGTTGTTCAGAAATTCACTTTCTATAGATATTCTAGCTAAATCTACTAGTCTTTCTTGTCCTATTGTAGTACGTAAATAATTTTTAATAATCTTTAATTTAGAAAAGCTACGTTCCCCGGAAGCTAATGTGATTGGTATTGTCAATAAAATTCTAAGAGCTATAACTAGATTTGGTAATATCAGGTCTAATTTCTTTTCAAATATAAAATCTAATGATTTTATAGGGCTTAAAGTTCCTGAACCTATACTTTGGAATATTTTAATTTCGTTCGATAAATCTAATCCTACTATATCACAATTTGAATTGAAAGTTAAATGCTTTTCTAGGGAAAGACAACTATTTAAAAGATCAGAAGCATCTAATGAAACCACAGAAATATTATGCAAAAATTTAAAAATATTATTGTGTTCCGAAATTTGGTCAAATCTTTCGCTAAAAGATTGAATAGCCCTATCAAGGATTTGAAAATAAAATTCTACTTTAAACTTTTGTTCAGGATTGGATATAAATTCAGCTCTACCTTCGTATGAAAAATGTTGAGGTCTTCGACTAGGGCGTCTTGGAGCATCAGGGAAATTTGGTGGAACATATAATTTTAAAGCTATTTCTTTAGCTTGATTGATAAACCCCTGAAATTTTTCGTCATTTCTTAAGTCTGTCAAAAACTGTTTTGTACCCTCTAACAAATTAACTGCCGTCGTTAAACAAATAGTAGGACTTTGCAAATATTTACTAAATATATTAGTTTTATCTAAAATATTATACCAAATAATTGATGAACAAATGAATTCAAATTGAATAATTTTGAGAGATAAACTATTCGCGTTATTTCTAGTTATTCCGTGCTTATCCTTGTCATCTCCTATTTCAACTAAAGCGTCATAAATATTACCTAAACTACACATTAAGGGTTTTAAAGCTTCTATACGGCTTTCCCATCTTGTCGTACAGAGTGGCTTCAGAGTTAGTGTTTTCACATTCTTTTTCAAAATATCCCATCTTGAAACAGAACTAGAAAAAAATACATATAAACATTGGACAGTATCAAAAAAATGTACAGCTTGAAGTGAACATTGAACTGAATCCAGAAGGACCAGGTTAGCTAAATGTGATGCGCATGGCACAAAAAATGCTCGGGGTTCTAAATGTTAATCTGAGCTTGCATTCCAATGTTTTTTCCCTTTATATTTGAGCCATTATCATAGCCTTGCCCCCTGCAATCACTAATTGAAAATCCTAGGGAAGATAGTCGGTCTAAAACTAAATCCGTTAAGCCCTTACCCGTCGTATGTGTAGCTTTTAAAAAACCCATAAAAAGCTCCTTAATTTCATGTTTGTTTTTATTTCTATGAAGAACTCTAACAATAAGTGATAATTGTTCATTGCGGCTCTGATCTGGAGTACAATCAACAATTATCGAAAAATATTTTGCTCCTTTTATAATATCATTGATTTTATTTTGAATTACTTTAGAAACGATTGAAATTAGCTCATTCTGAATGCTGTTATGCAAATATTTGTTTTGCGTCTCATTATTAGTAATGCGTCTTAGGTGTTCTGACAGAACATTGTCAAATTCAGCAATGGCTTCTACTAATTTGAGAAAATTACCATTATTTTTCTCGTATAACCTGTCTGACCCACCCCTGAATGCCAAAGATTGCACTGAAAGAAATTTTACAACAATAATAAGTCGTTTCAACACATCTCTCTAATGTTGAACTTCTTTAGACATTGTATTTTGAAGAATGTAATCAATTGTGGAATTTTTGGAAAGTCTTAATTCAAATTCTTTCCACTTTTTAAAACAGTCTACGTGAACGGCCCCTTTCATGTTCCAAAAGAACCCTACCTATATGATTCCAATTGTTAAATCCTATACTACTAATCGGAATTTGAGAATTTTGCATAAATAACTTACAGCAAAAACAAAAAATGGAATCAATTGAAACCGAATATACTAACCACGATCTTACAACTGTTTCGCCATTTGACAAAAGCCTTGTAAAATGTTTGTTATTAAATTTCCTACCTGACTTAACGGGATAGCAAATATCTTTGTTTTGTTTGGGCCTTTTTCTACAAGGAGGGTTAAAAGCCTATCATTTAAATCTGGCCAGACAGCCGGATCATCTAAATCTATTTCTAAACTAATTGGAATAGTTTCTGAAATCGTTTTAGAAAATGAAACCCCAGCCTGCGCAAATCCACCTAACACAGATGTGTTTTCATCACTACCTGGATTATTTTGTGGTGGTGTATCATTAATAACATTGATTCTTTCCATGTTGTTGGAAATGTTGATTTGGTTCGTTGTGATTTGTTGTTGTTGGTTTACGTTTTCACCAATAAAAAACTTATGCAGAGCATTTTAATGTTTTTTGGCAGAAAGCAACATTTGCTTTCTTTTTTGTCTGAAAGTTTGACCAGACAATTTTCGCTTTGGCAACATTATATTAATTTAGGTATAAAATATAAATAATTTAATTTAATAATTTAAATAAAATGTATATAAAATATAATATAGTACAATTGCTATGTTAAAATTTTAATTTTATATTATATATTTACCTTACCAACGAAAAATTTTCGTCGAAAAAGAAATCAAACACAAATATGTATTATCAAATACAAATATAAATTAAAATAAATTTTATTTTAAAGCAGCAAAAAAAAAAGCAAGAAACACAACAAAAACAATTCAAAGTTTTAAAATTAATAATTCTTTAATTAGAAATTAAAAATCAAAAATAAAAATATATTTTTATTTCATGCCGTTTCTTATATGAAAAAAAGCTCTCAAGAACAGTATATTTTTTCTGTTCATAAAAATACATAAATTTTTTTTTTATATAAGAAACGGAAGGGAAATTTGTATGAAGAAAGAGTATAAAGACAAATTTATATTTTCATATCATCGGTTGAAGAATTCTTTATGAACAGTAAAAATATACTGTGATTGAGGTTTTTTTTTTTCATATAAGAAACGGAAGGGGGTGTTATCGATATTTTTCTTTTCCATATTGACTATGCACAGTGTTCAAATACTGTGCAACGACAACAATTTTAATATTTCTCCTTTTTAAGAGAAACTTTATTATATTAAGTTATTTTTTTTTTGTGAGATATTTGTATGAAGAAAGAGTATAAAGACAAATTTATATTTTCATATCATCGGTTGAAGAATTCTTTATGAACAGTAAAAATATACTGTGCTTGAGGGGTTTTTTTTCATATAAGAAACGGAAGGGGGTGTTATCGATATTTTTCTTTTCCATATTGACTATGCACAGTGTTCAAATACTGTACACCGACAACAATTTTTATATTTCCCTTTTTTCAGAGAAACTTTATTATATTAAGTTATTTTTTTTTTGTGAGAAATTTGTATGAAGAAGAGTATAAAGACAAATTTATATTTTCATATCATCGGTTGAAGAATTCTTTATGAACAGTAAAAATATACTGTGCTTGAGGGGTTTTTTTTTTACATATAAGAAACTAAGAAACGGAAAGGGGTGTTATCGATATTTTTCTTTTCCATATTGATTATGCACAGTGTTCAATTACTGTGCAACGACAAAAAAATTTATATTTTGCCTTTTTAAAATATATTTTTACACAGTGAAAAAAATATTTGTTCTCAATTTCGGTAAAAAAAATATTTTGAAAAAAAAAAATATTTTATTTATTTAAATTTATTTATAATGATTTTGCGCCCCCCAATTTCAGCGCCCCGTCAAGCTGTTCATACTGTTCCAAGGAAGCGCCGGCCCTGATACTAAGTCCCAGGGTAAAGATATAAATCCTAGGTTAAATAGATGGTTACTAAAACTTGGAGAGTATAATATGAATATAGAATATATTAAAGGAAAAGAAAATGTAGTTGCAGATTTTCTTAGCAGAATAGATACAGATAAACATGAAATTAATTTAAACCAGACATTCCACAATAGCTCAAATGAACAAAATACACTTTCTCTTCAAAATAACGTAAACTCAGACATTGATACTATACATTCACAAATCGAAGAATTAAATGATCACTTCTCAATTTTAGATACAGTAGTTAATAGATTTAAAACTCAAATAATTTTAACAGATAATAAAAATAAAGAAACTGAAATTAGCTTTAATAATAGAAGAATATTTCTAAATTCTGAAGACATAGAAAACAATTTAGTTGATATTCTTAGAAGATATATTGGTAAAGGTAAAGTAGGCATTTATACTGATTTAAATGACCATAAATACAATATAGTACAAGAAAAAATAATAGAATTATTTAGTGAAAGTCACAACATTAAATTCGTTAGATGTACTTACTTCGCAAAAGATATTGAATCCGAAGATGAAGCCCTAAAAGAAATACACAAATATCACAAAAATGAATTATGAATGTTTAAAAAGAAATATATATATTCCAAATTTGAAAACTCTAATTCAAAAATACATAAATAATTGTGATATTTGTAATAGAGTTAAATATTCAAAAAAACCCATAAAAGCAAAATTTGAAAAAACAGAAACTCCAAAAGATATTAAAGAAATTATACATATGGATGTATATACAAATAGTAAAGGAAATTTTCTAACATTCATTGATAGATTTTCTAAATTTGCTACAGCTTACTACTTAGAAGATAGAAATAATCAAACAATTATCGAAAAAATAAGACAACTTAAATCTCAATTAATACATTTTAAAAAATTAATCACAGATAATGAATTCAGAAGTATAAATATAAAAGACTATTTAAGAAATGAAAACATCCAACTTCATTTAGTTAAACCAAACAACCATACTGGTAATGCAGATATTGAGAGATTGCACAATACAATAGGTGAAAAAATAAGAACATTAGGTATTGAAAATGTTCATCTAAACATTAAAGATAAAATGTCAAAAGCTATAGAATGGTACAACAATAGCTATCATTCCGTAATTAAAGAGAAACCAATTAATGTACAGGAAGGTAACTGTAATAAAACACAAATATATTTAAACATAATAAAAGAAAAAGAACGTTATATAAAAAAAAGAAATGAAAAAAGAGAAGATTATACAGAAATTAGGACCGAAGGGTATATTAAAAACTATAAAAGTCTCAGACATAAACAAGAACCTAAATATATAAAACATAATCTTACTAATATTCATAAAAACAATATTAAAAGAAAAACAAAATTTGCAGGTCAATTGGATATTCAAAATATGGATCGCAACATTAATGCTCATGTTAATGTTATCTAGAGCATCTTGTAACCTAATTATTGAGAAAATTGAAACCGAGCTTGGATATACGGAAATAAAATTAGAAGACGTAAACATAGTTGTCAATTACAGCACTGTTCTACATATTATCAATATATCAGAAATAGAAAATATAGCTAGCATTTTCGAGAAAAATTTACCTTCAACAGTAGACAAAGTTCAAACCGAAAAATTAAAAGCAGAAATATACAATATAAAAAACAAAATAAACACTTTACTTCCTCATAGACACAAAAGAGGTCTCTTTAACTTCATGGGTACAACTTATAAATGGCTCTACGGAACTATGGATGAAAACGATCGAGAAGAAATCGAAAATCATCTTAGGTACTTGCCATAAACAATCATAATATTATTCATAATGTTAATCAACAAGTAAAAATAAATAGAAATTTTAATGACAGTTTATATGAAATAAAAAATATTATAGAAAATGATAGGATTAATATTATAGACAAGTTAGAAACGTTAACCGATTCCAATAAGAAGATAATTTCGCATATTTCATATGTAGATTTTTTATTAAAGCTCCAAATTTTTAAAAATAATATAGACAATATTCAAGAAACCATAGCTTCCTCTAGATTAGGAATAATTCATAGCAATATTTTAACTAGTGAAGAGATAAATGAATATAATATAGATATAGAAAAACTATCAAATATAAAATTAGGAACAATAAAAGATAATCAAAATAACATAATTTTTATAATTTTAATTCCAAAACATACTATTAATACAGAAAAAAGTCTGTTAATACCTATAAGTAATAAAAACCAAAAAGAATTAATTTTTGAACCTCAACAAATAATTAAATATAAAAACAAAATTTATAATTATGAACCTAATAAGGATATAAAAGATCTTAAAATTTGTAATAATTGTTTAATAAAAAGAAATTGTCCTAGAATACATGATAATTCATCCAAAATTGTAGAAATAGAAAAAGGTATTTTAATATTAAAAAATCAAAACAATGTAATTCTAAATAGTACTTGTGATGGAAGAATAATTAAGTTAAAAGGCAATTATTTAACTTCTTTCTCCAATTGTAGCATAAAAATAAACGATGATATAATAACTAATAATCAAAAGGAATTCCGACATAGATTTACAATTCCAAATAATTTAATAAATTTTAATGAATCATATAAAAAATTAACTTTTGATGAAATTTTACTTAAACAAATAAATAATACAAAAGAAATAACTGAATTAAGATTTGAAAAAAATAATCAAGTTGCATACATTTTTATAATTATCTTAATAATAGTAATTGTAATCATAATCATTTTAGGATATTTTTACTGTAAATTTCGTATAGTTCATGGAGTAACAGAAACTCTAGAAGAGCTTTCTCCTAAGGAGGGAAGAGTTACATCAGAAAACATATTTCCTTAGAAAATAAAAAAATATTAAATTATTCTATAAAAAACTATTCCCACAAAATAGTTTTTCATAATCAGTAAAATATCATATTTAAATAATTTCCGTTCACACAGTTTTGCATTAAATCATAATATGATATTATAATATAATTTGTATTAAATAAATTCTTCTTCTCATTTGTTTAATTTTGCTAATCTCAGAACTAAATAGAATGTAATAATTTTACTTTTAGATTTAAGTTTATAAAAAGTTTAGTTCTAGTTTTACTCTTGATTAATAAAGTTAAATATAAAATTATCCAAGTTGTGTTTTAATTATTCATTTACAAAAATCAAAAAAAGATAAAGAACTTATATAAAATATACAAATAATATACTTATATATAAATATCGACATATTATTTAAATATCATTTATAACTCGTGCTCATATCGGTCGGTCTCGTACCCGGCGGTAAACGTAATCGCGAACGTTATCCCGATCGATTTGCTTGCACGAGTAAGGAAACAAATATACACAAGAACTCCAGATGTAAGTAGAAAACAAGCAGCTACAGAAGCAAGACAGCGTAGCTTAGATATATGGCAGGAACGGTGGACCAACGACCAGAGAGGAAGATGGACGGTTAGATTGATCCCACAGCTGCAAGACTGGGTTGACCGAAAACACGGAGAGGTTAATTTTTATATTACACAATTCTTGTCAGGTCATGGGTACTTCCGTACCTACCTACACAAAATGGGAAAGGTAGCTAGCCCGCAATGTCGAAAGTGCGAGACAATAGAAGACACGGCCTACCATACATTCTTCGAATGCGAATTGGCAACAACGGAAAGAAGCACACTTGTCGCTGAAGTTGGTGATGTGACACCTGAAAACATCATAAGCGTCATGCTAGACAGTGAATACAAATGGAATGCAGTAGCTGTATTCATTGAGACAATACTTCGCAAGAAGAAGAGGTTGAAACATCTAGAAGATCCAGAAGATCCATAGCCACAACAAGACAACAACTAGGAACGAGATACAATATAACTAGAAAAGAAAGAGCAGCACGATCCAACTCGAAGTAATACGAAAGTGGTCCCGAGTTGGCATTCATCGTGGTACAAGGAGGGTGGGGTTTTAGTCGGTAGCCAAATAACATCTCAACATCATGGACTCCGACACCCTGAAGAAGTGCGGACCCTTCTTCAGCGTCTCTAAAAGATTTCCCCACCATCCTCCGAAAAAAAAAAAGTAAAACGCGGCGTTAATTGCAAAGAAAATAAATATGATAGATACTCCAATAATCTAATTCTTAATACAACTCCTGTACCTAATTATCCAGGTCACATAGTCCATATCGATATTTATTCAACAGAGACCAAGCTAGTTTTAACTGCAATTGATAAATTTACAAAATTCGCTAAAGCCAAGTTAATCAATAGAAGATATACTTTGTTGTGTATAAATACACTGCATTATCTCAACCTAAGTTGGCCATGCGTCTATGCAGACCTTTAAGATCATGCGTTTAATCAGACCTTTAGATATTAAAGTCTAAACTTGCCTAAACTTAGTCTCCAAAAAGCTTTTCAAATTAAGGTTGCATTGGTGAATTGCATGTAAACTAATGCATTTTACCTGCAACCCATATAATTTCAATGTAAAGGTATTGAAATTATATGGCATAGGGCCGTTTTTGCTGAATTGCAGAAATGAAATCCCATAAAAGCGGTGCAAATCCATCGATTGTTTGTCATTCAATTAACTTGCTTTGACTAGTTGACTAGCCCCCCAACCGGGGTAAGGAGTCAATTAGAGAAAAAGAAAGAATTGAAAGTAAAACGTATAATTTAAATTGGTTAACATTTGTAAATATTTAAAAGAGTTCAATAGAGATTAAGAATAATATATTATATAACGTTTTATTATAATATAACATTGGCGCAACCGGTAAAGTAAAATTTACTAATTTTACTCAGAAAAAAACAAAAATATCATCACGCTTCTCAAGCGAATGTCCGGAGAGGCAATTACCCACGGTAGGAGAATCGAGGACGACGAGGAGACAGTGGACTTCGGAAAAGTCCGTCCAATACTGAGAAGGAAGAAGCTGGAAAGAAGGAAAAAAAATGTATCACGAGATTCGGAGTTTGCTTCGTGAGATCAAAAAGTGTAAAAAGAAGAGAAATTCCAGACAGAAAATACGAAATACGGTTGTAATGCCCGTCTTTTTTAAGGTAGATGCCTCGCAAATTGCCACACAAATTGCATTATGTGCGTTAAGCTAGTGATGGGGTTTGATGAGAAAAAAAACTAATAAATAAAAAAATCATACCGTTGTTATTATTTTTAAATTTTTTTTTCCCCGCTTCGCTCAGCGGCTTTGTTTTTGCCTATTCCGGTTTTTTTTTGGGGGGGGGGGGGTAATGTTGAAAAAGAAAATAGTAAATAATTGAACAGTAACAGTGAAATAAAATAATGAACTAAAAATTAAACAAATGAACTAAAAATTAAGAGACAGTGATAAAAGAAATTTAAACAGTATGTATAACAAGGAAAAAAAAGGTGAAAATAAAAACAGAAAAAAATAAAACATTTTTTGAACAGTAATAAAAAAAAGGAAATATAATAAATGTACAGTAATAAGGAAAAGAAAAGGTGAAAATAAAAACAGTAAAAAAAAATATTTTTTGAACAATAATAAAAAGAAAAAAGGAAATATAATAAATTGCACAGTAATAAGGAAAAAAAGGTGAAAATATAAACAGTAAAAAAAAAACATTTTTTAAACACTAATAAAGAAAATATATAAACTAAAAAAGAAAAAAACAAGGTGCACAGTAATAAGGAAAAAAGGTGAAAATATAAACAGTAAAAAAAAAAATATTTTTTAAACACTAATAAAGAAAATATATAAACTAAAAAATAAAAAAACAAGGTGAAAATAAAAACAGTAAAAAATAAAACATTTTTTGAACAGTAAAAAAAAATATAAATAATAAATTTACAGTAGTAATGCTGGTATGACATTGTATTGTAAATTTGATATTTTTCAGAAAATATCCATTTAGAGCGAGAGGTAAAATTTCGTATATTACAAAATATATGAGTGCGAGTAACTAGCTAAATTGTAAACAAACCATTTTTGTCAAAAAAAAAAAAAAAATGCAAAAAAAAACCGAAAAATTTCTATGTCGCTAATGATTTGCCGCTGCGTAGCAGCAACAAAACCATTTCTGACCAAAAAAATCCAAAAAATTTTAGATTTTTTTTGACAAATCGAGCAATTTTTAGATTTTATTTATTTTTTTGGTTGCTGTGTTGTGAAAATATAAAAATAAAAATGACAGTTTTAATTGCGGCTACTTATTATTTAAATATTTTCAATTAAAAAATTGTTTTTTCATATGGTTGTAAATATTTTTTGCCGCCATATTATATAAAAATTTAAATTTTTAATCCATAATTTATTTCAAAATAAAAAAAATAAAAAATATCTTTGACAGAATAAAAAAAAAAATATATTTGACAAAATTAATACGATACTATAGTTGTCTATCATTGAAATTATATTTCTGTTTTAGTCGCACAAATAGATATTTTTTGGTTTTTTTTTTTTTGGATTTTTTTAATCCACCGTCATACGGCCATAAGAAAATCAAAAAGTGAAGTAAAAACAGTAAAAAAAAAAATAGAAAATTTTGAACAGTAATTATTTATTTTTTTTGTAGTAAATGTGATTTTTTTTTTTTTAGTTTTTTTTTTTAAAATGTAATACAATTTAATTAACAAGTAACAACAAATAAGTATATAACACAAAAAATATATATATATTAATAAAACTTAATGGTCTGGTCGGAAGTACGATACGGAAGTCGAATTAATGAAATAACTTTCGACAACGAAAGTCCGAAGTTCCAAACCTCATCGTCATCAGAAGTTCCAGCAGCCATGTCCACACCAGCAGCCAAAAATTTGGAAGGCGCAATAGGGTTCCAGTTACAAGATGCTGAACCAGGTCTCCAGTTGCGGTCGAAGAAGAACTACCCTCGCATGGCGGAATTAAATACTGTTAGGAAAGATTTCAAGTTAAAACACATTTAACTTCTATTCTAATTGAGTTTATTATAAGAACTGATTTTAACATCCGATATATAAAATATTAAAACAATTGAAACTAAATTAATACATATGCAAAATAAACTAATTAACTATGTTATTGTTAAAGCGAATTCAAGTACAATTACATTGATAATATAGATGAAATATACTAAACTACTTTATAAAATAGTTTAGTATTGAAATGAGATATCTCCAATACTGTCCTTCAATACTGACTACTATTTTAAAAAAGTCCCAACATCCTTGTTAATTTTTCATGTTTTAATTTTGTTAGATTTTTAGTTAGAACATCAGCAATCATATCATCGGTCGGTACATACTTCAAAGTGATTAACATTTTTTGATACACTTCACGAATATAATGGATGCGAATATCTATATGTTTGCTCCTTGCATGATAAACTGGATTTTTAACAAGTTGTTGTGCACTCAGGTTATCTCCATTTAATTCAGTTGGCCCGTCCACTGAATGGTTAAAGCCAAGCTCTTTTATAAGATTTCGAAAATAAACCACTTCTTTTGATGCTGCCGAAAGTGCCATGTATTCAGCCTCGGTACTGCTTAATGCCACAGATGGCTGTTTCCGCGATTCCCACGATATTACGCCACCAGCCATAAAGAATACAAAACCGGTGTATGATTTTCTGTAATCGCAACTTCCTGCCCAGTCGGCATCAGCATATCCACATAGTGGTTTGCCAGTCTTTCTAAAATTAAGTTTAAAATTAATCGTATTATTTAAGTACCTTAATACGTGTTTAGCAGCAGCTAAATGTTCCATGTGAGGATTCATATTAAATTGTGCCAATTTACTAATGGAGTGAACGATATCTGGTCTGGTAGTTATACCAATATACATTAAAGAACCAATTAAAGATTGATACATTTTTTCATCAATTTTTATACAATTGGAACAATCAAAACATTTTTTCAATTTGTGTCCTGGTTCTAGAGGTGTACTGCATTTTCTGGTTTCCATCATATTATAATTTTCAAGCAAATCTTTTATCATTTGCTTCTGTGAAATGCTGATTATATTTTTATCTTCATTTCTCTCTATCTCCATCCCTAAAAAATAATCAATAGGACCTTTATCAATTATGTCAAATTCCAAACTAATTTCATGTTTAATTTTATGTAAAATTTTGATATTTGAGCTTGCTATAGTGATATCATCGACATACACAGCTATTATGTTTATATTTCCATCTATATGCATGGTATAAACACACGAATCTTCATTACAACGCGTAAACTCCATCTTTTGTAAAACTTTGTCTAATTTTTCATTCCATTCCCGGCCTGACTGTTTTAGTCCGTACAATGATTTTTTTAATTTGCATACCTTATTTGGTTGAACAGAATCAACAAAATATTCTGGTTGCACCATGTATACTTCGTTATGAAGTTCGCCGTTGAGATATGCTGAAGTTACATCCATTTGGTGCACAAATAAATCGTACTCAACTGACAAAGCCAAAAATAGTCTTATGGTGGAGTACCTGACGACAGGTGAAAAAGTTTCTTTGTAGTCAACTCCATATTTTTGGCTACAGCCTTTCGCCACCAGTCTTGATTTGTAGCGTTCAATATTACCATTTTTGTCTCGTTTTATGTTGAAAAACCACTTTGACTTAATGGCTATACGATTCAGAGGGATATCAACCAATTCCCATGTACCATTCGATATCAATGAATTGTATTCACTTTTCATAGATTTTACCCAATCAGCAGCATCATCTGTTTTCAATGCTTCGTTTACTGTCATTGGGTTTGATAATACCTTATGGTCATAATTCTGCAAATAATTTAATGAATTGAAAAGTTTTCGTGGTCTCCCACGTTTACCTGTTCTTAAAATTCTAGGCCTACCACCAACATTAGTTTTTTCATTCAAATCAGCAATATTTTTATCAGCAGCACAATTCTCATTAGCAACATTTTGGTTATCAGCAATATTTTTCTTATCAGCAACAGCAACACTATTTTCAACATCATTTTTCTTATCAGCAACATAATTATTATCAACAACAGCAACACAATTCTCATCGACAACAATTTTATTATCAGCAACATCAACATTTTCTATCGCAGTATCTTCAATGGCTTCTAAATCTTCTTCTGATGCAAAGACGTCATAATATGAATTTTCATCATCTGATGAATCATTTTCTTTAAAATATTCAAGCTCTCAATTATTACCTACTGCTTCCTGGTTGTTTAAATTTATTGGAGCACCGATTTTTATATCTACAATGGCATAATCATTAGGAATTTCATTTAAAAATAAATTACCTCGATTTTCCAAAAATTTAACATAGCGACTTTTATAAATTTTTCTTGATTTTTGTCCATAAAGACGGTAAGCTTTTGATTCGCTAGAGTAGCCGATCATTATGCATTCAATTCCTTTAGGTTTAAATTTAGATTTACCTGGCTGCTTGTCTAACATAATCGCTTTGCACCCGAAAGTCTTAAAATGTGACACTGCTGGCTTATGGCCGCTCCACGCTTCATACGGTGTTATTTCATTTAAAATTTTTGTAGGTGAACGATTGCGTATATACACCGAAGTATTTACTGCTTCCGCCCAAAGCGATTCTGGTAAATGAGAATGTATCAACATACACCTTGCCATTTCAACAAGAGTCCTGTTTGCCCGCTCTGCTACCCCATTTTGTTGTGGTGTATATTGCACTGTAAGTTGATGTTTAACACCATCTGCATTTAAAAAATTGGTAAAATCGCCACCTAAATATTCTCTACCATTATCACTTCTCAAAATCTTAATTTTTTCGATGTTTCACGTTCTACCATTGCCTTGAAGTTTTTAAACACATCGAAAACTTCACTTTTAGCTTTTAAAAAATAAACAAAAAATTTCCTTGAAAAATCATCTATAAAAGTAACAAAATATTTTGCACCGCCAATGGATGTGGTTCTCATAGGTCCACAAACATCGCTATGAATTAATTCCAGCACTTATGTGCTTCTATGTGATAATTTTTTAGGAAATGGTGCTGCACAAATTTTTCCTTTTAAGCAGGTTTCACAATCAATCGAATCAAATGTTCTTTTTAAGTTTAATCCACGTACCATATTCTTTTTATGTAATAAACTTAGACTTTTTGCATTTATATGACCATATCGCTCGTGCCATTTCATAAAATCAGCATTATTTTGGTTTTTTAAACTAAATAGTTGCTGCTGCCTTTCTTCATTTTTATATAAATACAAATTACCGCCTTTTTTAGAGTACAACACTATTTCACCGTGGTAATTTTTAATCCTAGCAATTTCATTATCAAATTCTACAATATGGTTATTTTATGAGATATCTCCAATAAATACAGGTACTGAAAAAGAAAATAATAATTTAGTAAATAAGAGTATATTAATGGAAACAATTACTCGGTTTGCTGCTGTTGATTTTGCGCTTTCCCATGTAAGGTTACATCTTCCTAGGTCTTGGAGTATCTTGCGTCGCCAGGTGTTCTTTGGGCGACCACGGCTTCTTGATCCTTGAGGATTCCACTCTAGCGACATTCTTGTAATGCTATCGGGCTTTTTCCTGATGGTATGGCCGATCCACCTCCATTTTCTACGTCTTATCTGTTTCAGTATGGGTTCTTCGTTGGTTAAGTTCCAGAGATCCGTGTTGCTGGTGTTGGGCCAGAATATTCTGCATATGATTCTGAGGCACTTGTTGATGAAAACTTGTAGCTTCTGTGTAATGATGTTCGATATAAGCCATGTTTCACTGCCATACAACAGAGTTGACTTTACACATGCGTTGAATATTCTAAGCTTGGTTCGTCTGGATATCTGTGAGTTTCTCCATACAACACACGCAATCAAATAGATCACATCTGCGTGAGTAGAAGATGGAGAAGCTCGCTTTCTGACGTCAGAAACAGAAGAGGAGCTGACATTGGTAGCGACCACGAGCTTATCACGGGTGACATTAAGATCAAGCTGAAATGTCAAAGAACCACCAGGCACAACAAACGAAAACGGTTCCAACTCCAGAACAATTCAACACAAAATGCGTTAACAGCGGCAATTCGTCATCAGTTACCACCTACGCAAAATCACACATGGGAACACATCGTAGCAACGTATAACCAAGTTGTTAATTCTCATGGCTTTGGTTTTCTTGATATTTATCTCAAGTCCAACTTTGCGAGCTGATCTTTCCAGGTCGTCTACTTTTGCTTGCATGTTGGAGATCTTGTGCGAGCGTAGACAAATATCATCCGCATAATCCAAATCCTCGAGTTGGCGTGAGAGACTCCATGTTATTCCTCGTCTCTTTGAACAGACTTTGCTCATGATGTCATCTAGGACGATTGTGAATAGTTGCGGTGATAGAGGGCATCCTTGTTTTACTCCAGCGTTGGTATGGAATGGATCACTGATGTTTCCGTTGTGAAGAACTGAGAGTTCTACATCCTCGTACATAGCTCTGATGATTCGAATTACTTTCTGGGGTACTCCTTTTCTTCCCAATGCTTCCCATATAGCAGTCCGCTTGATGGTGTCGAAAGCCTTCTTGGGATTAAGTAGCAAAAAACAATCTGAATCAGTATATTCATTTTAACAGCAGAGAATATCAAAATTTTTGTAAGAAAATAAAAGACGAAGAAAATAAGATTACTATTATCTGTCAGGCACTTCATCCAAAAATTTTAAATCGCGCTCTGGGAAATTGTGTTTTAGACTTGTTTACTCACCAAGACCAAAATATATCACTTGTGTTTGAGGGATGTATAAATATCACATATTAAAATCCATCCCAAACATGATAATTCCATTAGAAAACCAGAATAGATGGTTATACATGTTTGCGGAACCACAAGAATTGGTCACGTACTGTAAAAAACGACAAACCAGTAGGGTTCTGTTACAAGGTACTGGTGTTTTATCATTAACTGAAAATTGTGTTTTCACAATGGGAAATTTAGAGTTACGACAAATCGAGAACAACGTATCATCAGAAGGAATTGAATTCTCCAAAATTGTATCCGATGTAATGATGGAAAAATTAAATTTTTCATCAATTCTAGCAGCAAATTTTTCTTCAAAAATGCCACATACAACTAAGCTAATTCGACATTTAAATCCAGAAGAATTGAAAATAGAGTTTGAAAAAAGAAGTCGTAGTATAGAAGAGTTACAAGGTGAGATCAAAGCGGAACAAGAACGGAAGATACTTGTGAAAGCACTAACAACTCATTCCACTGTAAATTCAAGTTGTTTAGCATTGCTTTTCGTCATTTGTATTGTAGAAATGTGTACATTATATTGTTATATGAAAAGGTTAAACTTGCTAAAAAGTATCATCAGTAATCGTAGGGAAATCCGTGAAATTAGTGACACAACATCTGAAGGAAGCACAGCACCCACCACAAGGACAGAAATCATATTTAAAGACGAAAGAATTAAAGTCGACGAATTGAACGTTCAACATTCAGTGGACCAACCATTAACACTTCCTAAAATATTTCCTGAAAATCCTCTTACAAAATCCGTCCACATAACCAACGAAAACAAAACAGACATTACAGAAGAAACACCTACTAAAAAACCGCAAAATCCCATACACACACATTTTACACTAAATCCACATAGTATAGTCCATTCACCGCATAAATCAAAACATAAGTCTCACGCTCGTCTTGAAAAAATAAAATATGAACCACGGAAACTTCCTACATTAACATTCCAAAAATAATTTTTTTTTCGGAACTTTAAATTTTTTTTTTTCTCGTAACTTGTAAAAAATCCGATATATTAAATAATACAATTTTGTTTCATGGGAATCATACAATTTTGAATATTTGTTTAGTACTGTCGCAATATACTAGATGGCGTTATTTTTTTTTATATTATTTTTTTTTAAGGGGAAGGTAAATCATTATTATTAATGATTTAAAAATAAAAAAAAAATTTTTGTTTCCATTATTTATTATTAAAAAATTTTTTTGTTAAATTTTATTATTGTAAGAAAAATTGTTAATTTATATTATTCATTATTGTAAGAAAAAAATGCTTAATTTTGAATTATATAAGTTTTGGGTTTATGTTGAATTTTATTATTTAGTATTATAAGTAATTTGTGTATCAAGTAAGGAAGTTAATTAATGATGTAATATAAATTATACATTTTAAAATATATACATTTTTCAATAATAATTAAAAATATAGTTAAGTAACAATAAAAAAAAATAAGTTAAATAAAATGTTAAAAGAATTAAATAAAGGTTTATTAAAATGTAAAAGAATTGTAAAATAGAATAAAATAAAGGTTTATGAAAATGTATAAGAGATATAAAATAGAATTGAATCAAGGTTTATGACAAATGTAAAAGAATAGAAATTTAAAATAAATATATAAAAATATTAAAAAAAGGGTTTATGAAAATGTAAAAGGAATGTAAAATAATGTTTATGAAGATGTAAAATTATTGTTTTGAAAATGTTAAAAGAAATATTAAAAGATATGAAAAAATGAATTAGAAAGGAATATTAAAGTTTTTGTACATGTTGAAAATTGAAATGTTAAGTATGTAGTAGAAATAGAATAATTGTAAAGTTGAAAATTATTTATAAAGAAATAAATTAATAAAATTTGTAACTGGTAAAGTTAAATGAATGATAAACAATTCGCTCGCTTTTGTTGCAAATACAACCTTATGGATTAAATTTGAAAAAATATGTTCTCTTCAAGAACATATTTTTTCAACTGGAGAATGGGAGGTGTTGTGTATAAAAACACTGCATTATCTCAACCTAAGTTGACCATGCGTCTATTCAGACCTTTAAGACCATGCGTTTAATCATGCCTTTATATATTAAAGTCTAAACTTGCCTGAACTTAGTCTCCAAAAAGCTTTTCAAATTAAGGTTGCATTGGTGAATTGCATGTAAACTAATGCATTTTACCTGCAACCCATATAATTTCAATGTAAAGGTATTGAAATTATATGGCATAGGGCCGTTTTTGCTGAATTGCAGAAATGAAATCCCATAAAAGCGGTGCAAATCCATCGATTGTTTGTCATTCTATTAACTTGCTTTGACCATAGATAATATATATAACATAGATTGCCAACTTCAACGAATTGATTTGAGCGCCACGATGTTGAATTATCTGTAAGAGGAACTAATTTTTTTTTTATTTGGCAGGCCCGGCAGAATTCATTCGTTTTTTTTTTATTTTTTCTGAAATTTTCTTCAAAGTTTTAAATAAAAAATTCAAATTTATTTTAAATCTTTTATTTTATTAATTTTACTTTTCTTGTTTGAATGTTTTTTATAATAATCAATTGCAGAAATGAAATCCCATAAAAGCGGTGCAAATCCATCGATTGTTTGTCATTCTATTAACTTGCTTTGACCATAGATAATATATATAACATAGATTGCCAACTTCAACGAATTGATTTGAGCGCCATGATGTTGAATTATCTGTAAGAGGAACTAATTTTTTTTTTATTTGGCAGGCCCGGCAGAATTCATTCGTTTTTTTTTTATTTTTTCTGAAATTTTCTTCAAAGTTTTAAATAAAAAATTCAAATTTATTTTAAATCTTTTATTTTATTAATTTTACTTTTCTTGTTTGAATGTTTTTTATAATAATCAATTGCATTCTGTTGTAAATTATCCCTACATGTTTTAGTGTTGGTAACGGAAGCAGTTAGCCTTCTGTTTAAATTTAAACAATAATTATAGATTAATAAATTTATGCAATAATTTACAAATAATGAGATGATTTTTTTTCCATGCAATGTACAAATATCTTTAAAATAAATTAATGAACTAATATCTTTTTTTAAAGTTACACGAATATTAGATTTATGAATAAAAGAGGATACATTACTGCTGAAAAATCTATTAATTAAAATGAAATTGTTAATGAACTGTGAATTTGGATATGTTAATGATTTTCTATTTTTAATAGTATGCTCTCTAGCTACTATAAAACTATGTATAAATGAACTACAATCGCTACATTTTTGTGCCATACATTTAAATTTTTTAACAACAAAACCAGCTACGTATGCAGAAACTTTTTTTTCTATTTCTAATTGCAACTGAGAAAGCTTTATATTTGATGGTTGTTTTTCTATATTGCTTTCTATAGTTACTTCTGATATATCTTCTATAATTTTCGAATTAATATTTAAGAATTTTTTTAAATTATGAAGCAAAGCTGTAGAAGAATCATTCATGTAGTTTCAACCTACTGAATACACAGACGTGATATTATTAATAAGAATAGTTTTATATTACTCGTAAACTGTTTAGAGTTGGGATTTATATTCCTATAGTTGAGTGACCGTATTGATCAAAAAAGTTCTCTAACGGATCTTGGTTGAAATTCCTTAAATATATGTAGGTGATTCTATTTTGCTGCAATTTTTTACCTATTTCATCAAAATTATCCATGTTGTTCATGAAATTTTTAATGCACGGTGGTTTGTATAATTTATTTAGCCTGGTAAAATACATACTACTCAATATGGGCTTAGCCTCATTATTCCAAAAAGAAATCTGAACATCTCCAAATGACCCCCTAAGTTCCTTACCTTAATAGATAAAAAAAAAAAAAAAAAAAAAAAAAAATACCTCTTGGTGGTCTTCAGGAACTGCCATTCATTGAATCAAATAATTTATCAAAAAATAAAATACAGTTAGCGGTTTCTTCTGCACCTTCTCCTAATATATTGGATTTAACATTTTTAGCTAAAAAAATAGTATAAATAGACATTAACTAAAACACATTAATATACTTACATATACGAATTGTATATAACATTAGTTTTCCTACAGTTGCACTCATTACTTTCACACAGTGTGATACCTTCATTTTTTTTATTTTATGTGGAAAAACATGCTGCTCAGACAAATTTGTCATTCTTAAACCAGAGAGCCCGGAATCTAATTCATGCAATTTTAAAATATGCGCCCATTTGGCAACTTTATTTAAATTATCCTCTGTGTAATGCAAATCTTTTTCCAGAAAATGGTTCCGAATTAATTTTATTAAGTGTTAGCGGTTTCTTCTGCAGAAAATGGTTCCGAATTAATTTTATTAAGTGTTAGCTACAGTTAGCGGTTTCTTCTGCACCTTCTCCTAATATATTGGATTTAACATTTTTAGCTAAAAAAATAGTATAAATAGACATTAACTAAAACACATTAACGAAAAAAAAATATACTTACATATACGAATTGTATATAACATTAGTTTTCCTACAGTTGCACTCATTACTTTCACACAGTGTGATACCTTCATTTTTTTTATTTTATGTGGAAAAACATGCTGCTCAGACAAATTTGTCATTCTTAAACCAGAGAGCCCGGAATCTAATTCATGCAATTTTAAAATATGCGCCCATTTGGCAACTTTATTTAAATTATCCTCTGTGTAATGCAAATCTTTTTCCAGAAAATGGTTCCGAATTAATTTTATTAAGTGTGGTGGATCAATAATACAATTCACAATTTTTCCATTTATTTCAAATCCACTACTTCTAAATTCTTTTCCGGCTTTTTCTGCCCGAATTCTTGAATTTTCTTTTAATATTTTCAGGGCTCTAATATTTGTTGCACCACCATCGCAAACTGTTGAAACTACTGTTAAATCTGCTTTTTGGACAGCGTTAATAATGGTTGTAATAGCTGTTACAATTTGATGTGCCGAACAAGTTGAATGCACCAAATAATACATTATTGGTTGCTTCCATTTTTTGACCACTCCACGGAGCATAAAAACAATTGCATGATCAGCAAACTTTTTACTAGTTTCATTATTTCCATAATTTTAAAACCCAATAATTGTATCAGTATAAATATCAAAATCCAAATGGGCTGTGAGATTTACTTCATCAAAAATTAAACAGCAGAATTTGTGTTTAGGTTTTAAATTTTTTGCAGCTTCTTCAATATAATTAAAAAGATTAGAGTCAAAGCCGTGTTTTATGTTTATATCCTGTAACATTTTATTCAAAGTTGGTCTTGATGGCTAATGAAATATTTTTCTCAAAAAACGGTAAGTTTTTGGGCTATGTTTCATCATATACCCAAAATTTTGTCATCAATGTTAAAACGGCAGCCTTTTGATTTTACTTTAGCGCATTTTATTTGGCTTGATATGAAATTCATGACTGTTGGAGACAAATTCTTACATAAAGAAGTGAATCTTTTATTATTAACTTTTTCTTTTAATTAATTTTCGTATCTCCTTTTCTAATAAATTAATTTGAATATTTTGTGTTTTTGATATAATCACATCACTATTCTTCTTCGATTCTGTACAAAAAAAACATATGAAACAAAATGACGAATACGGTAAAAGAAATATAATTACGTGGTTTGGAAACACTCGGTTGCTCCATTACTTCAGCTGTTTTGAATAACCAACAGAATAACAATTTGAATCAAAATGTTCTGCACATATTCTTAAATTATTGTAAATTTCATCGTCTTTCATATTTTTAAATATTTTATTTGGAATCAATAATTTCCATTTATTAAAATGTTCAATGTTTTTTTTTTTTTGGGTTAGGAAACCTATGCCTTTTGCTAGTTTTGTCTGTACAAAACGGCACACAACACTTAATATAACCCATTTTATTTAATTTTATATATTTTATTTTTAATATTATTTTTATAATATTATAAAAAAACAAATTATTGTCAAATTAATTTACTTAATTATTCACTTTTTCACTTTTAAAATGCTTAAAATTGTTAACGAAACCACGAGCTAAAAATTCTTAAAATAAACATAAACAATAAACATAACCATAAAATTCGTTACCGTTCCAATTTTTTTTTAAAAAAAAACACAACAGGCAGCGCCACGAGTGAACTGTAAGAAGAACTAAAATATTATTAGTTTTGAATTTTCTTCTAAGTTGGCGATCTAGGTATATATATTATCTATGGCTTTGACTAGTTGACTACCCCCCACCCGAGGTAAGGAGTCAATTAGAGAAAAAGAAAGAATTGAAAGTAAAACGTATAGTTTAAATTGGTTAACATTTGTAAACATTTAAAAGAGTTCAATAAAGATTAAGAATAATATATTATATAACGTTTTATTATAATATAACAACTTCTAGATCAATAGAAGATATAAAACGACATTTAAGAGATTTATTATTTTACTTCTGTGTACCCGAATTTGTAGTTATTGATAATGAAAAATCACTTAATTCGGTTTCAAATCGATCTATGATGGAAGACGAGTTAAATATAAAAGTTTTCAAAACACTTCCATAAAAAAGTGGTGTTAATGGGCAAATCGAACGATTCCATTCCCCTCTATCCGAAATAATGACATGCATAAAAAGGGAAGAAATAACCCGCACTTTCGAAGAACTTCTTGAAAGATCTAGGGTGACCATAATTTATAATGCGAAAAACGGGACAATAATCGTCGAAATCTAATTCTAATACATATTAGTGAAATTTTACAAAAAAATACAACAATTATATCGAACTTTAGTTGATTATTCAAAAATAAATCAGTAGTTCAAAATAATAATTTAAAAATTTATTTATTTTTTATTTTATGAATTATTGTTTTATTAATTTAATTTAAAAGTGAAATTTTACAACAACAAAAAATGATAATAATGAAAAATGTTATTAAAAATTAAACAATTATAAAGAATTTTAATAGATGAAAATTAAATTAATTCAAAATTTTTAATAAGAAATTAAATTGGTACAATTTATAAATATTTTTCACTTGAAGAAATTTTTTTTAGCAAATCTGGTTTTTGTTTTATAAAATTATAAAATTCAGTACAATTCATCTCACTATTTAATTTCGTCATTAACATTGCTTTTAAAGTTTCAATTTTTAATTGCGATTTTTGTGGATCCCACATTTGATCTACTACTGAAAATGTCCTTTCTACTGCTGCGTTTGTACCTGGTAAACATAATAAATATTCCACAATTTTTACCAAACATTTGTGGTTCAAATTATTATTTTTGAAATGACTAAAAACTTCAACCCATCTCCCATCTGTAGCTATTTTTCTGTCATTCCATTCGCTTATTTTTTCGTTTGTTACATATTCTTTTATTAATGTAAATTCAGTAAATAAATCTCCATCATGTTTTACTTCAAAAAAATTCTTTTTTGCTACAAATTTCATAGTTTTTTCAATTTCATTCCATGATAACAGTGATGATAAGCAAGACCATTTGAATTCTATTAAATCCTGATCGAACTTATCGGTCCTTTCATTTAAATAAGCAATACTTGTTTCATAAAAGCTTTCTATATGTGTAGTTATTTGATTTTTATGTTCTTCATTTTCTAATTTTGTTATCAAATTGCTGCATAAAAGTGGAACAAATTTATTTTCCTTTCGGGCTTTTAATAAATTTTGAAGATCTAAAATTATTATTGAAACTTCTACAAAATTAATTTTATCACCTTCAATGCGCAATACTGTTTTATGAAACAACTCAGCTTGTGACCTTAGAAAATGCAACCAAATTAGTGATGTATCATTTTCAAAAAAAAGTTTTAATATTTGTGGGCATTTTTCTTGACTTAAAAAATAGGCTTTTAAAACATCGAACATATCAATAATTCGCTCAATACCTGGTAAAAGTGATAACCATCTTGTGCTGCTGTAATTGAGAACTTTTTATATTGAATTTCAATAAAAGAACAAAACGTTTTTAGTTCTTCAGTTCTAACAGTATAAATATGAAAATAATTAAAGATTTTTACTATAATACACTCAATATCGACTGGTAAGCAATCGCTTGCGCTTTTAATTGCATTATTGACAATATGTGCAGTACAGCCAATACCTAATATATCACGATTACAAACTTGTTTCAGTTTAAAAAACACATTTTTAACACCAGATCTAGATAATCCACCGAAATTAGTGTTGGTATTATCACCAGAATAAACAGCAATTTTATCAAGCAAATTATCTTTTTCTAAAGTTGATAACAGATATTCAACTATAATATCTGATGTTTCTCCAGGTAAGGAAGCAATATCCAATGTTTTTATTTTTATTCCTTCGTATGGTTTGAAATATCTTACTAATATCGGGAAGAGTTTTTGGTCACCATGATTGGAGGCATCAGTAAATATAGTGAAGCAATTAATTTCTTTTAATTCGTTTTTTAACTGATTGTTAAAAAATGGATGCAAAACATTCTTAATTATTGCTTCACATTTGGTGCGCCCACATCTATATTTCGGTTCAAAACAAATTTGTATTATTTTAGAAGTGCAGTCATTTGACCGAAAACTAAAATTTTCAATAAGTGAATGAAAAGCCCAAACTCCTTCAGCAGCAGAAACTTTTAATTCATTTGAAGTTGGCTCAGTCGATGTAAAAAATGTTGTTAGTTTACTACTGGAAGCAGCAGCTTTATCAGCATTTTTATGTTTTTGTGTTTTTAGGTGTTGCTCAATGTCTGAACCACCACCATGACCAACACTAAATTCTTGTCTGCATTTGTTGCACCTGACATCGCTGTCTGATATAGATTTTTCAATAAATGGATTTTTTTTTTTTAAATTTTCATTAAAAATACACTTTCTTTTTGGCATACTTTAAAAAAAATTTATAACTTTTGAAGTGAATAATATTCTTTAATTTTTACAGCACAACAAACAAAACTTAAATGAATCAAAATCAAACCAAATTTAAATCACAAACTAGAAAGAAATTGCTTAGCTACAAACAATTTTCAAAGCATACTATGATTTTTACATATTTTAAATATTTTTTTCGAAATTCGTTAAAATAAAAAATGTGTTTAACAAAAAACTATTAAGCCCTTTTCAACATATAATATTTTTTTTGAGAATAGAAAACGGGACAAATGTGCGTCCCGAATAATTTGTTTGGGACACCGGGACAATTTCAACCAAAAAGGGACTGTCCCTTTTAAACCGTTTTTTGTTTCTGACTGTCAGCCTAGTAAATGAATATAATTTCACTATTCATACAACCACAGAAAAAAAACTGTAGAATTATTTTATGGTATAAATCCAAACATTTTGAAAAAGTTCGCTTAGATAACATACAAAAAATTATGGAAAACAAAAAACAGATATTAAATATCATAATAAAAAAAGAAAACCGATTAAAAATTATGAACGCGGTCAAATAATATGTTCGACACAATAAACGAATAACGACTAGGTTCCAAATTAACAGTTAGATACAAAAAAGAAACTGTTAAAGAAAATAAACACACTGTTGTTATAACAGAATCCTGCAAAACCGTTCATAAAAGTAATATTAGGAACTGAAATTCTTTTTTTTTTTGTAATTATAACAGACAACATGAATAATATTTTACAGAATAATAATAGACAAGTAATAATAAATCAATTGTATAATGATAGAATTAATAATATCACTAAAATAAATAATCAAATTTTGAATCTATAATAAAAAAAAGAAGGCAATGCTGTTGATGAATTAGCTTTAACAATACAATTCAAATTAAAATTAATTAAAGAAAAAATAAATAATATAAAATATGCAATTCATTAGGCTAGATTAGGAATAATAAATAGCATGATATTATCTAATTCCGAAATAAAACTTGCAACCGACATTTTAGATAAAGAAAAACTTCCCTATAGCACGCCTAAAGAAGCTTTAGACTTTACCAGTGTTAAAGTTTTTACAAATAATTCTGTATTATTCTATATTATTAACATTCTAATAACAACAGAAGAAATTTTTAAAAATAATGATTACACCTGTAAAAAAAGCAATGTAATCAATGAAATTATTTATGATAAAATTTTAAAAAAGTAATACCAAAATATTTGCTATAAAAGAAAAATGTAAAACTCTTAATTTGATATCAATTTGTAATCAAAAAAATATTATAGAAATTAGTAATACTACTTGTATTCCAAATCTTTTAAAAAGTTTAAATTTTACATGTACAGTTGTTAATAACATGCCGACTATCGATGAAATTTCGGAAAGAATTTTATTACTTAATCAATTTAATGGCACTATAAAATTCGATAATACTTCTCGCCATATTAATGGAGTATTTTTAATTAATTTTCAAAATACAACAATTACCGTTCAAGACAGATCATTTATTTTACACGAAGTATCATTATATCAAGCTCTTAAAGCAATCTTACAACCAACTCCCCATGAAAAAGAATATCGCAAATTATTATCATTAGAAATTATGAATGAATTTCAAAATAACAATACCCTACGTTTGGATCTATTACAAACCGAAAAAACTACTCATCAAATAATAAGTTATTCATTAGTACCAATATTAATGTTTATAATTATTATTATGTTAATTTTTAAAATAATAAACAGAAATAAAACCACAGTAGTTTTTAAAACAGATGTTGTAGAAAAAACTACAGAAAATCCAAATCTATCCAAAAAAAAATTCCATAGAAATATTTCCTGTAACAGATCCAAATACTAAAATTCAAAAAGAAGTAAAAGTAACAGAATCAAATAAAACTAACTTAAATTTTCTTACAAAAACTATACCACTTATGGCGTTATGACAGTTACTTTTTTTCAGGCTAGTTTTTTACGATAAATCCTAGCCGGGAATAAAAGAAATAGATAGATTTTGCAAGACAGAGATAGTATAATTTTGAATAATAAAATATATATATAAAAAATATATATATTTTTTTTATATATTTGATAAATATAAATATAAATTTTTGAACAAATTAAAAAATAAAATAAGAAAAACTTAGGTTTAACATTTCAAAAATTATTTATTTTAAATTATATTTTTTGAATTCCTTCAAAAATTTGTGATAATTTTCTGAAATGTCAAAAAAAAAGTTTCTACAGGCTAAAAAGAATATAATTGGATTATTTTTCTTTTTTGTCGCGTTCAATTTACGGTAAATCCATAGTTGGCAACAAATTTGTAGCTTCTATTTACGATAAAGCTTTGATAAAGAGCTCTATAGTGCATCACTCACTCTAGTGTAATTTTTCTATGATTTTTTTTTCTCTCTTTCTAAGTTCATATAAAGTCTGAAAACTAGCTTGAAAAAAAGCAACTGTCATAACGCTATTACAGCGGAAAAAATTCTACTAATTAGATTTTTACCAAATGTAGACATTGGTATTTAAGACGGGAAGAGTTAACACACTTAAATTTTAATTTTTATTTTTTATTAAAATTCCTAACTATCATATTCCAATAATTCTCCCATGAAATATTTCCTGTTAAAATATTCTCATACTTTTTATGCTGACAACGCGTCTAGGAAATTGCGCGTGCATGTAGAATAATAATTAAAATAATCAAAATAAATTTTGTAATTTACGTTTTCTAATTCTTTAGTCTTTAAGTTTAAGTGAATAAAAGTGGATCACTAGACAAATTAAAAATTACAAATTCGTTCATTTTATTTAAACACATAAAATTAATATATTCCAGTATCGAATCATTTTTTTATGATAAATTAGATGTCCCCATCGCCATCATCATAATAAATATGATGATGGCGATTAAACTCTTATTAGTTTTTTATGTATTTTATTATAAATTGAATTTGAAATTATATTTGATAGATTAACACACAATGCAGATAAAATATCTTAAATTTCCTATATGTATATAGTTTTTACCTGTTAGATTTTTTAAATAAAAATTCGTGTATTTTATGTCCTTATTTTTATAAAATTATAATATGTTGCATGTTAAAAATAAGAAAAAAAAGATTATATGTATTGCTGAATATTTTTAATTTAATTGTGAATTTAAGGCTAGCTAACCCTCATCATGTTTTATTTGTTGACACAATTCAAAATATTGTGTTAATATATAAACTAAAATTTAGTTCTGGTTTTAAATATTTTTGTGAAGGTTAAATAAATGATTATATATTACCTTAAATGGCATGCTAAACTTTGTTAAGAATTTTTGAAAATGGAAGTTTTGGTAATACGTTTCCAGATTTAATATTAATATATAATAAATCTCATATCACATTGTAAATAATTTAAAGAATCTGTCAGTTCAGAATTGTTACCATGCGGAATCTTTGATATTAGCACAGTTTTCATATTCAGACAAAAACTTCTTAACAAAGTTTAGCATGTCATTTAAAGTAACATAATTATATATTTAACTTGATATATGTATAAAGTAAATTACAAAAGTCAAAGGTATATATATATATAAGAATATATAATTCGGAATCTTTGATAATAAACCATAAACATACTAAACTTAACGAGGTGTTATCACAAAAATCTGTATGGAAAATTTCATAGAAATCGAATAATAAAACATTGTAAAATATTGGCTGTGTTGTGCAATAAGTTTTATCATTGTTTCCAACTCTGATATTATTGTTTACATTTTTTATAGTAAATGCGACCTTAAAATAAAATCTAAAAAGGCGCATCAGCAAATAGCTTAACTTATATGTGACACATATAAGTCAAAATGTAAACAATAATATTAAATGCGATAACATCATAATAATAAATAAAGAATGCAAAAAAAAGGTTAATGAATAAAAATACGTTCAAAATTTGTATACATTATAATGCATATGTGAATAACCTTTTCTTTGAGTAAAATGTTTTATGGAGCATTTAGTAATACCAATATGCAGGTTCAGCATTATTAAATTGGTAACTGAAACTGAAACAATGATAAAACACAAGTAAATATATTTATCTGATTGCATAATACTTTATTAACAATAAAATTAACGTTTAATAATAATTATTGATTTTCTGACAGGGCATTTTAACAGTATATAAGTCGTGGAAATTTGGAATTCAATTTTCTTTCAATTCTAGACTTAAAACAATCAGATTCAAATAATAAAATTATTAGTAGACTAATTATGAAATTAGTAGATTGGGTCAAAGAATTGAAAAGAAATAAAGTCAACTCTTAAATAAGAATAAAAAGTATTTCATTGATATTACGATCCGCGATCCGGCCAAGAAGAAAGAAGAAATAATAGAATAAATATTAATCATCCTTAAAATCCTTAATAATTTAATATTATTTTGTAAATTGTAATACCGTTTCAATTATATATTTGCTAAATAAATTATAACGATCTGCATTAAATTGGATGAAATAATGTTTAGATTATGCGATTATGCTGATGTGTCTAACATCAAAATATTGAAAATTGGTATAATGTAAAAACAAACAAAAATACACAATCATTCATAATTTACATTTTTATTATTTGTATACAGAATTTATATATGTAACAATGTATCAACTTTATGTCAGATGGTGTCATATACGTTATTAAAATAACGTATATTATTAAAAATAATAAATTATCTGTATCAAAATTTAATTCTGTTTTTCTTAATCGCTTTGACAAACATTTGTAGCAGAATATTAATAATAATGTATGGATTAACTATGAAAATTTAAATTGATAAAACAAAAATACTTTTTTAGCAAATCCTTTCTTTTACGAGTAGTATGAAATACTATGAAGTCTGGTGATGGGTTGATTGGTCAAAAAAAAAAAAGTTCGCTCAAAATTTTTTTATACGCGTTTCCGAGGTCGGGGAGTCGAAAATACAAAAAAAAAGTGTCCGGGGGACGCGTACACGTACGCTTTTTATGTGCGCAGCAACATCTCCTAGAACCGCTTGTCCGATTTTAATGAAATTTGGCACACAGGCTCTAACAGACTTCGCGCAGGTGCCGGTACAAGATGAGATCGATCCTTTCAGTGGGACCATGTTAGATTTCCCCATTTATGTGGGAACCTACGTGTTTTTGTTCTACGGAAAAATGTAAAAAAAAAATTCATGTCTCAGATTTGGATGAAATTTAAAACATAGGTTGATATCATGATTGTCCACAAGCCTACCCAGATACAGGTCTGTAACTTCAGGGGGTCCATGGTAAAATTTCCGATTTAAATTTCGTATACTCTAGATCTAGAGCATATAGTAATTTTTATCTAATTAGCATAAATTTTGGTACATATGATAGTTTCCGTATGTACTTGGTGTCTGTAAAATTTAAAGTCGATACTTCAGTGGGTCCATGTAAAAATGCGTAATTACTTTTCATAAGTTCAACTCTCTATATCTACAGTACCTTTCACCCAATTTCAATGATATTGAATACACAGTTTCATTTAGTTATCTATTTGATACTCCACAAATTTGTAGTTGGTAGGTATAGTACGTTCATGGGAAACTAATATATGAGCAACTTAGTTTCCGAAGAATATTTGCTTTATGTTCTACAGCTTGTAATTATTATCCGATTTCAATGAAATTTGGTACACAGGTTGAGTTCATGAATCTGCATATGTTGACCAAATTACAGGTTAGTAGGATTAGGGGGTCCATGTTAAATTTTCGATTTAATTTTTTATTTTTCATGTTTTATTTTTCATATGCTCTAGACTAGAGCATATGGTATTTATTATCTGATTTGAATGAAATTTGACACAAGTAGTATATTCCTTATGTACTTACTGTCTGCAAAGTTTAAAGTCGGTAATCCAGTGGGTCCATGTTAAAATGTCCAATTATATTTCACAAGTTCAATACTCTACATCATATAGTAATTGGCACCCAATTACAATTATATTTCAAACACAGGTTGAATCTGTGACCTACTTATTGCTCCAAAAATTTGTATCAGGTAGTTTTATTGTGTTCATGGGAAACTAATATATGAGCAACTTAGTTTCCAAAGAATATTTCGTATGTTCTAGACCATATAGTAATTATTATCAGTTTGCAATAAAATTTGGTACATAGGTTGGATTCGTGATTACGCATGTGTAGTCTAATGTAGACGTTAGTAGCTCTAGGGGGTCCATGCTAAAATTTCCGATTATATTTCATATGTTCTAGAACATATGGTAAATATTAATCAATTTCAATAAAATTTGGTACATAGGTTGGATTCGTGATTACGCATGTGTAGCCTAATGTAGACGTTAGTAGCTCTAGGGGGTCCATGCTAAAATTTCCGATTAATATTTCATATGTTCTAGAACATATGGTAAATATTAATCAATTTCAATAAAATTTTGTACACAGGTTGGATTCGTGATTACGCATGTGTAGACTAAGGTAGAAGTTAGTAGCCTGAGGGGGTCCAAGCTAAAATTTCCGATTAATATTTCATATGTTCTAGAACATATGGTAAATATTATTCAATTTCAATGAAATTTTGTACACAGGTTGGATTCGTGATTACGCATATTTATACTTATTATAGTTATTTTAATAATATTATTTATTATTAAAGAAATAAATATATAAAATTAAATCAATAAATAATAAAGATGAGCAATTTTGAAGAAAGCACTGTTTGTTACAAAGATAATGTTAATTACAAAAAACTTTTGGATATAAATCGCTGTTAAACAACATACTACGAGTTATCTGCTCCCCCTAGTTAGCAGCTTTTTTTCAGCGTATACGCAAAAGTGAAAAATAAAATTGTGAATGCAGCTTAATATATGATTTAAAAATAAATTTTTATAAATAAAGAATGATCAAATATAAATAATTGCATTATAGCGTAATTTTACGTAAGTGCTGCATTTGAAAATTGATTATAATTAAATTTAATTAAGAAAATGCTTTTTAATTAAGAATCATAAAAAAGTGTTTGGCCATTAAGAATAATAAACGATTTATAAAAAAACTTTCTGTTATAAACTACCATGAAAAAATGTTTTTATTTAAATTACTTACACAGCAGATGGATGCAAGCAATAAAGCCTACTTTATTTGTATATGAGCTCTTACAAAACTTTCCCACTTTAAGATTTGAATAAAATAGTATACAATACAAAAAGTTTTTGATCTATTATATTATCATAAATAATAATTATATTTAATCCATAATCATACATAATAACATTTCGAAGTGATATTTTGTTCTAGGAAAAGTTGTGGAAAAAAATTATAATTTTGTTAAATTATTATGAAATTTTATTTCCGGAAGAACAATTTGTATGATTTGTTTGGATTTTATGAATTTTAAGACAACATTTGTCATTAATGTGGTGCACAAATATGTTTTAATATATAAATGTATGTATATGATTTATTATTATTATTATCGGTTTCAGTTATTAAATTTGACCATTTTTCCATACAATATTTATTCAACCACTCAATTCCACGCAATTTAAAATATTACAAAATTGGAATCGTATTTCAGTATGAAATTATCTTCGACATGAAATTTAGTTTTAATCACAGAAGGTTCAACATATCAAAATTATTGACAAAAGGAAACCTGTTGTTTAAGTTTCTTACGATAATGGAAAACTTCTCGTTGATTGTGGATATCTTGTATTTGATGGGATGAGAAGATGTTAAAATGTAACTAAATTATAAGAAATATTAAAAAAATAATTAATCAACTGGTACAAAAAATCTGCTAACTATGCAAAACTCTTAACTCTTAGTTAGGTTCAACAGTGGCTTATGTCCAATATGGTTTTGTAATTATAACAGTATCTTTGTAGGTTTGTAAAAAACTGGACATCTTTTACGACTCCAATAATGTATTTTATATAACTCGAAATTTTTTTAGAGACCAACTGAAATTTCCGACATAGATATTCTGTAGTATGGAACAGTGATTCTTAACAGGTGGGCCTTGGCCCGCTGGGGACCGTACAAAGTTGTGCCGAGGGGCGGCAAATTATGAAATATTTCCTTGCAACATTTATGCAACATTTCCTTACAATAAAAAGAAAATTGATATATCCATGCAAATATGCTACTTACAACGCAGCATTTAATTCGTTCTCCTAAATTGTCAGAAAAAAAATCTAATTCTAAGTAATTCTGGGTAAAAACATTGTATACAAGAATAAACTTGTTGCTAACTTAGTTAGTACTATAGTAGACTTTGAAAATTGAAAGATTTTGGTAAAAGATATGCAAAATTTTTACGAGAACTGTTGAGCGTTTTATTTTAATTTAGTTTCAGCATCGATTTTGGATCGAAAAAAAAGTGCATTTCTTTCTTATATTCATTGTGTGGTTTAGTTTTAATTATTTATAATTAACCCTAGCAAAATAACAGAAAGGAATATTAATTTTTTTTTAATGTTATTAAAAAATAACATATAACAAATAAATTGTTGAGGCATTTAAGTTCTAAGCACGAAGAATATAAAAACAAAACGCAGGATTTTTATATAAGAAAAAAGACGAGATCAAAAATTAAAAGGCACTCATAAATGTGACAACTACTAAAAATAAAGAATTATTAAAAGCCGAGCCTAGCATATTTAATATTTGTAAAGAACTATTTGAACCATTTATGTCAAACAAAATTAAAGAAAAAAGCTATTTCAAATGATTCAATTTGTAATAGAATTTTATTGATAGCTAATGATCTTCAGGAGCTGTTAACTACCAATATTAAAAATTCGTTTTCATTGCAGTTTAGTAGCTCCAGGGGCAGTGGCGGAACTTCAAAATTTGGGCCCCCTCGCGTAAAAATAAAATATTCTCCCAAATTTTTTTTAAGAAAATCATGTTAGATATTTATTTTATATATATCATATCACAATCAAAATAAAAATAATATAAGAACGAAACTTAAACTTAATGAACCTAAAATATTCAGGTCTATTAAGGACCTTAAATATTCCTCCTTAACTTAATATTGGCAAAATCAGTAATGATGCTCTTTTTATTTCGTTTTTCCAGCCACTTTTGCTTCAATGGAAAGCATTGCAAGATCGCTTAAACGGTGTTTACCAATCGTTCAGATAATACAATCATTTTCTTAATATCTTTTGTTAGTGTTTTACCATGAAAATTTGGAAAACAATCCGCTTGATTTTGTTAAATTAATTTCGTCAATATCGTTATACGTATCTGCGTTTTCTTCATTTCGGTAGATTCTTGCCGTAGTTTCTTCGATATAATACTGTTGTACTAACTGATTTAAACATACCAATACCACATTTTCAGATTCTTGACTTTCCACCGTCGTTACCGTTTGCGTTTCGGTTTGTTTCAAAACCTTCGTTAGCTTCGGTAATTTAGCTAAACTGGCTTTTGTTTCTTTTAATTTTTTTCTTTTTGCTGCACCGTTTGTGCTACTAAGTTTTTTTTCTTCATTTTAATAGTCTAAATTCTAAATTACTATAAATTAATAAATAATTACCTTTTCTTAATTAAAAATTAAATATATATATTCAACTTTATATTAATACCTGTATCACGAAAATAAATGAGATTCGATATTTTATTACCAAGATATTTGTTGAATAAATATATTGAAGACTTACAATACTATAGTAATGCAGAAAAAATAAGAAATTAAAAATTTTCTTATAGAACTGAAACTTTAGCTTATGAAATTGATGAGGAGAACTTACACTTAAAAGTTAATTTATGAAATTTAAATTGCAACAAATTAATACAATCTAATAAAATTGAAAAATGCCACACCACTTTTTCTATTGCACATGTAATTTTAAAAAGACAAAGAATGTTAATTTAAAAATATTACTACTTAAATATTTGGTTTAAAGTGTAATAGCAATTCACAGCAGCAGTAAGTATTCAATGAGTTTTATATTTGTGAACAACACTATTACTGCGGTAAAAAAATTTCAGTGTATGTATATAAAAAAATGATTGTAATTTTTTTTTTAACAATAATTTTGGGCCCCCTATAGCTGGTGGCCCCCCCGCAACGCAGGGTCCTGCGTCCACTAGTTCCGCCACTGTCCAGGGGATCCATGTTAAATTTCAATGAATTTTCGCGCACAGGTTACTTTTGCGATCCAAAATGGTACTCTTGAAAGTTAGAGTCTGTACCTTTAATGGATTCTTGTGTAGTTTCCGAATTATATATAATAATATATTAATTTATACCATGTAATTCTTGCCCGATTTAAGTTAAATTTGGTACACAGGTTGGATTCATGATTAAGCAAGTTCGACCAAGGTAGTAGCTTTTATTGATCGTTGTGAATCTTAGAATGCCTATTTGCCTACCCAGTATTTTAAAAATATTTATATATACATTCAATTTCCATATATCAATAACATTTTTATTTATTTAGCGATATTTATATAATTAAATTATAATTAAAAATATAAACTTACCACAACAAAATGTATAAATTAACACACACAAATAATTTGCCAACTATTTAATTACTTATTAAATGAAAAATTCTTAAAATTGTAGATAGATTTTTGATGGTAAATAATTTTTTCAAACTTACATGATTTTTTATGATATTTTCCGGTTGTACTATAATAATTTTATAACATTTTATCTAATTGTGTTTAGAACAAATTCCCAAAAATTAATTATTTTCATATGGTTTGTAATTTTGAGTCTCTTAAATTCTCAAATCAATGAAAACTTAATTGCGTGGACCGGGGTTTTTATATTTCATAAATGTATTATATAACAATAAATTAGAAAACTAAATTTTATTGAATAGTTCTGTTTATATGTATTCTAAAATGTGATAAGCTTTCGAGAATTTTGTTTTATACTATAAAAATAACATTACAACATGAATAACGAAAATTTATTGTCCTGGGCATTAAATTTGTAATAAAATCCTTTATAGGCTGCAAATAAAAATTATATTAGATATAAGTAATTTTGCAATAAGTTTTAAATAATATATTTTATAAGTACAAATTATTACTAGGTTAAGAGCAATACTTTTTATGTAATTTTTTTTAATAAAAATTTAGTTCCAAAAGTGTTTGAAGAAAAATTTATGAATATTAAAATGTGTTGTTCGTTTATTTATTTCACCAAAAAAAAGGTACAAACTTAACACTATTATACACGAAACATTGATTATTGTAAATTTTTAAATTTAGTTACATATATAAAAGAATACATAAATAAAATAAAATTTACATTATTTGTAATTGTGACTAGAATTTAATTTATATACAGATACATAAGATAATTATGTCAAATGATTATACAAATTTTTAAATGTACATTATTAATATGTACATATATAAGTAATATTAAGGTTGAACTTGTGTTCAAAATTTCATTAAAAGCGTATAAGGAGTGCTAGGATATGTATATGCGAACAAGCCCCTTCTCTATAAGTAAAACCTGTTTTCTTATTATTTTTCCTTGAAAAGGTTTCGCAGTTAGCCATACAATTGAACACATCTATACGATATGGTATAGCTGACTTTTGCTAGTATACTTGTAGACATTGTGTGATAAAATTTATAATTACTACATTATCTAGAAAAATTTGTTTTCTAAAATTATATTTTGTTATTTTAAATTTATTTATTAATTATTTAAAAGGATCAAATATTAGTTAAAATAGTAAATTTACAAATGATGTTATATTCCATTTAAATTAATACCTAATTATGTAATTTAATATTCTGACATTTAAATCATGATAATTGTAAGAAATAATTATAATTTTCATTATAATATTGTGGAAATGTATGATGCAAGCAAATCAGAATGAATCTTTAATTATTTAGGGTATTTTATTTGAGGACGATATTATTATTTTTTTTTAATAAGAAACCACTGAACTACTAGTTTTAGTCTGATTTTCTATTCTGTTATAAATATGATTTTGGTTTTGTTTTCATTAAATTAGAGTAGTCGATCTGATTCAAAACCGGTTTCAATCGGCTTACAATTATTATATACAGTTAAATTATTAAATGAAATTATATATATTTTTGATACGAATATTATTTATATAATTAAATTTTTATAACATTAACAGAAATTGCGGTTAGAAATCAGTGTAAATTTTACTACTGATCCACTATACATAATATTTAAAACGAGAAAAAAACTTTTATTCATTCACTTGGAAAAAAATTTAACATTCATTACAATTACTATATTTATTCAAAAAAAAAACGTATCATCATTAATATAAATATTAAGTATTTGTTTTCATGAAATTTTTTATTTTAGAAAAGTGTAAATGTAACGTACAAAATTAAAAAGTTATGTTATGTCTTGTTTTTAATCGTAAACACAAATTTGATGTTTCGAAGAACTTTAAAACTTTTAGTGCTAAATGAAAAAGTCGTATTTCTATCAAATTCGAAGAAATTTGTGTTTATTTATACACATTAATTTCAATTATTTTAATTCTTCCATAATTTAAATTTAAATTAGTTTGTATACTTTACAAACTAATCCAAAGTGCAGCAGCAATATTTAAACTTGATTTTATTTTAACAATTAATCTTAGCATAAAAATTGGTCTTTTGTGGTACTTAAAATTTTGGAGCATTTTTAAAATTGATAATATAAAAATAAGGTTACTTCTAACGTTATTTTTTTTCTTACACATTATCTATCTTTACCAACTGATACCAAATTGTAGGTAATTTTGTCAACTTTAATTTTTATCTAAACAATTTTTATGATAATTTGGTATTATATTATATTTCTCGTTATTTGCAAACAAATGTATTGTTCTACCTTTAATGCTCAGTGGGAGTGGACTGATGCCACGTAGGACGCCAAACTATGTTGTTACATTATGCTTGAACAAATGTGCAAAAGCATGAAGATTATAACATTATCTTCTTTTTTTACTCATATTTCCGCTCCTTTTCATTGGCCTATACATTAATAAAACAAACCATAGAAAATCGGAAGTTTATACAATTCCATAATCGGGAAAATAATTTTGTTTACGTCAGAATTTCATAAATTAGAGCATAGGCACCCGCAAGATTTTTCCAGAGGAGGGCAAAACAAAAATTTCTTAATAACCAAAAAAAAATGTAATCAAATTTAAAAATATAAAAACATTAATCATATTAGCTTTTTTTTTAAAAGTGTCCTGCTGGCGACAACCACAAATTATTTGGAAAAAAGAAATTGCAACCTCCTCTTCTCTAACCCAAAACGATTTAGAACGTTTATAAAATATCCACCTTGCATTTCATCTATTATATGACGATGGACACTCATCACGCAAAAGCCATCCAGTCTATTCTCTGCCGTAGTTGACCGCAACCAGGTACCCTGCGTAGAGTACTAAATGACCTGTTTACTGTACAAGACGTCGCTGGAAGTGTTAGTGCAAGAAAAATTGCCAGAAAACCCAAAGGATAAATTACCGATGAATGTTGTAATAAATCTAAAAAGCTCAGATTTTCAACTTCTTTAACTAAACTAGAACAAAAACATTTGTTTTTTTTTAAATGCATTGGGACTGGGAGTAATCTCTTCCTTTTGTTTTGAAGAAATTTTTACCGTTTTTAGCGATGTGAAAAAGCGTGTGAAAAAGAGTTTGAAAAAATATTATAAAGTGGTTCATTTCCATTGGTCTTCTGAAAAGCATTACTAAGGTTTTTTTTAATTAAATGTTTTGATATTGTTTTGCTATCCCTCTATTTTTATTTTTTAAATTTAATAATTAAAAATTAGTTTAAAAAAAAAAAAGCCAGCGGGAGGCAAGTGACCCACCTTGCCCCTACCTGTGGGTACCTCTGAATTAGAATATATATTATTAAGTGAAATTATTTATTTTATAACGTTACAAAAATATTAGACATATTTTTAATGTACATAATTTGGTTTTACTTGAAGTTATAGTAAGTTCGACAATACATTGATATTAGACGTATTACGTGAAAAAAAATATTCTGGTTGAAAATTTTGGAATTTATTTTGTGTGAATTAAAATTTGCTAACGATAGCAAATAAATCTATAAAGTTTATATTGTTCTTAAAATTTATTATAAACATTATGTATTAATGATTTTTGGTTTTCAGTTTAATTACGTATACAGATTGGAAACTTATTTTTATTTGAACTAAATAAAACTTGTGTTAATTTTTTTTAGAACAATAAAATTTTTGTTTATATTTTAACAAATAAATTAAAATCCTTTTTGTTATATAATTTTTGAATATCGCTTTAAGAACTATTGCTCACTTCTACATTTTTAGCTTATATAAGTTCTGTTCATAAAATATAAATTAATATGCTTCTGTATATTATTTTCAAATCCATTGAATTCTTCGTTTTAAATTATACTTGAAATAAGCAATACCCGTTTTATTATTTTTATTTTAAAATGTATAATAATATATTTTTCGGAATTTTATTTTCGCTTTTATTTATTAAAAGCGAAAACATTTATTTTTGAGGAATATATTAATATACTTAGTATTGTTAGATTCTAATTTTCTTGCACCAAGAAATAATATTATAAACCTGATTTGTTATTATAGTTTAAATTAAATCTTGTTTCAGAAATATAGACCTATACTACTACGAACACATTTAATTTAAATATTTCTCTAAGCAGGTTCACGAGCTTTAATTGAAAAACATATGCCGGCAATTGAGTCGGTGCGAGCCAGTCGCAATACATCACAATTAAAAGTTATTAATACTTCCGGTTCTATTTTTTTTTTCTTCAATTTTCTGTAATACTTTGGATCATAATCATAAGCTACTTAGTAATATATTATACTAAATTTTATTAATTTAACTTTAATTTTATGTGAATGAAATTGTTATAATATTTAAATATATTATCGTTCTGTACACATTTAGGCTTTATATAGATTCAAGGATTTCTTATTCTAAAGAATATATTATCTATCTTTACCAACTGATACCAAATTGTAGGTAATTTTGTCAACTTTAATTTTTATCTAAACAATTTTTATGATAATTTGGTATTATATTATATTTCTCGTTATTTGCAAACAAATGTATTGTTCTACCTTTAATGCTCAGTGGGAGTGGACTGATGCCACGTAGGACGCCAAACTATGTTGTTACATTATGCTTGAACAAATGTGCAAAAGCATGAAGATTATAACATTATCTTCTTTTTTTACTCATATTTCCGCTCCTTTTCATTGGCCTATACATTAATAAAACAAACCATAGAAAATCGGAAGTTTATACAATTCCATAATCGGGAAAATCATTTTGTTTACGTCAGAATTTCATAAATTAGAGCATAGGCACCCGCAAGATTTTTCCAGAGGAGGGCAAAACAAAAATTTCTTAATAACCAAAAAAAAATGTAATCAAATTTAAAAATATAAAAACATTAATCATATTAACTTTTTTTTAAAAGTGTCCTGCTGGCGACAACCACAAATTATTTGGAAAAAAGAAATTGCAACCTCCTCTTCTCTAACCCAAAACGATTTAGAACGTTTATAAAATATCCACCTTGCATTTCATCTATTATATGACGATGGACACTCATCACGCAAAAGCCATCCAGTCTATTCTCTGCCGTAGTTGACCGCAACCAGGTACCCTGCGTAGAGTACTAAATGACCTGTTTACTGTACAAGACGTCGCTGGAAGTGTTAGTGCAAGAAAAATTGCCAGAAAACCCAAAGGATAAATTACCGATGAATGTTGTAATAAATCTAAAAAGCTCAGATTTTCAATTTCTTTTATTGGTTTATCTTTCCAATAAGCAAACCAAACTGTAGCATCTGCTGTAAAATTTTCCAAAAAACAGCCATACTAATGTTTATTATTATGTCTTCATATTACGCTTTTGCTAATTAACGCATATTATTAGGATATAGCTGAAAAAGTAAATAAGCCGACTCATTCTCTTCAGAAAATCTTTCACTTAAAGATATTATTAACGAATCCAGGTACGGTATGAAAACAGATCTTCTATAATACGATGCAGGTGAATCGCAAGGTACATTTGACAGATTTTTTTTGATTATTTGCAAGAACAACAGGTTCGAGTAAAGCTGAGTACTGTGCTATAACATGCAGACAGATTATGAAATTTGAAGAAATGCATACGTGATATAATTGAAAAGCACGTTGTCGAGTGTTAACATTATTTCCTTCTACTGTCAAGCGTTGTAGTCCTTCTACGATGGGGCAAAAATGTTCTTGAAAAATTCTAATACTTTTATATTTTGCTGTCCAACGTGATTCGCAAAAAGGTGGTATACGCGGTATGTACTTTTTTCTCAAATGACTTTCACGGAAAAAATTAGTCACCTCTTTAATAGTTGCGGCTGTATTCCGTATTTCTTGAACATTATTTAAATCATTTACAACCAGATTAAGTTTATGCGAAGCGCAGTGAAAGAAGTTTGCCATAGGATATTGTTCTGGAATAAATTTTTGTACATCATTTATTTTTCCTGCCATCACAGAACAGCCAGCATACCCTTGACCTAGCATTTTATACGAATTGAAGCCGAAATGCGTCAATGATGAAAGTATTTTGTTAGAAATTATTATTGCGTCCATACTTTCCAGCGGAACAAATCCTTAGAATTCTTCCCTAATATAATAACCAGTGGTTTTTTTGTCTACAAATCGTATTGCGAAAATCTAATAAATTTTAGAATACGCTGTGCTCATCATCTTTGCCTCTTACAGGAAGGCCATGTGTTCCACAAAATACCAAAGTTTTGATAAAATTTGCCTATTAGATTCAATAACTTTATGTACAGATGAATCAATTTGTTCAACTACATTCAGTTGTTGGTGTTGCATTATTTGAACAAAATTACTTACACTTGACGATGACTCGCAGTGCCATTTCGATGTTATATGTTTTTTAATACTGGCATGGAAATCTTTGTATTTTGTAAATTCTTTTACAATAAAGCTGTTTTCAAATCTTCTATCAACATGCGGTTTAAATAATACACATGGCCGACATAATATTCCTTTTCTTTTCTCT
Source organism: Rhamphomyia laevipes (assembly GCA_963920725.1). Lineage (NCBI taxonomy): Eukaryota > Metazoa > Arthropoda > Insecta > Diptera > Empididae > Rhamphomyia > Rhamphomyia laevipes. The sequence continues at coordinate 26,669,913 of OY987256.1, read as the reverse complement.
GAATATGAAATGCAAGGATACTCACTTAACCATTGGTGACGAAAAGTTCGAGGACCAGAAGAGTCATTCTTAAAATAGTAATCTTTATTTGGTACCCAAGGCTGAGTTAATGCCTTGAATCAAGTTTCGTTTTATAAAACAATATCTGTTTCCAAGAAAATTCCTATATCAAAAATATGGGAGGTATCTTCAAGAAGTAATTCATTATTAATATTATCTATCGACTGTTCCATTGATTCTCCAGAAATAATTGTTGACGAACTTTGGCTTTTTGATTCCTCTAACCTGCGCTTCTTAAAGAAGTTACGGATATCCATTATGAAGGATTAAAATTTTGTATTAACTGAAAAGAAAGATACAACTGGCTGATAAAGATAGAATTCATTATCCAAATCACAATAAATGATTGCAAAACGGTATAAAAAATGCACAGAAAAAATATTCACGGAAGAATATTAAATTACAATTTAAAATAAACCATTGAAGTCATTCCATATTTTCATATAATAAAATTTAATCGATAAATATAAAATATATTTTAAAATATATTTATCACTATTAATATCCAATAATAAATAATACTTGAAAAAATTACTTAAACAAATGAAATTATGTTTCTTGTTTTATCTTATGCATGAAAAAAAACATGGTTTTTTCTATGCATTTTAAATATAATTGAAATATTATATAATAATATTAAAATAGAAATATATTTATTTACCTGGTTTTTCAGTATTATTTAAATAGTATCAAGAATTTTCACTGATTTTATTAAATTTTTTGATTTTAATAATAAGTGGATAAGTAGATAAACTAATATTATGTTACATTTATTCGAAAATTATTATTAAAATAAGTAAAATTGAAATAAGTAATTATAAAATTAAAAGCAATTATATATTTTTCAACCTGCATCAACTGAGTTCACAATCACAATGAAATACCGCAACGCAAACCCCACCACTCCAAAATCATATTCCGATATTTAGAATAGTTTTTCCAAGGCTACTATTTTAAAATTTGAATATTGGCTATAAAAACTAAAACTAGAACAAAAACATTTGTTTTTTTTTAAATGCATTGGGACTGGGAGTAATCTCTTCCTTTTGTTTTGAAGAAATTTTTACCGTTTTTAGCGATGTGAAAAAGCGTGTGAAAAAGAGTTTGAAAAAATATTATAAAGTGGTTCATTTCCATTGGTCTTCTGAAAAGCATTACTAAGGTTTTTTTTAATTAAATGTTTTGATATTGTTTTGCTATCCCTCTATTTTTATTTTTTAAATTTAATAATTAAAAATTAGTTTAAAAAAAAAAAAGCCAGCGGGAGGCAAGTGACCCACCTTGCACCTACCTGTGGGCACCTATGAATTAGAATATATATTATCAAGTGAAATTATTTATTTTATAACGTTACAAAAATATTAGACATATTTTTAATGTACATAATTTGGTTTTACTTGAAGTTATAGTAAGTTCGACAATACATTGATATTAGACGTATTACGTGAAAAAAAATATTCTGGTTGAAAATTTTGGAATTTATTTTGTGTGAATTAAAATTTGCTAACGATAGCAAATAAATCTATAAAGTTTATATTGTTCTTAAAATTTATTATAAACATTATGTATTAATGATTTTTGGTTTTCAGTTTAATTACGTATACAGATTGGAAACTTATTTTTATTTGAACTAAATAAAACTTGTGTTAATTTTTTTTAGAACAATAAAATTTTTGTTTATATTTTAACAAATAAATTAAAATCCTTTTTGTTATATAATTTTTGAATATCGCTTTAAGAACTATTGCTCACTTCTACATTTTTAGCTTATATAAGTTCTGTTCATAAAATATAAATTAATATGCTTCTGTATATTATTTTCAAATCCATTGAATTCTTCGTTTTAAATTATACTTGAAATAAGCAATACCCGTTTTATTATTTTTATTTTAAAATGTATAATAATATATTTTTCGGAATTTTATTTTCGCTTTTATTTATTAAAAGCGAAAACATTTATTTTTGAGGAATATATTAATATACTTAGTATTGTTAGATTCTAATTTTCTTGCACCAAGAAATAATATTATAAACCTGATTTGTTATTATAGTTTAAATTAAATCTTGTTTCAGAAATATAGACCTATACTACTACGAACACATTTAATTTAAATATTTCTCTAAGCAGGTTCACGAGCTTTAATTGAAAAACATATGCCGGCAATTGAGTCGGTGCGAGCCAGTCGCAATACATCACAATTAAAAGTTATTAATACTTCCGGTTCTATTTTTTTTTTCTTCAATTTTCTGTAATAATTTGGATCATAATCATAAGCTACTTAGTAATATATTATACTAAATTTTATTAATTTAACTTTAATTTTATGTGAATGAAATTGTTATAATATTTAAATATATTATCGTTCTGTACACATTTAGGCTTTATATAGATTCAAGGATTTCTTATTCGTCAATGTCAACTATTATCGATATCACTTTTTAAATGAAAACAAATATGCTTGTATATGTATAAAAATTAATATGGAAAAATGTTTATTTTTATATTTACCAATGAAGATTTTTTTTTTTTTTTTGTTTCTTAAATCATAATATTTAAAAATATTTCTAGCAAAATTTGTGATAAGCAAAGAGGAGGAAATATATAATTTAAAGACAAATTTTTATTTATTGAAAACAGGGCTGGAAACCGGTTTTTCAAAACCAAAACCAAAGCCACAAAAACCATAAAACCACAAAAAATTAACGAAACCAAAACCAAAACCTAAACCATGATTGAAAAATTAACGAAACCAAAACCGAAACCAAAACCATGATTTAAAAATTTATAGAACCAAAACCAAAACCTAAACTTACAATTAAATCGTTGAAAATAATATAAAAATAAATGTTAGTTAGTTAAACGTTAAACATTAAAAAAAAATTTACTGGGAATGAGATTTTTTTGGATTTTTTTTTTTGAGAATTTTGCTTATTGGGAATGAATTTGACTTTTTGTTTTTAATATTGACTTTTACTTGTCAAAGTGTACAAACAAATTTTATGAGGTAAGCTTAATTTTAAAGTCAATTATAATTTTATATTAATTTTAGTAAAATTCTTCATTTTTATTATCAATACTGCATTTTAATTTAATTTAAGATGTAGCAGAAAACCCTGAAATGAATTATAAAAGGAAACACGAAGTTTATGATTATTTTAAATACTCTCCAGAAAAAAAAATTAACAAATGTGAATCATGTCATATTCAACTCAATAGTAACCATGCAGAAAATTTGATGCGCCATTTGAAAGTAAAACACCCTGATATTTATGAACACTTAGATAATAAAAGAAGGAAAAAGCCCGACAATAATCAACAAACACTTAGTAATTTTGTAACAAAAACTAAGAAAGCTCATTTAGTACAGATTACGCCACAAGAGTTGCAAAATGCTTGTATTGAATTAGTTACAAAAAATGGTAGACCCCTAACCGCTGTTGAAGATAGTGGACTTCGAAAAATCATCGACCCAATATTAAATTCATTTGAAGAGAAAATTACAATAAATAGACACAATATTAAAGATTTAATTAAAAGTCAAGCAGGCGAACTTCGTAATTTATTAATAACTAAATTAAAAGGTAAAATTATTTCCATTAAAGTAGACGGTGCATCAAGACTGGATAGGTCTATACTAGGAGTGAATGTTCAATATATTGACAGCGGTAAAATTAAAATTAATACACTTGGAATGTTAGAACTAAAAGAAAAACATACCGCCGAATATCTTCAAGATAAAATTATAAATGTTCTAAATAAATATAATATTGATATTAAACAAATTTATAGTTTTACTTCAGATAACGGGGCTAATATGATTAAAACAAGTAAACTATTAACACAATTTCAATTATGTTCATCAACGTCTATGTTCTCAAATTTACAAGACAATTCAGATTTAAATATTGAAATTGATAATGATCATAATAGTAATGCTGATAGTAATATTAGTGATTTTGATATCGATACTGAAACTGAAGAAGAATTTGATGCAGTTGGTTTGTCTTCGTATGATTATGATTTTGAAAATTTGGAAATAGAGATTAATAATCTAAATAAAGAATTTATTGTTTCAATACGGTGTGCTGCTCACACTCTACAACTAGCTATCGGGGATTTTCTGAAAAAGTCAAATTTACAGAATTTGATTACTATTTGTGTAGCTGTTGTTAAGAAATTAAGAAACCCTTCAATATTAACAATAATAAAAAGACTTACATTAAGAAAACCAGTTTTACATTGCCCAACCCGTTGGGATTCTACATTAAAAATGACCAGAAGTTTAATTAATCTAAAATCATTTTGTAGAGATTATCAAGACGCAATCCCAGAGTTAAAAGTTTCAGAAGATAATTGGAACAAAATGATAAAATTGGTAGAGTTGTTAACTCCGGTACACGATGCAAGTTTAAAATTGCAAAACGAACAACTCATTATGAGTGATTTTTTTAATATTATGACCCAGTGCAAATTAAAAATAAGAAAAATAAATAGTTCATTTTCGGAGATTTTTCAGAATTGCTTGGATACAAGATTTGTCAATTTGATAAAAAGTGATACTATGTTAGCATGTATTTACTTGGACCCACGCTACCAAATATTACTTACAAATGAGCAGAAGATTTCAGCTAAAGCTCATATATGTAAAATTCATAATTATATTATAAATTATAATCAAGATTCAATACAACAAAATTCATTTCCGAGCTCATCACTGCCGAACGAAGAAAATTTTACAATTAATTTATCTGATAGAGATTATAATTGTTCGGAAAATGATTTAGATGAGGTAGATGAGCTAATTTTAACTAAAGAAAAAGAATTGGAAAATATAATCAAATCACATATACAAAAAAAAACTTTAAAATGATTGTAGATGATTTTGACAACATTCAAAGAATGAATCGGAAAGAAGATCCTAAAAAGTATTGGCAAAATAATGAAACACAGAAAGAATTGTCTAAAGTAGCCAACATTTTATTTTCTGTCCCTGCAACTCAAGTGTCGGTGGAACGAGCATTTTCAACATTGAAATTTATTTTAGCAGACAACAGGGATAGTTTGACTGAAGATATGCTAGAAAATATTTTATTTATAAAATTAAATTTCAATTCATTTAATTAATATTATTTATATTATATTTTCATTTTGATTATTATTGTTTAATTGTTTTGTTTTTTTTATTACAATTTTATTTTTGTTAATTTTCTTTATGTTTGGAGATAATACAATATTGTTTTGTTTATTAATAAAGATTTGAATAGTATTTTTTCCATTTTTTCTTGACAGCTTCATAAACCAGAACCAAAACCATAAAACCACAAAAAATTAACGAAACCAAAACCAAAACCAAAACCATTATTTAAAAACTTATAAAACCAAAACCAAACACAAAACCAAATGTTATCAGCCATAAAAACCAAAAACCAAACCAAGCTAAAATACATATTGGTTTCCAGCCCTGATTGAAAATAATTCAGTTAAAATACTTTAATACTTTTTAAAATGTTAAAGTGACTTTGTAAGGTCAAAGTACATAAGTACCACAGCCGTGGTTTGACAGAACCTATAGTATTTATTTAAATGTTGCAAGTTGTGCTTTATATTTTTTTATTCAAATTTAAAAATTTTAAAGTAGAGTTTCCCGAAATTATATTCTAAAAAAGTTACTAGGTTTCAATTGCTAGGCTTCATTTCAACAAAAAAAAAATTTAAAATATCATAATTTCATAATAATTTAATTTTTTAAACTTAATGTTTTATTAATAAAAAAAATCGTTTTGTTCCTAAAGTATGTATATAAAATAAAAAAAGTATTATTCTATGTAACTTCCACTGATGCTGGTGCAAACAAAAACTTACAAAACATTTTTTTTTTCATAAATTATAGCAATAGCAACTCCTGAAAGTACTATAGGTTTTGTTGTAGATAAAAATGCACTCCTGGAACAAAATAATAAATTCCAAAAAAACTCAACCTTGAAAAAAAAAGTTCCCACTATGATGACCAAAATCCGCCTGCAGTCCCAATTACAAATAGGCCTCAACATGCTTATTTCAAAACTTTATAATAGTACTAACAGTTACACTAGGTTTTTTCCAATCACGATTCACTCAGCGTGTCTTACACAGGGGTGTAATTCTTATTCTCCAATTTATTTACAATCAGGGCTGACCAATAATATTTATATCCCGAATTTATATTTTTAATCTAAAAAAATATTATTATTTAATTTATTAGAAAATCATTAACCACTAATGACCGAAATCAAAAATAAAAACATATTTTTTATTATTATATACATATTACGTTTTATTATAATCAACTTTTATATAAATTAATACATTTTTCATAATTTATTCACTGTGATATATGTAGAATACTCAAAAGTTAATTAACATTTTATTATTGCTAGTATTATTTTCTTGCTTAAGTTCATAATTAATTAATAATATAGAATTAATTGTTTAAAAAAACTATAAAATATTAATTTATTTTATTATTACGATTAGTTTGAATAACTATGAGTGTTGCACTGGATTTGAAAATGGATTTGGCTCAAACTCTCTTTCTGAGCATTTTTGAGGTCGGGAGTCCAAATATACGGTCGCTAAATTTGCATGTGTGTAGCAACTTCTCAACATCTACTAGAATCTAGAATCACTCGTCTGATTTTAATGAAATTTGGCACACACATAGGTTCATCCCGAATTCATCCTGATGCTCATATATGGGTTTGGCAGTTTCAGTGGGTCCCTAACAAAAAGACGAATTACATTATCGGTGTCCTAAAAGATGTGAAATTTTTAGTGAAGCACTGTTTGTTACAAAGGTACTATTAATAACAAAACACTATTGGACATAAATCACTATTGAACCTAACTACGAGTTAGCTGATCACCATTGTTAGTAGCTTTTTTATAATTATTAGTATTCCAATTAATATTTATTCGATAATACGATAAATAAAGTTGACCGCAACCAGGTACCCTGCGTAGAGTACTAAATGACCTGTTTACTGTACAAGACGTCGCTGGAAGTGTTAGTGCAAGAAAAATTGCCAGAAAACCCAAAGGATAAATTACCGATGAATGTTGTAATAAATCTAAAAAGCTCAGATTTCCAATTTCTTTTATTGGTTTATCTTTCCAATAAGCAAACCAAACTGTAGCATCTGCTTTAAAATTTTCCAAAAAACAGCCATATTATTGTTTATTATTATGTCTTCATATTACGCTTTTGCTAATTAACGCATATTATTAGGATATAGCTGAAAAAGTAAATAAGCCGACTCATTCTCTTCAGAAAATCTTTCACTTAAAGATATTATTAACGAATCCAGGTACGGTATGAAAACAGATCTTCTATAATACGATGCAGGTGAATCGCAAGGTACATTTGACCGATTTTTTTGATTATTTGCAAGAACAACATGTTCGAGTAAAGCTGAGTACTGTGCTATAACATGCAGACAGATTATGAAATTTGAAGAAATGCATACGTGATATAATTGAAAAGCACGTTGTCGAGTGTTAACGCTGTCAAGCGTTGTAGTCCTTCTACGATGGGGCAAAAATGTTCTTGAAAAATTCTAATACTTTTATATTTTGCTGTCCAACGTGATTCGCAAAAAGGTGGTATACGCGGTATGTACTTTTTTCTCAAATGACTTTCACGGAAAAAATTAGTCACCTCTTTAATAGTTGCGGCTGTATTCCGTATTTCTTGAACATTATTTAAATCATTTACAACCAGATTAAGTTTATGCGAAGCGCAGTGAAAGAAGTTTGCCATAGGATATTGTTCTTGAATAAGTTTTTGTACATCATTTATTTTTCCTGCCATCACAGAACAGCCAGCATACCCTTGACCTAGCATTTTATACGAATTGAAGCCGAAATGCGTCAATGATGAAAGTATTTTGTTAGAAATTATTATTGCGTCCATACTTTCCAGCGGAACAAATCCTTAGAATTCTTCCCTAATATAATAACCAGTGGGTTTTTTGTCTACAAATCGTATTGCAAAAATCTAATAAATTTTAGAATACGCTGTGCTCATCATCTTTGCCTCTTACAGGAAGGCCATGTGTTCCACAAAATACCAAAGTTTTGATAAAATTTGCCTATTAGATTCAATAACTTTATGTACAGATGAATCAATTTGTTCAACTACATTCAGTTGTTGGTGTTGCATTATTTGAACAAAATTACTTACACTTGACGATGACTCGCAGTGCCATTTCGATGTTATATGTTTTTTAATACTGGCATGGAAATCTTTGTATTTTGTAAATTCTTTTACAATAAAGCTGTTTTCAAATCTTCTATCAACATGCGGTTTAAATAATACACATGGCCGACATAATATTCCTTTTCTTTTCTCTGAATATGAAATGCAAGGATACTCACTTAACCATTGGTGACGAAAAGTTCGAGGACCAGAAGAGTCATTCTTAAAATAGTAATCTTTATTTGGTACCCAAGGCTGAGTTAATGCCTTGAATCGGGTTTCGCTTTATAAAACAATATCTGTTTCCAAGAAAATTCCTATATCAAAAATATGGGAGGTATCTTCAAGAAGTAATTCATTATTAATATTATCTATCGACTGTTCCATTGATACTCCAGAAATAATTGTTGACGAACTTTGGCTTTTTGATTCCTCTAACCTGGGCTTCTTAAAGAAGTTACGGATATCCATTATGAAGGATTAAAATTTTGTATTAACTGAAAAGAAAGATACAACTGGCTGATAAAGATAGAACTCATTATCCAAATCACAATAAATGATTGCAAAACGGTATAAAAAATGCACAGAAAAAATATTCACGGAAGAATATTAAATTACAATTTAAAATAAACCATTGAAGTCATTCCATATTTTCATATAATAAAATTTAATCGATAAATATAAAATATATTTTAAAATATATTTATCACTATTAATATCCAATAATAAATAATACTTGAAAAAATTACTTAAACAAATGAAATTATGTTTCTTGTTTTATCTTATGCATGAAAAAAAACATGGTTTTTTCTATGCATTTTAAATATAATTGAAATATTATATAATAATATTAAAATAGAAATATATTTATTTACCTGGTTTTTCAGTATTATTTAAATAGTATCAAGAATTTTCACTGATTTTATTAAATTTTTTGATTTTAATAATAAGTGGATAAGTAGATAAACTAATATTATGTTACATTTATTCGAAAATTATTATTAAAATAAGTAAAATTGAAATAAGTAATTATAAAATTAAAAGCAATTATATATTTTTCAACCTGCATCAATTGAGTTCACAATCACAATGAAATACCGCAACGCAAACCCCACCACTCCAAAATCATATTCCGATATTTAGAATAGTTTTTCCAAAGCCTACTATTTTAAAATTTGAATATTAGCTATAAAAACTAAAACTAGAACAAAAACATTTGTTTTTTTAAAATGCATTGGGACTGGGAGTAATCTCTTCCTTTTGTTTTGATGAAATTTTTACCGTTTTTAGCGATGTGAAAAAGCGTGTGAAAAAGAGTTTGAAAAAATATTATAAAGTGGTTCATTTCCATTGGTCTTCTGAAAAGCATTACTAAGGTTTTTTTTAATTAAATGTTTTGATATTGTTTTGCTATCCCTCTATTTTTATTTTTTAAATTTAATAATTAAAAATTAGTTTAAAAAAAAAAAAAACCAGCGGGAGGCAAGTGACCCACCTTGCCCCTACCTGTGGGCACCTATGAATTAGAATATATATTATTAAGTGAAATTATTTATTTTATAACGTTACAAAAATATTAGACATATTTTTAATGTACATAATTTGGTTTTACTTGAAGTTATAGTAAGTTCGACAATACATTGATATTAGACGTATTACGTGAAAAAAAATATTCTGGTTGAAAATTTTGGAATTTATTTTGTGTGAATTAAAATTTGCTAACGATAGCAAATAAATCTATAAAGTTTATATTGTTCTTAAAATTTATTATAAACATTATGTATTAATGATTTTTGGTTTTCAGTTTAATTACGTATACAGATTGGAAACTTATTTTTATTTGAACTAAATAAAACTTGTGTTAATTTTTTTTAGAACAATAAAATTTTTGTTTATATTTTAACAAATAAATTAAAATCCTTTTTGTTATATAATTTTTGAATATCGCTTTAAGAACTATTGCTCACTTCTATATTTTTAGCTTATATAAGTTCTGTTCATAAAATATAAATTAATATGCTTCTGTATATTATTTTCAAATCCATTGAATTCTTCGTTTTAAATTATACTACAAAATGAAAATATTTGATAATAATAATATTATTTTGAACTTGCAAATAAATTTATAATTTAAAATTAACTCTAAATAAATATTAATAATAGAATCTACAAATAGAGACATAGAATTTTAAGTAAATACAAATTGAAAATAATTGAAAATTTAATAAAATCTAACCAAATACGAAATTTAAAAATGTTTAATGTAATGAATAAATATTGAAGATTAATTATCTAACACAACAATTTAGGAAATCTGATTTCGACTGGCTATATCATAACTAATTCAGTAACAACTATCTATTCTACTCTAATGTTATCATTTCTATATATTGTCTAATACGTAATACCCTATATTTCTAAATTGACTAATAATTGAAAATCAATAGAACTGAAGGTATTGAAATAAGCAATACCCGTTTTATTATTTTTATTTTAAAATGTATAATAATATATTTTTCGGAATTTTATTTTCGCTTTTATTTATTAAAAGCGAAAACATTTATTTTTGAGGAATATATTAATATACTTAGTATTGTTAGATTCCAATTTTCTTGCACCAAGAAATAATATTATAAACCTGATTTGTTATTATAGTCAGTGGTCGAAGTGGCAGGTTAAAAGTGGTGGGATGGTTAAAAAAAATACGCTAAAAAATACAATGTAACAGGATATAAATAAAATATATAAAAAAAGAATTCATTTATTTAGAAAAAAATACATTACAAAAATAAAATAAAAATAATAAGTTATTTCAAGCAGTCACCTGCAATGTTTAATTAATACATCTGAAAATAAAAAAAAAATATAAATAAACCATATGTTCTATAGTGCAGATTCTACAAAACTTACAATTCTTAAAAAAGTTTCCATATCTGTTCTTGTTCACTTTTTGTTGTCGACCTTTTAGCACAATTTTTAAAATCTGCGTCCCGACGACCCCTTTCCAACCAATTTTGGACGTACTCCGTTGGATTAAATATTCCAATTGATGGACCTACCATTTTGAGAAACATTAAACTTGATGTTGTTCTTATTTGCAAAGTGTTTCGAATGTCTGAGAGGATTATGTTCATACTGCTAAATGATCTTTCACATTCTGCAGTGGATACAATTATTGTATCAATTGCAATTTTTAATGGTTGTAAATCCTTTGGTAAAGTTTTATTGTTCGTGTCGCTTTCATTCATAAAAAACTCTCTAAATCCTTGCACTGAAGTGTTTGCACACACATTAAATATATTGGCCAATTTCCTTATTTGTTGATCTCCAAAAGTTGCAATTTTTTCTTCAGGCCACTTGGAGTGTTCAAAAATCTCTAAACTATTTAATAAATGCTTATATTTTTCTCTATTTAATTCGCAATCTTCATTATTGTGCTTCGACATGTGCGCTGCTCTTGTTGTAAACATTCTAGATGAAATATTTTCACTTAATTTTTCAAAAAAATCCTTTTTATCAATTTTAGCTACATCATTACCAATCTTTAATTCAACACTCTTGAATTTCTGTATTTCAATAGCCTGTAAAACCATTTCATAATATTCCCCGGGGTTATTGGGCATTGACTGAAACACACGGTATTTTAAAACTATTAAACGATGAGCTTCTGGCAATGTCATATTTCTTGATTGTAATTTTTTTGAAAGATGTTCGAGTTCCAACAATGCATCCAACATTAATCCCATATTATGTACAAAATTTGTGTCACATAATTTAATTTTTAGTTCATTATATATTGCTCTATCTTTTTCACTTCGATTTACATCGCTTGATGCTTCGTCAAAATGTTTGTACAATGCTTCATAATTATTCCAAACAGCCATTACTGACCGTGCACTTGATGAAACCCATCTAGTGTTCAAAATGCGTCCAATAGAATTCAGTTTAACACATAATTCTTGAGCATTTTTTTCCAATTCTCTTCGATTTTTAGGAGAAGCATTATAAATAGCGTATAGCTTGTCGAAGAATTTTTTCATATGGCAGACTGAGGAAATTTGATTTACAATTAAATTAACTGCTAATTCCAAACGATGATTACTGCAGTGCCAAACTATTAGATTGGGAAACTTATTAATTAGTAGTGTAGCTACTCCAGATTTTCTTCCGAGCATATTTGAAGCACCGTCACATGCAAAGGAAATCCAGTTTCGGATCAAAAAATTATCATTAAAGCCATGATGATATAGAAATTGCAAAAAGACCTCAGTAATGGTAGAAGCTGCAGTATTTTCTAGTTCTACTAAGTCAAAAAACAAACTACTTACCTCAGTAGTTTCTGGAATTTTCACACGCAAGCAGATGGATAAAGTAGATTTCTTACTAATCGTTGTAGACTCATCGATAAGAAAACCTATTTTTAAATCATTTTCTATTATATAATTAACCAATTTCTTCTTCATTTCGTCAGCAATATGAAGAGCAATATCTGAGGCTGAATGGTCAGACTGTAAGATCCGTCCCATATTTATTCCATTTGCTTTTTGAAGATCTACTAAATCAGGTAAATCACTAAATGGACGATTCTTCTTTGCAAGATAATAAACAGTTCTAAATATGCGGTATGTACTTTCAAAATGTTGGTGTTGCGTTTGGGTGATTAATGTTTCAATACATTTATCTTTGGACAAAGTAACTATTTTACTGGCTTCTATGTGTGCAGCTGACAGCTTATGCGATGAAAGTTTTTTACGTATTGACTGTTGCTTTTTTTCTTTTGTGTCACCATATTCTCTAACGACACAGTTGACCCATTCATTCATCAGCTTCAATCCCTGAGTCTTTGTTGTTCCCAAATTACTTAGTGAACTACAAATAGAACATCCTAGTCCACTTTCTTTAACGGTTATCCATTTATATGTTTCTAACTTTTCATGCCATTGCGCTTCTGTCCAGTAATCTAGGATCTTTAAAGTTATAGGCTCCTGTAATGTTCTGTCGTGGCTTGATGTACTAGGTACATTACAAGGCTCTTCTTCGCGCACCCTTTTATCAACATGTTGTTCTTCAACAATAGTTTTTCTTTTTTTTATCAAAAATTTATCCATTTGTATTGAAAAAATATTTTTTTAAACAAAATTTAATAAAACTTGGAAGTATGAATATATTTTCAAAGTTAAATCGACTAAAATTAGAAATTTATAAAAGGACGCGGAAGTTCTTACAAAAGTGGTAAATACATGGCCTACTTAGTAACGGAAATTTAATTTTAAATTTTTTTATATTTATATGTTACTGTTTTAAATTTAAAACTATGTTTTCAAATTATTTTGAATTTTCTCGTATTCAAATATTTTTGAAATTCATAAAAAAAATCATATAAAATTTAAAAAATATGTTCCGGGATGCATTTTTCCCCTCTCAGAAGTGGTGGGATGCGTTTACAATTATTTAGAAGTACCGGGATGGCAACCCACCCCATCCCGCCTCACTTCGAGCGCTGATTATAGTTTAAATTAAATCTTGTTTCAGAAATATAGACCTATACTACTACGAACACATTTAATTTAAATATTTCTCTAAGCAGGTTCACGAGCTTTAATTGAAAAACATATGCCGGCAATTGAGTCGGTGCGAGCCAGTCGCAATACATCACAATTAAAAGTTATTAATACTTCCGGTTCTATTTTTTTTTTCTTCAATTTTCTGTAATACTTTGGATCATAATCATAAGCTACTTAGTAATATATTATACTAAATTTTATTAATTTAACTTTAATTTTATGTGAATGAAATTGTTATAATATTTAAATATATTATCGTTCTGTACACATTTAGGCTTTATATAGATTCAAGGATTTCTTATTCGTCAATGTCAACTATTATCGATATCACTTTTTAAATGAAAACAAATATGCTTGTATATGTATAAAAATTAATATGGAAAAATGTTTATTTTTATATTTACCAATGAAGATTTTTTTTTTTTTTTGTTTCTTAAATCATAATATTTAAAAATATTTCTAGCAAAATTTGTGATAAGCAAAGAGGAGGAAATATATAATTTAAAGACAAATTTTTATTTATTGAAAATAATTCAGTTAAAATACTTTAATACTTTTTAAAATGTTAAAGTGACTTTGTAAGGTCAAAGTACATAAGTACCACAGCCGTGGTTTGACAGAACCTATAGTATTTATTTAAATGTTGCAAGTTGTGCTTTATATTTTTTTATTCAAATTTAAAAATTTTAAAGTAGAGTTTCCCGAAATTATATTCTAAAAAAGTTACTAGGTTTCAATTGCTAGGCTTCATTTCAACAAAAAAAAAATTTAAAATATCATAATTTCATAATAATTTAATTTTTTAAACTTAATGTTTTATTAATAAAAAAAATCGTTTTGTTCCTAAAGTATGTATATAAAATAAAAAAAGTATTATTCTATGTAACTTCCACTGATGCTGGTGCAAACAAAAACTTACAAAACATTTTTTTTTTCATAAATTATAGCAATAGCAACTCCTGAAAGTACTATAGGTTTTGTTGTAGATAAAAATGCACTCCTGGAACAAAATAATAAATTCCAAAAAAACTCAACCTTGAAAAAAAAAGTTCCCACTATGATGACCAAAATCCGCCTGCAGTCCCAATTACAAATAGGCCTCAACATGCTTATTTCAAAACTTTATAATAGTACTAACAGTTACACTAGGTTTTTTCCAATCACGATTCACTCAGCGTGTCTTACAGGGGTGTAATTCTTATTCTCCAATTTATTTACAATCAGGGCTGACCAATAATATTTATATCCCGAATTTATATTTTTAATCTAAAAAAATATTATTATTTAATTTATTAGAAAATCATTAACCACTAATAAACGAAATCAAAAATAAAAACATATTTTTTATTATTATATATTACGTTTTATTATAATCAACTTTTATATAAATTAATACATTTTTCATAATTTATTCACTGTGATATATGTAGAATACTCAAAAGTTAATTAACATTTTATTATTGCTAGTATTATTTTCTTGCTTAAGTTCATAATTAATTAATAATATAGAATTAATTGTTTAAAAAAACTATAAAATATTAATTTATTTTATTATTACGATTAGTTTGAATAACTATGAGTGTTGCACTGGATTTGAAAATGGATTTGGCTCAAACTCTCTTTCTGAGCATTTTTGAGGTCGGGAGTCCAAATATACGGTCGCTAAATTTGCATGTGTGTAGCAACTTCTCAACATCTACTAGAATCTAGAATCACTCGTCTGATTTTAATGAAATTTGGCACACACATAGGTTCATCCCGAATTCATCCTGATGCTCATATATGGGTTTGGCAGTTTCAGTGGGTCCCTAACAAAAAGATGAATTACATTATCGGTGTCCTAAAAGATGTGAAATTTTTAGTGAAGCACTGTTTGTTACAAAGGTACTATTAATAACAAAACACTATTGGACATAAATCACTATTGAACCTAACTACGAGTTAGCTGATCAGCATTGTTAGTAGCTTTTTTATAATTATTAGTATTCCAATTAATATTTATACGATAAATAAATAATTCTATATAAATAGAAGTCTTTAATTTAAATATTATGATTTCATGAATTAATGATAATTTTATTGTAAATATTAGTTAGAAAATTAGTTTATTTTGTTTAAAAATTATACATTTTATTGACGAGCATTTAGCAGTTAATTAAATTTTAATGACATTTATTTAATTTATTCATTGCTTTTACGCAGTTTAGATATTAAAAATTAAATTAGTGATTAGCTTACATAAATTTTAGCACTCTATACAAGACAAATCAATTTTTAAAGATATTCTAAAAGAATCATGTTTAGTAGTTTAGTATTGTATATGCATATAAATTTATATATGGTTCTTTGAAAAGATAATGAAAATAAAATGTATGTATATAACTAAATTTGAAAATAAATAATTTTATAAATATTTATTTAATACGCATTTTATTTTGAATTGATTTTCTTTCAAAATACAAGGATTAAAAAAATCGTACGTAATCAATTCAATTGAAAACCACTCAATATTTTTATGTTATTCAGTATTCATTCACATTATTTATCTTGTCTTAGACATTATAAAAATATTTTCTGTCAAATTAAGTTCTCTATTCTGTCTATCAAACTCAGTAAATTTATAAAAAAAATTGCTTTAAAAATGCCAGGAGAAATATACCTAAGAAAATAAAATATTCTGAAAGAACAAAATAAATAAAAAATATTGAAATAAATTATCATAATTTGGTTCTTAAATGATTATGTGATACATAATCTAGGTCTTAGTTGGATTTGAAATCAATATTTCTTATTTTCTTGTATACCAATTAACACATTAGTTAAGATATTACTATAGCTGGTGCTACACTATAGTAAATTGAAAATTATAAAACTGATTCGACACTTTAATTACATAATTTAATTATACATACCATTTTAGGTTGGCATTTCTTCTTTAAGAGTTTTGTAGTTCTAAATTGTTTGGGTCACAACAAGTAGTATCGATTCGGACATAAAAATTCAAATTTGATGTCTTCATTATATTTTGTATAGAAAATCGATTGAGTGCATATTGATCAATTCTTGTATGTAATCAAATATTATGAAAAATTTAATTATGTTTTTTTCATTAAACATATTATTTATGATATCCAATTCTTGTAATAGGTGGCAGATGGCAGATATTTCAATATAATTTTTTTAATATATCATTTTATGAAGAAAATTCTTTTCATAGCAAACATTTCCCAACCTTCTTCCACAAGCTTTTAAGTTATATGTATAAATTCTAAAATCATTTTGATAATTTAGTTAGTAGGGCTAACTCTATGCTAGGTTTCGTTAAACGTTGGTCAAAAGAGTTTTCTGACCCTTATGTAACTAGGACCCTTTATATGACGTTTGTAAGACCAATTCTTGAATATGCGTGCCAGGTCTGGTCTCCTTTTACCAGAATGCTTCGTGCAGTCAATAATAGTGCTGAAAAGTTTGATTTTTACTATAGTATAGCAAACTTCAACTTAAAAAGTCATTAAAGAGTGAATGAGTTATTTATGTATTTTTTTTTTTGTACTTTATGTAAATTTATATTTGCGTCATTAACTTGACAAGTGATTTTTGCATGATTTATGACTAACTGCTTTTACCATGCTTTAATTTTAATTTTTTAATTTTTTTTATTTTTTCGAATTAACAGGTGACAGCAGAAGGAAAGTAACGTTCTTTTCAGAACTGTGAAGCCTAATACTAGTGCTATGTCTTGAATAACAACATAAACGTTAGTTTTATATCTAACAGGATAATACTTAACGATGACATAAGACAAACAAGACATACATCCCTACTTAAGGTTTCTGCTCATCGTA
Source organism: Rhamphomyia laevipes (assembly GCA_963920725.1). Lineage (NCBI taxonomy): Eukaryota > Metazoa > Arthropoda > Insecta > Diptera > Empididae > Rhamphomyia > Rhamphomyia laevipes. The sequence continues at coordinate 26,652,210 of OY987256.1, read as the reverse complement.
CGGAATATGGTAAAAATGAACCTATCAATAGATGTTGTATGATTTTCAACCAATATAGTTCCTGCTATTCCCCAACTATATCTAAATTTGCCTACAAATCCAGGCTTCGCAACATCTTGAAATAATCAAATTACTATTATATCCCTTAATATCCCTATTTTTTTACATCTCTTCTAATACATATCAACCCTAGTTTATTACAATTTATTTTGTCTAAGTATTTTATAATCTTAGATTTTGTATTGTTAAATAAATAAATAATTAAATTAATCTTAAGTTTATAATTAAGAAACATTATTTTTTGTTAATAGTAATAAGTAAATAATTTATAATTTTTTTTATTATTATCATTTTTGTAAATGTTAATATAAAATAATAATTGTATTTGTATAATTAAATGTACCTTGCTTGGTAAATAAATAAATAAATAAATAACCTGATAATTACGTATTTATGAACTTATGTATTATATTATATGTATATATGTATTATAGATATATTATATTATATGTTTCTATATTATATGTTTACTTAAATAGTAAGTATGTATATGTTATTTTTATGTTTAAAATAAAAATAAATATATTGATTATCGATATCATGAATTTCGATTTTTATAACAAACTGAAACTGCTATTTGCAATTCGCATGATTTGTTATTATATATTTAATTGATAATTTTTTAAAGCCTCAAATTAATCGGTGACAGTGGAGGGAAGTAGTAGCGTTCTTCCTAGATAGATCGATGAAGCCTGAAGCTAGTGGTAACCTTTTAATTTGTTTGTTTTATATATATTTAATATTTATTTTGACGAATGGTTTTTTCATGATTTTTGATTCTTTCAAACTGCTAATTGCAATCTAGTACGCTTTCTTTTTTTAATTTTTTATTTTATATTTTTCTTTTAAATTTTTAAGCCTCAAATTAGCAGGTGACAGTGGAGGGAAGTAGTAGCGTTCTTTACAGAATTGCGAAGCCTACAGCTAGTGGTAACTTGTTAATTTGAGTTGTTTTTGACGCTGGTGCGTTTTTTTTAGTTGTTCCTTAGCGAATTTTTTTATTTTATTTATTTTTTTACTTATAGTTTTAGAACTATACTTTAGTTCTAAAATTGTACTTTTTTAATTTTTTTAATGATTTGAATTAGTAAGTGACGTCATAGGGAAGTAGTATCTTTTTTTCAGAATTGTGAAGCCCTATGTAAGTGGTAGCTTGTTAATATCAAATTTTAATGTTTTGTTTGCTTTGATTTTTATATATTTTTATTTTATTTATTTAACTGCTTGTATTAAGCAGTAAGTGTCTAACCTAGTAATATCTGTTTTGTTTTCGGTGGTGGCAACATCAGAGCTTAATCCATTGCGGATAGTAAATTATTTCTCAGCATGTGAGAAAGTGCAAGAAAACAAGCTTAAGGATAAAAAGATAATTTATTTCTATATATATGTTTCTCTTTAACATAACATACTAACATTATCTCTTCTTATGCTTGTTTTCGCTGATCCAAACAAATTATCGGTCACTTTTTCGGGCCCCATTTTCTTGGTAACGAGAAGATGGAGCTTGGCTCTGAGATTGATGAGGATTAGATACTCGATTACTAATTACTAATTACATAAAGCCAGCCCATCTAACAATGATAATTTAACCATCTGCCGTATTCTTAAAACTTTTCAAGGTTATCTAATTAAATTAGCTGAAAAAATAAATAAAGTGAAATAGAACAAAATTAATTGAATTTAGTTCCTTAAAATACCTTTTCTATTGTACATATAAACATATAATATGCACCTGTTTGATTCATGGTAAAAAAGTAATATTACGTTTTTATTGTATTTCGTCCTTTCGGACTTTTTATTAATGGAAAATATATATAATTTATTATAATATAATTTTTATCGGTTTTGGTGCCGAAAGACATTTTAATTTGTTAGAAATAATTATTTTTCAGGTTAATATTATTTTCTTTGATGTAACAGAAAATTTTTAATTGGATAGGCTTCTGGATGTAAAACAATTTATAATTGTACTATACTCTCCAAATGCCGTAAATTATTCCTGGTTTTTTGAATATTATACAATTTAAAGAATTTTTAACAATAACTTATTGTATTTAATTTTATGTAATATCAAAAACAAAATATTTTATAAGCTATACTTTGTAGAAAGCTATAAATATTTCGAATTCTTCAGAATTTATTCAATTTCAATGTCAAAATAATATCATAAATATTTAATTATAACCGGTTCTATTTTTTTTTTTAATATATCTGTATTGATATAGCAACATTTTATAATGGTATCATTATATGAGAAAATGCAGTGAATTTATAATAACAAGACAAACTTTCTTTTACGACTAAAAAGTATAAACTTAAATAAGTTTGTACATTAGAATAAGCCAACTTTAATTTTTTTATATTGAACTACAAAGTTTTTTTTTAATTATATGTATTTCAAACAGTTACACAGATACGCAACGTCAACGCGCAAAGCCCTGTCAAAAAGTTCAACCCTTATAAAAAGGATCTGAGTTTGCAAATGATTATTACAGTGTGTGAAGAAAATTAATATTACAGTAAAATTGTGTATACAATGTACATATATAATTATAATAAATTAATAGTAAATTGTTCATTGCAAATTTTAATTCCTTATTTATTTATTACAACCGGATCTAATAAACGACCGATATTGTTACTGGTTTTTATACGTTTCAATAAGAAAATCGATTCTTATATGCGGGTACCTAGTGAATCAATTTCATTATATCAATCGGTTGTACAACTTTCATTCAATGCATAATCGATAATCTAATCAAAATTCAACATTTGAATTTTTCAAGATAAATCATATCGCATTCGACTATATCAATTTTTACTTTCAAACTATACTATTTTTTGTCTTTTGACTGATCGAATGAAAAGTTGTACAGCCGATTGATATATGTGAAGGGACTTACAATTTTCGTAAGAATTTCCTTATGGACTAATTTTCTATTCAACCCCCCGTGGTATCTGACAGATACTGCACTATTTAACAATTTATTGTCATATTTTGTTCGATTCATTTAATTTCAGAAATTTAAGGTTTTTTTCGAAATATATTAGAATTAGTACTATACGAAAAAAACTCATATTCTTAATTAATTATTGTCATATATGGTTTAAAGTTGTAGAAACTTGTTTTTTTTTTTCATTTTAATTATTTTCAAGTATTTTTGTGTAAGTTATTATTTAATTACAAGGTCAATTTACAAAATTTATGTTGTATACAATTTGAGATTTTTTTTAAGAATTTCTTTAACTAATTAATTTGAATATTAGTTTTTGTTATTATGTATATAATTTTTTTTTAAAAAAGCACTTTTAATAACTTAACAAGAAATACTTTTATAAAAGTTTAAGTAAAAAGATCTATCTTTAGGTTTTATTTTTTTATGACAACAATATTGAGATGTTTTGTAAATTGAAATAATATTTATTGAATAATTTACATAAAACTAGTTAAAGAAGAAATAATTTCTTGGATATTTTAAATTCAGAATTAAATTCGTAATAATATATTTAAATATTTTGTATAAATTAAATTAAATTCAATTACTCATAATTTCGGTTCGTCTTAAATTTAACTAATTCCACTGATTGGATTAACAAAGTTTTTATAAATATATCAATTTAAGATTTTATTTCTTTTATTTCAGTAATAATGTGAGGTCAAAATTATATTTCACTTCAAATTTATTTAAAAAAAAAAACAAGTTTTTACTCAATTATTCGGGGAGATGTTTTGATATTTATTAATATTTTATTTTTCAGGGAATTATTACGCAGCAATTTAGGCGGAAATTTTGTTTATTATATTAATTACAATAAGACTAATGAAATTAATTTTTTAAGAAATACCAAGAATTCGGAGTCCGTAGTTTATAAATTATGAAGTGCACAAAATTCGGTGCAGGAAGAAAGAGATTTTAACTTTATAATAGCAATATTCTTAAGTTTCTATCCACACGAGGTGAATAGTGAGATCTCATGTAATTTTTTAGTAATATGCATATACAAAAGCGCGTAAAATTATGAGAATAATACTAATGGACTTTATATCAGCTCTTAATCTCAATATAGAAAAAATTAAATAGGTGTTAAAATTGTTTTTAGCTTTAAAATATTATCAACAGTTGAAATAATCATCTTACAGGCTTACAGCTTATTGGCACCTAAAATGTGCAAATCACCAAAAATAGAGCAGGTAGAATATAGTATAGCTTCAATGATAACGATTGGTCGTTGCATATCGTAGAATATACATGTACGTGTCCTGAACTTTTTTTCTGCAACTTTGCAATACTTTTCAATACTATATAAGATAAAGTATAGACAATATTCTTAAAATTCATAAATTTATTTAAATAATGTTACAGTAATTTACATCGTTACACTCTGGACTTGTTTAAAACAATATTATTATATTATATACTATATTTTAATAATCTATATACATTTTTTTTTTGGAATTATTATCCGAAAGTCGTGATTATACATATAAGTATTTTAAAATAATTAAAAAATATAAGAAAGTAAATAAGTTATTAAAATATTTTAACTCTGTAGCTATGTTGCGGTTTGCATTACAAATTTCATGTGCAGAAATTATCTACATCAGTTTGAAAAAAATTTCAACTACCTCAGATAGTATTGTCATTCAGGAGGATTTAAATAAATTTTCAATTTGGTGTCTTCAGAACCATCTGGAGCTCAATCCTCAATGTCATCAAATGCCAAACTATTACTTTTTCTGGATAACGTATTCGCTTTCCACCTCGTGATTCGTGATAATATAGTTAGTACGACTAACTCTATGCTTGGATTTGTTAAACGTTGGCCTAACGAGTTTTCTTACACATATGTTACTAGGGCTTTATATGACTTATGTTAAACCGATACTGGAATATGCATGACAATTCTGGTCGCCATTTCGACAGGTGCACATTCTAAGAGTTAAATTGGTCCAACGACTCTTCGTGGAATACCTTGGGTCGACACATTCAACTTACCTCATTATTTAGAAGACCGTCTCAAACTAATATATTTGGTGTCGGTAAATAGTTGCGTTCACGTTTGTGCACCAAGTTATTGTTGGTACTATTGATTATTCTTTTCTTCTAGAATGAATGAAGATTAATATTAATATTCGGTCACTTAGATTAGCTTTTGAAAATACAATTTCATTGCACATATTAGGGGAAAAGTAAGCACATATTGAGAACGTTACGCGAAGTTCTTCAATTACAGCCAACTTCAGCTTAACAGGAGCTTAAGCCAATGAGTTTCTTATGTATTTGTATTATATATATATTTTTCATTATTATATGTTTACTAAAATAGTAAGTATGTATTGTCTGTGTTAAAATAAAAAATAAATATACATTATTTGAAGATTTTCGATTTCATGAATTTCGATTTTTATAAAAAAACATCTATTTGCATTTAGGATATTTAATAAATTATATTTAATTTATAATTTTTTAAAGCCTCAAATTGCTTGTGTTTCAGATTGATGAGGATTAGATACTCGATTACTAATTTAAATTATATAAATGATATTATAAAAACATAAAAAGTACCTAATTAGATTTATATTCTTAAAGGAATTGACCTTGATTTGTTGTTTCGATTATCTTAACAAAATAACTTGTTTGCTTTAATTAAATAAAATGCAAAAAAAATTTAAAATTGTTTTATTTAATATTCAAACAAAAATTATTTCACTTTGATGTTATGATTTTACAAGTTACCACAAATTATTTTATAATGTGATTAAATAAATGAATTTTATGTCGTCATTTGCGGTCATATAAATTTTATGTTTACAAACAAACGCAGACCTTTCAACTTTAAAGTTTTATTTATAATTTTAAAACACTGACAATATTATCACCTAACCTAACATTGATTTTTAAATGAAATAGATTTGATACTAACAAAGATGCTTTCAAATTAATATAGATAGTTACGAGTTGCGACAATTCCGTACTAAAATCATCAAAAATTAATAATCAAAAGTGTGTTATAAATACTTTGACGACTTGATATAAACTGAATGATTACACATATTTTTAGAAATAATTTTAATATGATACATTTTTGCTGGGCAAGATACAATGTTTATTATAATTTTGTAATCTGTAAGATACAATGTTGCTGTGCTTATGGGGAAATTTCTACTGAAAATGTGGACTCTGCAAAAAGTTTGTGTTATGTTTGTGTTGTTTAAAATGAAATCTATAGAAAGCTTTTAAAGAGATTTTAAAATAATTTTATCTATGAGATAGAAAAGAGAATCTGTAAATCGGAAGTTATTGAAGACGATGTTTTTTTAAATACATATATATAAATGTTTAATTTTTTCTTGTTTATAATCAAATTTTAAATGTTTAATATTTTCTTGTTTATTATCAAATTTTTTTGAATTTTCGATTTTAACTTTTAATGGCAAATTTTGTTTATATGTTAATACGATTAAACGATTCTATGCTACCGTTCTTATTAAGTATAAATTATTGAACTTATTTATATTATGTAATAAAATTTTAATAAATGGCTATATATTTATATAGAATTATTTTTTACGGATTTTGGTTTTCTGATGTCTTAAATGGATTGAAAATACAAAATATTTAAGATTTTTTTTACAAATTTTGAACTTTATCACATAGTTTCAAATCAAAAGCTTTAAATTTTGTTTAACAAAATTGCATCAATATTGAAATTGTATGTTAAGATGAGCGTTGCCTTTATCCTACAAAATAATATAAATACTAATATTTTAAATGAAAATCTGCATGTAATTATGACTTGGTTACACTGTCGCATTCGCACATTATCAGAATAATATCTTGAATTATTTCTTGGTTTACAATTAATATATATAGTAATACGGAATTCATTTTTAAAATTATTTAAAGTATTTTTCTATTTATTTATTTTTCTATAACTTGGAATTTTCCATGTAAAACCTACAATTGCTCTTGGGGTTAAAATAATTTAATATCGATTTGTTTTCTTGGTACTAGCAAATTTTATTTTTCTGGGTTATTTTCTCTAAGCTCTAAGGAATTAGATTTAAGTAAAATATAAAAAATAATTCTTAATATTTTTGTTATATATTTGCAGCATCATTGTTTTGTATTGGATGTTATATTATTAGTTTAACATGTTGTTAGATAATAATGTCATGTATTAATCAGTAACTAATAATTAGTTGATAAGAAGGTCATGTAGAAATTTAAAGTTTATGAAGTGAATTGGAAAATTTAATAAACATCTAAATTATTTTTATGGTTATTTCAATTATTGTTCGTTAGTGTGTTACTGCTTGCTATCATATCTTACATTATTAATATTTAATTGATTGCATTATATTATCTTCAATAATTTTCAGAAATTTGTATAGTATATAAAATTGCATAATTTTTTTTATTACATAATCATACACTATCTATCTTCGATATAAGAAGATATAATTTCGGAATTTTAATGTTCCATATTTGAATTTCTTATTACATAAAAGCAATTTATTGCATTGGTTGCAATCGTATTTAAGAAATCAATATACTATTTAGGTCAGCTACTTCGGTTTCGTTGAAGTCTGGGGTCACTTCACTAATTTTTATTTTTTCCATTAACGATTTTACTCTAATTATAAAATAGTCGGAATCCAATATTTATGCGGACGATATGAAAATTTCTAAGTTAATTTCATCTCCTGTAGATAGTATTGCTCTTAAGGAGAATTTAAATAAATTTTCAATTTGGTGTCAGAAGAACCATCTGGAACTCAATGTTAACAAATTCCATGTTAACAAATTACGTTTTCTCGTCGAAGTAGATTTAAGGCGGTCGAAGTAGATTTGTAAGGTTTGCTCTTTCTGGTCTTCCTTCGGTTTGGGTCGACTCTTTCAACTTGCCTACTTATGTTGACCGTCTTAAATTTATAGATTTGCAAGTGCTTCAAAGACGGCGCAAAAGCTGCTATATTCTATAAAAGTGACCATCCGTACAGCATTCCGCTGTATTGTACAGCATTTCTAAGTCGTGTCAAGCGCTGAAAAATGTACGGGAAAATGTCCAGCTTTTTAAATTCTATACAGCGAAATACAGCATTCCGTAAATATATATATACGTGGTTCGTTTCGTCAAACATAAAAATTGTGAGAATTCCGAATTTATACGCTGTCAATACGCTGTCAATCAGCTGTCAATTCAACGTCCGCTGTTTATTGTCACTTGTGACTTAGCACTTGTAGTTTTTTTTTTGTGACTTGTTTTTGTGTAGTAATAAATAATGTAAATAAATTAAGTGAAGAATCAAAGTAAATAGGTAAATCATAAAAAATATTTGTATGGGTTTATTTTTCAAGTTTTACTTTATTTATTATTTATTTAGACAAAAAATTGGTAGCCATGCCCTCCCCCCAAAAGCGAAGAGCTTGCAAGTTAACCGACGATTTGTGCTAAGAAATGTTAATATGGTTTTATAACAGACGTTAAGAATCGGAACAACATATTCTGTAAAAAGCAGATGTTTATGTTGATTTTGTGAATAAAAATTAATAAGAAATGGATTATTATTTTATCTATAATAAAACTACAAACATATTATTATTATTAGCTTACAGTAACCAAACATTATACTTTACACTTCAATTTGATTAAGCTTAAATTACAAAATTTCCCTTTCATCTTTTTGTTAACTAAAAACTTAGTTAATTTAATTTTGAATATTCCCACTGAATTGGTAACAGTCGTACGAATTTCTTAAGTATTCCATCCCCATTTCATAGCTTTTAACTTATACATATATTAACTTTTTTTTTTGCTGTCCTGTGTTATAAATTAAGCTTAAAATTCTATAAACCGTTTAAATATTATATAACGTAAAATTCTCAGGATATGAAAATTCTTTTTAAATATTTTCTTAGGAATTTTGAAGAAATTTATTCTACAAAATGATTATATAAATCTAATATATTTTCTAATAGTAATACCAAGTTATTTCTTAACATCAAAAATATTAAACATCTCTGATTTTATTTTAGAAATTAGAAATATTTTGGTAGCCCTTTCATATATGTCTGGAGGGGATCTGAAACAGTTACGTGGTCGTTTGAAAACAAAAAATTTTTTATTTCAATGTTGTAAAATTATTTATTTCATTTCCACATACCACTCAACTCATTGTTCGCATAGTAAAAACCTGCTAATCTAAGAGTGGCCCAAAAGTCGAAGTATGTTATAAAACAACATGTTAATAAATTTCAGGAATTTATACCTATTTTCAGATAGATCTCTAGGTCATAAAAATTCTAGTTTTATTTATGGTACAAAATTTTTAATATATGGACCTAATCAATAACAGGCGTGAGGTGGATTTTCCATAGATTTCAAGCATTTTATCTGGCAATCCGAAAGAGTAGAGACAAATAAACTTCAAGCATTTTATCTGGTAACCCGAAACACTCATATATTAGTTGAATTTTTTTTCTCTATCTGTATTAAATACTCCACACTTAACAAAACCGAGCTATGTACAATAACTGGCCTATTTACGGAATACTGCGCGTACAGGTGTCACCTAAACAAAATCGGAAAGTCTGATTATAGTGACTGTCGGTTCTGTTCGGATGATGAAGAATCTGCGGAACACATCCTCTGCGATTGCGAGGTTGTTGACAAAAAACGGCTGACACACCTGGGTAAGGAATTTCTGAGCCCTCTCTCGATCAGGGGTCTGGCCGTCAGGAAAACTCTACGCTTCTTAACTTACCAAATATTAGTAAGGTAAGCACAATAAATCCATCTAGGTCGCGGAGGTTCGTATATCTGGCTTAACGACCCCTTTGTAATCAAATCTAATACTAAATCTTTAACTTTTTTTTGGATTTCTCAGTTCGTCAACGATTGAATTAACTATATGTTGATAATTTTTGATATATATTTAATTATTCTTTTTATATATATATAATTTTGTTTTGGTGCTATTTTTTACTGTTTATTGTTTTTACATCTGGTTTTAACAAGAAAATTAAAATTAACCGAATAGTATTAACTTAATAACTAACTTATTATCAGCTTATTGTATAGTGTAAACCAATACTTGTGAGTGGTTGAAGTTTAAAGCCAGTTATAGTCATACTCATTATGTACCATGCCTGGAGTGAATATATTTGTTGTTACAATTTTAGCTAATAGATAATAGAATATAATTAAAATTTTAAAAAATTAAGATATAATTTAAGTTTTATCTTTCAATTTATTAATTAAAGCTAAATGGTCTACTGCGATTATTACTCCAAATGAAATTTTCGAATTTATTATTATTATTTCCAAACCGAAATTATTTTGCTTCGAGTTTTTGTACTCGAAGCAAAATAATTTTGGTTTGGAAATAATAATAATTAATTTAATGAATGAAACAAAATTATTTAATGAATGATCATTTTTATATAAAATATTATTTTAGATTAAGATTGTATTAACGGTGATACTTGGAAATATCAAATTAAATTTTCTCATTTATCGTATTGCCATTAATAATCGCAACTGAAGGCAGCATTCCTTAGAATCCTAATTATTTAAATATTTTAAAAATAAAATATATACTTAATATTATAAGTTTTCTGCTATTCATTCAAAAAGAAAATGAAAACTAGAAAATTAATTTTTTTCAGTATAGTTGCACATTTAGTGTATCATAGTGAAAATAGATTGTATTTTTTCTCAATTTTCCTTAAAAGAATAAAATAAAATTTCTTCTGAATATTATTTTGCACAGATGATTTTATTTGAAAAATTACAACTGAATTTTTTTTTGACATGTTATAAACATTCATCATAACTAATGCCTTTTTGTGATGATTGATACAAAATTATTAAATTTATTAATTTAAAATTAATTTTTTCGAAAGAAAAAAAAAAACAGTGAATTTAAATAAATTTTTAAATATTTTATTAGAAAATTTCAAAACCAGTTATAGATTAATTATGAAGTATTGTGATGGATTGAAGTGTTGGTAAAATATAAATTGGTCCGAGGAAATATGTACATGTTTGTGGAATTTAAGTGAAATTTCACAACGGTTTTTAGTTTAGCATTATCTATGTAATATTTTAAGATTTATTATTTTATGTATGTATTTCAAATCGAATTTCAATTAAATATGACAGACATCCTTCTCCGTTTACCTGTAAGATTGTGTATTATTAACTTTGGTATTATATAAATTATTTCGAATAATATAAAATCTGAAATATTCTTAACATGTTGTTTTGACCGACAGTATGTACACATATATATATCTATAAAATTTTAGATCTGTAATAAGTTCATAGCAAAGTTTTTAAATGATATATCCCTATTGTTTAAAAATCGATGTTTACTGATGCTAGTTTTGAGCAAACAACTAATAATATTTAAAATATCGCTATTTATTAAACTTTAATTTAAAATTACAAATTGAATTTATTGTAACTTAATTTAAAGCCATTATATATTTTTAAAATTCAAATTATTATTTCATTGAACCATTTACTATTCCATCTTAAAGGTTATTTTAACTTGCATCCTTGTATTGAAAAAAGGTTTTAAAAATCAGTGGCATAATTTGTTAAAAACTTTTACATTAATATTCCGCAATATTATAAATGAAATTATTTATGATTAATTTAATTTTATTCATTTATAAACAAGAATCGTTTGCTGTTTTTTCCAGGTATTAAATTTTTTAATATAAATTTGTTGTCTTGTCGATATCTTATTGTTTATTAAACTAACCATGAAAAGAATATTTATGAAGCATATATTATTTAAATAATTATGTTTGCTCTTAAATTTAAATTACGTTTGTAGCTAAAATATTTCTACCAAAGTAAATTTGTTTAAAATTAATATTATGTGATTCATAAATTTCACAGAAATATTGTTAAGGTGTTCTGGTTTGTGTATTAGAAATGTGAAAATAATGCCATATATTTAAATTGTGACATTATTGCAATTTTCTTTACAATATTCTTACATAATTTTATACAAAAGAATTCGTAGCACAAAATAACGAAGAAAGGCAGAAAATATGATGTTGATGAGTCAAAGTAAATTAAAAGTAGACAACATAAGACCGTTTAAGATGTAAACGGATTTAGTTTTTGTTTTTCATTCGTAAAGCTCTTCAGATTACTTTAAACAAAAAATGTTTTAAGGTTTGTTTTAGCAATACTAATCTTAGGATTTAACAAACAAAATAGTGACAACTAATAAATTACATTAAGTAGTTACATAAACTTTAACTTAACTATTATAAATAAACTACATAAAAGTAAATAGTATTATATCTTATCGAAAGTTTTGAACAACTTTCAGGCAAAGTTTTGTTATAAAAATTACATAAAAAATAAATTATCGATATCATATTTTTACGAATAGTATGAAATACTATGAAGTCTGGTGATGGGTTGGATGGTCAAAAAAAAAAGTTCGCTCAAAATTTTTTTCTAGGCGTTTCCGAGGTCGGGGAGTCCGAAAATGCAAAAAAAAAAAAGCTGCTAACTAGGGGGAGCAGATAACTCATAGTATGTTGTTTAACAGCGATTTATGTCCAAAAGTTTTTTGTAATTAACATTATCTTTGTAACAAACAGTGGTTTCTTCAAAAATTGCTCATCTTTATTATTTATTGATTTAATTTTATATTTTTATTTGTTTAATAATAAATAATATTATTAAAATAACTATAATAAGTATAAATATGCGTAATCACGAATCCAACCTGTGTACAAAATTTCATTGAAATTGAATAATATTTACCATATGTTCTAGAACATATGAAATATTAATCGGAAATTTTAGCATGGACCCCCTCAGGCTACTAACTTCTACCTTAGTCTACACATGCGTAATCATGAATCCAACCTGTGTACAAAATTTCATTGAAATTGAATAATATTTACCATATGTTCTAGAACATATGAAATATTAATCGGAAATTTAAGCATGGACCCCCTCAGGCTACTAACTTCTACCTTAGTCTACACATGCGTAATCACGAATCCAACATGTGTACAAAATTTCATTGAAATTGAATAATATTTACCATATGTTCTAGAACATATGAAATATTAATCGGAAATTTTAGCATGGACCCCCTCAGGCTACTAACTTCTACCTTAGTCTACACATGCGTAATCACGAATCCAACCTGTGTACAAAATTTCATTGAAATTGAATAATATTTACCATCTGTTCTAGAACATATGAAATATTAATCGGAAATTTAAGCATGGACCCCCTCAGGCTACTAACTTCTACCTTAGTCTACACATGCGTAATCACGAATCCAACCTGTGTACAAAATTTCATTGAAATTGAATAATATTTACCATATGTTCTAGAACATATGAAATATTAATCGGAAATTTTAGCATGGACCCCCTCAGGCTACTAACTTTTACCTTAGTCTACACATGCGTAATCACGAATCCAACCTGTGTACAAAATTTCATTGAAATTGAATAATATTTACCATATGTTCTAGAACATATGAAATATTAATCGGAAATTTTAGCATGGACCCCCTGAAGGAATTAACTTCTAACATGGCCAACACATGCATAATCAGAAGGTCTACCTTTGTGCCAAATTTCATTAAAATCAGATAATAATTACATGCTATAAAACACGTAATTATATAAAATTCGGAAACTAAAACTGTTTTCTAGGAACCCCCTGAAGGTCTCCAAATTTCAGGAGAGCCAACTAGATCCCAAAATTAGCCTATATATAAAATATCTTTGAAATCGGTTAACAATTACTATATGCTGTAGAACATATGAAAAAAAAAAAAAAAAAAATTAAATCGGAAATTTAACATGGACCCCCTAATCTTACTAACCTGTAATTTGGTCAACCAATGTAGAATCATGAACTCAACCTGTGTACCAAATTTCATTGAAATCGGATAATAATTACAAGCTGTAGAGCATAAAGAAAATATTCTTCGGAAACTAAGTTGCTCATATATTAGTTTCCCATGAACGTACTGTACCTACCAACTACAAATTTGTGGAGTATCAAATAGATAACTAAATGAAACTGTGTGTTCAATATCATTGAAATTGGGTGAAAGGTACGGTAGATATAGATAGTTGAACTTATGAAAAGTAATTACGGATTTTTACATGGACCCACTGAAGTATTGACTTCAAATTTTACAGACACCAAGTACATACGGAAACTATCATATGTACCAAAATTTATGCTAATTAGATAAAAATTACTATATGCTCTAGAGTATACGAAATTTTAATCGGAAATTTTACCAGGGACCCCCTGAAGTTACAGACCTGTATCTTGGTAGGCTTGTGGACAATCATGATACGAGGGCTGATTGATAATTACGTGGACTACCTGTGATTCAGGTAATGCACAGGTATAAAGAAAGTATTTTTTAATTCTAAAATCATTTACTAGGCTATATATAAAATTTAAAGTCGATATCTTGTATACTTTCCATGTAACAGTCGTTTAAGTATGTCAATCTCAGTGAATTTTTAAAAATGGATAAAAACGAATTTCGTGTGTTGATAAAACATTATTTTTTGAGGCAGAAAACAGCAAAGGAAACTAAAGAAAAGTTGGATAAATATTATGGTGAATCTGCACCTTCGAAATCAATGGTTTGCAAGTGGTTTGCTGAGTTTAAAAGTGGCCGTACCAGCACAATTGATGAACAACGTTCTGGGCGTCCAAATGAAGTGACTACTCCAGAAATGGTCGATAAAATCCATGATATCGTACTAGATGACCGAAGAGTGAAATTGCGGGAAATTGTTGACATCGTGAACATCTCATCGGAACGTGTTTTTAATATTTTACATCAATATTTGGATATGAAAAAGGTATCTGCAAGATGGGTGCCGCGTTTGCTTACAATTGATCAAAAACGCAATCGTGTGACAACATCAAAGCAAGTTTTGGAGTTATTACAACGTAATCCAGTCGATTTTTGCCGTCGATTCATAACCGTTGATGAAACATGGATACACTACTACACACCAGAGACAAAAGAACAATCAAAACAGTGGATTTCTACAGGTGAAAAGGCTCCAAAGAAGGCAAAAACAGTTCCATCAGCTGGCAAGATTATGGCCACTGTTTTTTGGGATGCTCATGGTATAATCCATGTCGATTATTTACAAAAAGGAAAAACAATCACAGGACAATATTATGCAACATTATTGGATCGTTTGAATGAAGAGATTATTATAAAACGACCACATTTAGCAAAGAAAAAAGTTCTTTTTCATCAAGACAATGCACCAGTTCACAAATCAGGAATTGCAACAGCAAAATTATTAGAATTGAGATATGAATTGGTTCCTCATCCACCATATTCTCCAGATTTGGCCCCTTCTGACTTTTTCCTGTTTCCAAATATGAAAAAATGGCTTCCAGGAAAGAGATTTGGGTCAAATGCTGAGGTCATCGACGAAACAAATGGCTATTTTGAAGGGTTGGAGAAATCATATTTTTTGGAAGGCATCAAAAAACTGGAACATCGTCTAACTAAGTGTATCGTCCTAAAAGGTGACTACGTTGAAAAATAAAAAAAAAAAACTGAAAAAAACTGTGTCTTCTGTGTCAGTCCACGTAATTATCAATCAGCCCTCGTACCAACCTATGTTTTAAATTTCATCCAAATCTGAGACATGAATTTTTTTTTTACATTTTCCCGTAGAACAAAAACACGTAGGTTGCCACATAAATGGGGAAATCTAATATGGTCCCACTGAAAGGATCGATCTCATCTTGTACCGGCACCTGCGCGAGGTATGTTAGAACCTGTGTGCCAAATTTCATTAAAATCGGACAAGCGGTTCTAGGAGATGTTGCTGCGCACATAAAAAGCGTACGCGTACGCGTACGCGTCCCCCGGACACTTTTTTTTTTTTGCATTTTCGGACTCCCCGACCTCGGAAACGCCTAGAAAAAAATTTTGAGCGAACTTTTTTTTTTGAGCATCCAACCCATCACCAGACTTCATAGTATTTCATACTATTCGTAAAAAGTGTCCGGGGGACGCGTACGCGTACGCTTTTTATGTGCGCAGCAACATCTCCTAGAACCGCTTGTCCGATTTTAATGAAATTTGGCACACAGGTTCTAACATACCTCGCGCAGGTGCCGGTACAAGATGAGATCGATCCTTTCAGTGGGACCATGTTAGATTTCCCCATTTATGTGGCAACCTACGTGTTTTTGTTCTACGGGAAAATGTAAAAAAAAATTTCATGTCTCAGATTTGGATGAAATTTAAAACATAGGTTGGTATCATGATTGTCCACAAGCCTACCAAGATACAGGTCTGTAACTTCAGGGGGTCCCTGGTAAAATTTCCGATTAAAATTTCGTATACTCTAGAGCATATAGTAATTTTTATCTAATTAGCATAAATTTTGGTACATATGATTGTTTCCGTATGTACTTGGTGTCTGTAAAATTTGAAGTCAATACTTCAGTGGGTCCATGTAAAAATCCGTAATTACTTTTCATAAGTTCAACTATCTATATCTACCGTACCTTTCACCCAATTTCAATGATATTGAACACACAGTTTCATTTAGTTATCTATTTGATACTCCACAAATTTGTAGTTGGTAGGTACAGTACGTTCATGGGAAACTAATATATGAGCAACTTAGTTTCCGAAGAATATTTTCTTTATGCTCTACAGCTTGTAATTATTATCCGATTTCAATGAAATTTGGTACACAGGTTGAGTTCATGATTCTACATTGGTTGACCAAATTACAGGTTAGTAAGATTAGGGGGTCCATGTTAAATTTCCGATTTAATTTTTAATTTTTTTTTTTCATATGTTCTACAGCATATAGTAATTGTTAACCGATTTCAAAGATATTTTATATATAGGCTAATTTTGGGATCTAGTTGGCTCTCCTGAAATTTGGAGACCTTCAGGGGGTTCCTAGAAAACAGTTTTAGTTTCCGAATTTTATATAATTACGTGTTTTATAGCATGTAATTATTATCTGATTTTAATGAAATTTGGCACAAAGGTAGACCTTCTGATTATGCATGTGTTGGCCATGTTAGAAGTTAATTCCTTCAGGGGGTCCATGCTAAAATTTCCGATTAATATTTCATATGTTCTAGAACATATGGTAAATATTATTCAATTTCAATGAAATTTTGTACACAGGTTGGATTCGTGATTACGCATGTGTAGACTAAGGTAAAAGTTAGTAGCCTGAGGGGGTCCATGCTAAAATTTCCGATTAATATTTCATATGTTCTAGAACATATGGTAAATATTATTCAATTTCAATGAAATTTTGTACACAGGTTGGATTCGTGATTACGCATGTGTAGACTAAGGTAGAAGTTAGTAGCCTGAGGGGGTCCATGCTTAAATTTCCGATTAATATTTCATATGTTCTAGAACATATGGTAAATATTATTCAATTTCAATGAAATTTTGTACACAGGTTGGATTCGTGATTACGCATGTGTAGACTAAGGTAGAAGTTAGTAGCCTGAGGGGGTCCATGCTAAAATTTCCGATTAATATTTCATATGTTCTAGAACATATGGTAAATATTATTCAATTTCAATGAAATTTTGTACACATGTTGGATTCGTGATTACGCATGTGTAGACTAAGGTAGAAGTTAGTAGCCTGAGGGGGTCCATGCTTAAATTTCCGATTAATATTTCATATGTTCTAGAACATATGGTAAATATTATTCAATTTCAATGAAATTTTGTACACAGGTTGGATTCATGATTACGCATGTGTAGACTAAGGTAGAAGTTAGTAGCCTGAGGGGGTCCATGCTAAAATTTCCGATTAATATTTCATATGTTCTAGAACATATGGTAAATATTATTCAATTTCAATGAAATTTTGTACACAGGTTGGATTCGTGATTACGCATATTTATACTTATTATAGTTATTTTAATAATATTATTTATTATTAAACAAATAAAAATATAAAATTAAATCAATAAATAATAAAGATGAGCAATTTTTGAAGAAACCACTGTTTGTTACAAAGATAATGTTAATTACAAAAAACTTTTGGACATAAATCGCTGTTAAACAACATACTATGAGTTATCTGCTCCCCCTAGTTAGCAGCTTTTTTATATATACATCAGCAAATTACATTATAAAGGAATTATGTGTATCTAGGTTATTTCTAAAGAAACACATAGTTTCAAAGACAATTTTTTCAAATTTGTATTAATAATTAATTAAAAGTATCATAAACTTTATTTATTTGTTTAATTCTTTCTTATTTGCATATTATCTGAAAGTTTTTAACTATGTATATATATATTATCTTTCTGATTTCTAATAATTTATAATCTTTTAAGTTAAATTATAATTAACAAAACTAATATTGTATTTGTAAATGATTTCAGCGTTCAGCGTTAAAGTTTTATAATAAAAAATGGTATACATATAACATATAAATAAATTGATTTTCGGTTCGTATTCGTCACTTCAAAAACAAATGAAATTAAATTTACTCCTTTGAATATTATGCTCGGTGAATTTCTTAGAAATTGTTGAATTAAGTGTTGTTTTGAATAAGGTTTTTTGGTTATTTTTCATTTGTATAAAAGAACTGTATCGAATCGTAATCTATGAATTCTTCCTTCTTTTCAAAGCGCTACAGCCCAAGTCGAGCCTTGGCCTCCTCTAATGAATTATGTTCCGAAAAATCTGAAGACGATGTTAGTGGTTCTGAATATGAGTATTTACCAGATAAAGGTATTCAGCATCATTCCTATGTGAAAATAAAGACGACGAAAGGGTTGAATTTGAGAATCGTTATGAATGAGATTTTATATATCACTCAGAAATATCACTAAAACACAAAACTATTTTTCCCCACGAACTGGACCGCTAAATTTATTTTAAAGTTCATAAATATATGATTTTAGTTATTAATAATTTATTTTAGTTCCAATATTGTTAATTATAAATCAGAAATTAAGGATTTAAGAAAATAAAAATTATTTCGAAAATAAAGAAAGCACTTGCAGGGTTGCAGTATAAAGGCATGTAATTACCAATCTAAAGACATATGTCGGTTGAAGCTATGAACCAAAGTAAGTTTCTACTTTTTTTATCACAAATCACAAAAAATGAGCTCACTTTACTTTCACTGTCAATCCATATAATATCTGTATCTGTAGTGTTTTGTATTGATATTCCAGTATACTGAATAATTTTATAACATGATAAAAAGTAGTTTTTAACTTTTATTCGATTATCTCCTGTGCTTGTCTACAGTAAATTAGGTGTCTTCGTTTTCCGTTTGGAGTATCACGTTCGCACCTAGTTAGTGGTCATCATTTGTAATCTGATCACAAAATAATTTTATTGTAGTTATTTTTTTGAAATTATTAATTAATTTGCGTGAGAATATATTTTATTAAAAGTTAATTGTGGGAACTTATAATAAAATTTCTTGTGTAGGTACGAGCCAAAACTCTTAATGGTGCGGGGCACAACATATCTTCGAAACAATATAATGATGGTCTTCTTATAAGATAAATGTTTCGATTAGTAAATAATTCAATATTTCCTCTTATGAATCAAGGTAATATCTGGATCAGCTACAAAATCATATTAATCGAAATCGTTCGTCATCTTCAAAACTCTCATTATTTCATTTAAATAGGTTAAATAAGATAATTTTATAATTTGTAAGACTTATGTATATGAGAGATACAAGCATAAATTCTTTTCATTTACATCATACGTTCATGATATACCTATTTAATATTTGGAAATATTTCATTTCCAGAATCAAATATGTGTGCCACGTAATTTACTAAAATATTAACAGAATGTTCATATTAATATCTCAAAATTTATGGAATGTCATCGTTCATCAAAATTACAACCTAACAAAAATTCATGAATTTTAAGATATCTAAATAAATGTAAATATGTTGTATATTTTATTATATTTAATAATGGTACCGTAAAGCATAAAGTAATTCATAATTTTCTATTGTTGTATAACTTTTATTTTTAATATATGTATTATACTATTTATTAGCAGACTGACTTTAAATCACATAAGTCAATAAATCTCATGAGTATATTTTTAGGGCATTAAAATCCATTCTTTAATAATTTGGCAATATATTTAAAATTATATATATAAATATTTTGTATCACAAATACATATTTATAATTATTATTTTAAAAATTGTTTATATTATACAGGTAACCCTCGTATAACGCGGTAGTTGTACAACGCGATTTCGATATAACGCGATTTATAAATTGTAGCAAAACTTATACAACGCGGTGCCGGTTTTGATATAACGCGATTTATATTTTTTTTTTATGTTATATAGAAAAAAAAATTATATGTAATGCACTAAAATTTGTAACCAATAGAATTTCACAATACGTACATAATTTCAAATATTAAAAAATTTAATCTTAGGAGCCTCGTCTCGTCACTATAGAAACCTCAAAATATTTTCTAAGCAATATATATACATTACATATTAAACAAATTTAATTTTAGTAGTCTAATAAGTGTATAGTGATAGTGTTGTTTATATAATTCTGATCTTATAAGAATAATAAAAATTTATATTAATATAATAATATTTATAAACGTACCTACATAAAGTTTTTACTACTTAAAATTTGTGCCTGTTACTGTTTAGAAAGTGAATTGAACTTTATAATTGCGTTAACTTAAAGCTGAGCTCTGCATTTTCTGGTAAGTTACATGCATACAATAAATAAAAGCTGTTTTATAAAAAAAAAATATTTTTATAGTGATGGCTACCCAAATTGCGAAGAAAAGTACGAAACTAAGTTTGAAAAGGAAATTTATTTCACTAGAAGATAAAATTAAAATTTTGGATCGGTTGGAAATTGGAGAAAAACCAGGAGTTATTGCAAAGACTTTAAATATAAATGAATCAACAATTCGAACAATAAAACAAAATGAACAAAAAATCCGTAAAAGTGTTATTTCTGGATCTGCAGTAAGTTCAAAGCGCGTTGCTCGTGTACGCAATATTCTAATGGAAAAAATGGAGAAATCTGTAATGATCTGGATAGAAGATTGTACACAAAAAAGGATTCCCTTGGATACAAATGCTATTAAACAAAAAGCTCTTAGAGTACATACACATTTAAAAAAAATTGATACCGATTCTTTAGCAGAGTGTTCTCATCATGAATTTTGTGCCAGTAAGGGTTGGTTCGAAAACTTTAAAAGACGTTTTTCTTTGCATAACCTAAAAATCCAAGGAGAGTCGGCATCAGCAGACGTAGAAGCTGCCTCGAAATATCCAGCAGAACTTTTAAAAATTATTGACGAAGGTGGTTATAGTGCAGACCAGGTATTCAATGCGGATGAAACCGGGTTGAATTGGAAAAAAATGCCAAAACGCACCTACATTTCAACAAATGAAAAATCAGCTCCCGGGTTTAAAGTCTCAAAAGAGAGAATTACTCTGATGTTTTGTAGTAATGCATCCGGTGATTTTATGACAAAACCAATGTTCATAAACCGATCCTTAAATCCGCGTGCTATGAAAGGACTCGACAAGTGCACTTTACCAGTTTATTGGCGGGCCAACAAAAAGGCATGGATGACAGGCAGCATGTTTGATAATTGGTTTAACACCTGTTTTGTACCCGATGTGGAAAGTTATGCAAAAAAAAAGAATATCGCCTTCAAAATTCTACTAATTTTAGATAACGCACCAGGTCACCAAAAAAATTTAAGCCATCCTAATATTAAAATAATTTTTTTACCTCCGAATACCACCTCACTAATTCAGCCATTAGATCAAGGAATCATCTCAACTTTTAAGGCATATTATATTCGACGAACATTCCAATTAATTTTGGAAAAAGTAGAATCTAATCTCAACATGACACTGACTCAAGCGTGGAAGGAATTTTCAATATTGAATTGTGTGCAAATTATTGCTTTGTCCGTTACAGAGTTAAAATCTTCTACACTGAATGGGTCCTGGAAAAAAATATGGCCGGAAGTCATTGTTCAACAAAATTCCGTTCCTTCCATTGATGATGAGATTACCAGTATAATAAACGTCGCCCACACACTTGGTGGAGAAGGTTTAAGTGATATGGGTGAAAATGAAATTCGTGAATTAATTAATTTTGAACCAGATTTAAATGAGGAGGATTTGGCACAATTAATAGACGACGAAAACACAAATATCGAGGATAGTTCTGTAGAAGATTCTGATTGTATTGAATCAGTAAAAGATTTCGGTTTAAAGAAATTAACAGAAGGTTTGGAATTGGCAAGAGAATTAAGAAATTATTTTACCGATAATGATCCATCAATGGTGCGCTCAGGAAATTTCTCAAGACAATTTGATAGTTGTTTAACTCCATATTATGAACTCAATAAAAAATTGCAACATAGTGGTAAGCAAGGTCTTATTACCGACTTCTTAATAGCTTCACCAGTTGCAGTTGGAAATAAAAATGATACAAATGATGTCCAAGAGATTATTTCTGACGAGAGTGATAGTGATTAAAATATGTATACATTTTGATCTATATTGCAATACAAAAAATGAAGTTAATGTATTATTTGAAGTTTTTTATTTCTATTTGTTGTAATTACATATACATATATGTTTAGTTAAGATACCTGAACTACCTGAATTAAATAAATGCATATATAGTATATTTTTGTTATTTTTATTTATGTATAATTAAAATAAATGATTTTGGAACGTAACCCCAATTTTTATATGTGCCCTCAGTCTCGCATAACGCGATTTGTATAACGCGACAATCCTGTGGAACCTAACTACCGCGTTATACGAGGGTTACCTGTATTACGAACTAGATTAAATATAATCTAGTTCATAAACATAAATAGTTCATTTAAATGGAAATACTTGTACAACGTTGAACGGCCGAACAATTGAAAATTATGTTAATCATACCTACTGTGTTATATTAACATGAAGCATCTATATTAGTACAATTAGTAATTATTTATAATTATAATACACTAATATTTGTTATTGTTTTTATCTTTGAAGATACTTTCGAAAAGCCGCGATAGATAATATGGAAGAATTTCGCAACAAAATTTTCCAATCATATGAACAGTGTCATAAGACTAAACTATAGTTTTAATTTATTTAATTTGTTAAAAATATTTACAATAAAACCCAGCATTAACACAATTGACAGTTTTTTGTGACGCCATAGAAGTAGCGAAAATACATAAATGTAATTGGGCTGATCACGTAGTTAGATTTGGGGACAATATATGGACAAAATTAACAACAGAATGTATCCCAAGGATAGGTTTAGAGCAGCGACTTAAGAGAGTTATGAATCAGTGGGTAAATTGCGTATTGAGTATTTGTGCAGTTGTCTGAAGGAACATCAAAGGATTAGGTGCTATTTGCGAAACTCAAAATCATCATGATGGTGATTCTTAAAATCTCCTTAGTTTAGAGAAAAACGCTGCCCTATGATGCACGTTCTTCTTCTTGCGATTGCTGAGGTACTGACACAGGAGATACTCAAGGGTTTCTTATTGTCCCAGTTCCTTGCCGTTTTTGCAAAGATTACTCATTGTTAATCTCAGTTTCTCCCCCATGCTTGTCGATTAACTAGTGACCGGTCATAATACCGCATTGTGTGCGAAACAATGCCAGAATGTAATTGTTGTTCTTTTTGTTATATGTACTCCACATATAACTATAATTTCGTGAAATGTACCTAACTGTACTTTACTTAATTTTACAGGAATCCTATAAAATTATTACTTGAAATTAATGTTAAATTATAAAAGTTATTTTTATATGTATAATTTATTTATTATAATATTATAAAAATAATAAAGAAAAGGGTTCTCCTTATCCTAATCTAAAAATAATAATTTAATATTACTATTAAATTCACATACCTAATCAAAAATAAAATAACATTTGTTTTAAAAATATCTTTAAGTAAGTGTAAGTTCTCAGTACATTGCTTTTTGCTTTGCTTTTTTAATTTATCACATAATAGCCTACTCATACTATCATGAAAAAAATAAAGTAAGTCATGTTAAATAATTTCAAAGTATTAATAGTAATTATTAATACTTTGAAATTATTTAATATAAAATCACATTTTTATGATTAATCAAATGAGTTATTATTGTTTTTTATGATTAATCAAATATCTTATCATTAATATTATATTACTTTAAATTCAGTCAAGTAATTCCTCATTCTCAAGGATATTGTGCAAATTTTTTTTTATCAAATGATCTTCAATTTTAAAACTATGTCATGAGATTGCTTTTATTAAAATTCTTGTTTGAAATAATGCAGAACTTGTATCTACTTACTATTTCTGCATTTAATTTTTATTAAATTTTCAATGGAAAATATTTTTTCAACGTTTACAGAAGTATGAGGAATTGATAATATTCCTTTCACAATACGACTGATGTTGGTAAACAGAAATTCATTGAATTCATTTTTATTTCTTCAACCTCGCTCCTGCAGAAATTGATGAATCCTTAAATAATTTTAATTCTTCATAATCAGCTAGTGATCTAAACTCATTATTTATTTTTGTAGCTTGTAATAATTCATGATCTTGAAATATTTTTTGGATTATAGGTACAATACTATTTGTTTCACCAGATAATACCTTTTTGGTATAAATTTACGCAAAATGTTTAGCACTTGACTATCAAAATCGATGCATTTCCTTAAATCTTCGCAAAAAAATACATAAAAGTTTTTCGCGTTAGATTTAAATTCAAAAATATCGTTTTTGGATACATTTTCATTTGTATAAAATATTTCAACTTCGGTTCCACAATAAATTTTATTTACGGAAATCTGATTTTGATATAAATTTATTAACTTATTAATTGTCCAATATTTCTTTTACACGAAAACGACTTCATCTGGAGAAAACATTATCGTGACCAAACAATTTTTAAATCTGCAAGATTATTTTACGTACCCATTTTCTTCTAGCATTTATTTAAATATTTACTTATCAGACAAATTATCAACCGTAGAAGAAAACTTTTCTATAAAAAATATTAAATATAATTTTATGGTTTTGCCTGAAAAAAATAATTTCATTTTAATTCCAGTTTTACATACACTGAATTAAAATTGATGTCATCAAAAAATATGAATATAAAAGGTATATATTTTCTTTATTTATTTATTTCAACGATTTTAAATAGGCCTTCTAACCAGTTTAGGTTTTTTTCAGGACAGAAGATACAAGAGTAATTATAATTTCTTTTTGCCTTAACCGACTAATTACAATTTTTTTTTAAAATATTAAATTAACCATTATTTTTATATATTAACTAATATTGAAATTTTTCTTAAGATTACTATATAATTCCAAATATTCAATATAAAACATTGTCATTTTAAATTATTACTTTTTACTTTTTCAATTTATAATATTTAAATTTGCAATATTTTAATCATATTGTATTGTAATTGTAATATATTTATATTTAATTATTATTCATATGTTCTTCATATACAAAGACATTTTCATTTTTTTTAAATCATAATAGTAAGAATCATATAAATCGTATTTCCCTTTTCAATCATAATTTTTAATTATTAATTTTTAAGTGTAAATATATTATTTAAGAAACGATATTTAGTCAAGCTCATTAATTTTTAGATATTACGATATATATATATATACATATATTTTCTGTTTTTAGTTGAAATAATAATAGAATATAACAAATTTAATTACAGATAAAGAAAACAGTCAAAGTATTTTCGCTAATCGGAAGATTCAATCCAAAAAATAATATAGAATCATAAAAATAAAACTAAATACTGAAGATAAACTCCAAAAAATGATTAATGAAATAGGTAAGAAAATAAACTAATTTTTATTATTACTTTCCTTTTATTGAATTTACAATTCATGTTTTCCTCACCTGGGCATAGCTCCTAAACGGCTTGACCGATTTAAGAGAAATTTGGAACTTAAGCTCGTGTTATGACCCATTCGGTGCCACATAATTTTCAAGGCCCAGCGAGGGGGCGGGGGGTTGGGCCTATTTTCATAAAAGTCATGTGAGGTATCAAATTAAAGGTATTGATGAGTACATCTTGGTGGGTAGTGTTTCGGGTAACGAGTACCATGTGGGGCCCTAAAAATGGGGCAAACAAAAATCATATGGGGCATCAAATTAAAGGTCTGGAAGAACAGATATTTTTAGGGCAAGTAATTGTAGTATTTGGGGCAACAAGAGCCATGTGGGGGCCTGGAAAATGGGGCCCAAAAAAATCATGTGGAGTATGAAATTAAAGGTCTCGATGAGTACATCTCGTTGGGTAATGTTTCAGGTAAAGAGCGCCATATTGGGCTAAAAATATTTGCAAGTGACTTTTCGCGAAACATGAGTTAGAGCTATTTATTATTAACCGCTCATATATATATTTTTTACAATAATATGTTATATTCTACAGTTTTTAGTCGGTCAAATATATTGTGTAAAACTTAAAATATTTGACCGACTAAAAAGTATGAAATAATAAATAATAAAAAAAACATTTTTTAAACATACTTTCCTTTATAAATAGTAATATGCGACTAAAAACTAATAAATAATACTAAAATTATATAATCTTTCATTCTTGTATCTAGAGTTTCAGTAATGGTCAATTGTAGTAGGGTTAACTGCAAACGTACTAGATTAGAGATTCAGTAAAAGTAAAGTATAGTAAAAGGGAAGTAGACCCCTTATAAATATCATTCTGATAAATTCTATTAATTCTCATAATTAATTTTGATCTGTTATTATACTTCCCTTTATAAGGGGTCTACTTCCCTTTTACTATACTTTACTTTTACTGAATCTCTAATCTAGTACGTTTGCAGTTAACTCTACTACAATTGACCATTACTATGAAACTCTAGATACAAGAATGAAAGATTATATAATTTTAGTATTATTTATTAGTTTTTAGTCGCATATTACTATTTATAAAGGAAAGTATTTTTAAAAAATGTTTTTTTTATTTATTTATTTTACTTAATGTAAAAATAAATTAATATGATTTTACCAATTCCTGGCATACGACCTTCTTCAAGTGGACAGGCTCAATCACGTCCTAAGCCTAATATATTTATTTTGCCAAATCTACTCAGTTGTGGTAGTCGTGATAATTCGTCAAATATGATTAAAGAAAATGCAAAAATATCCCCCATTAATTTTAATCAATTGAATGTTTTGATTGAAACAATTGGCATATAATTAA
Source organism: Rhamphomyia laevipes (assembly GCA_963920725.1). NCBI lineage: Eukaryota > Metazoa > Arthropoda > Insecta > Diptera > Empididae > Rhamphomyia > Rhamphomyia laevipes. Next base: position 26,624,830 of record OY987256.1, on the reverse strand, counting down.
TAATTAAATATACTTAAATATTAGTGTTGTTATAAAGTATGTTTTTATTGCTATTGGTATATACAGCTAACCAATAATATTTATTTATTTATTTTATTTATTAAAAAAATTGTATGATTTTATTCAAAATATTTAAAATTGTTTTAGATGATTCTGAGATTTCTTCAGGCCAACAATACCAAATACATGATGCACAAATTTTTTTTGACGACGTTTGACAGAAATAGTTAACATTATGAAAACGGATATAAATGTATTAAAGATTACGTAGTGAAAACCACTAAATAAGACTGCGTTATTCCAATTCAAGAAGATTTTGGCGATTTAAATGAAAAAAATATTAATGATACCCAAATTGCAGCTTATTTCGTATGTATATAATAAAGTATAGAAAAATAATCTTTCAGATTATGTAACAAAAAAAAATCAGAAAAATATTATTACACCGTATAAACCAATTCTAAATGCTTGTACCAACTCATTCGGTTTAGCAAGAGTTATTGCTGACAACATTTTAGCCCAGTATAATTGGGATGGGTCACACCAGCGCAAAGATTTTAGAACATTGAAAGCGCTCAACACAATTTTATTTGGTAATTATTATCTTACAACGTTACAAGTTACAACCTTTTAGATGATTTAATTTTAATATTGTAATTTATTAGATGCATGATAAGTATTCGATATAAGTATTCGTGCTCAAATGCGAGATAAGTATTCGTGCTCACATCGCAGATTCCAGAGGGAAAAGAAAGAACGTACTTCAACATTAACATTAGCAAATAATTAATAATATATGTATCTTTGTTGAAATTAATATATACGCTAAACTGAAATTATTATTAACTAAAATGAAATTATTAATTTTAAAATTAAAATTGAATTAGTATAAAAAAAGACGTATTTAATATGTATATACGTTAAAATGAAATTATTAACTGAATTAAATCAGAATTAAAAAAGACATATTTAATATATACGCTAAAATGAAATTATAAAAAAAGTAATAAAATGCAATATTAATTATTTATGTAATTAAGTAAATATAAGAAAATTAAAAGTAGAGAATGCAAAAATTGACAAAAAATCTTTTACCGGTAATTCGGTAATTTAAAATTCCATTACCGGCTTACCGATAATTTACCGATTATTTGAAACATATATAAAAATTAAAAATCACTTAAATTATTTTCTTTTATTATAAAAACTAAAAACAATAACAAAAACAAAATATGAATCAAATTCAATATTCACAACAAAAAACAATGTAATTAAAAAATAATATTTAGATATAAATATATAGATATTGGTAATTAATAATTAATATTTGTTTAATTATTATTAAATTGCGGCTGTGGTACAAAAATCCTTTTGTAAATTAAAATATGCTCTTAAAAAGCATAAAGTATTAATAGATTCATCGCTTAGTCGGCTACGAATTTTGGTGCATAATAATCCAGCTGAGGAAAATGCTCTCTCTGAATCCACGCTAGTTGGACGAATAGTCATTAAATAGTCATACGCCAATTGTAAATATTTCCCTCGTCGCTTTTCGTCTTCAAAGAGAACAATTTCTCTACGAATTACTTTGGTTAAAATTTTATTATCTTGTACTACACTAGCTGCAGCTGACTGTTCTAAATCTAGATTTATATTCGATTTTTCTTTTATTTTTAAAAGTAATCTTTCTTTCATAGATAATTCTATCTCTGGCTCTCTTTCTGACACTCCTTCAATTAAAATAGTTTAATCGTTTTCACTGTCAGTTTCAATTAAGTTTGAATCTTCAGAACTGAGAAGGCGTTCTATCAAATTTATAATTAATCTTGTAATTGTATTTTTATTTGTAATATTAAAAATATTATAATTACCATTATCTGGATTGGATAAAATTTTGTTTGGATCATATAAAAATTGCAAAACATCGGCGAAGTTGGTTCTTCTTTGCAATATTCGATTTATTAATTCATCTTTGAATTTATTGCTTAACCAATTATTTTGTTTCGATAGTTCATCCAACATAAATTTTAATGTTACGTCAGCACTAAATAAATTTGCATCTTCACAACAAAGTGATTCGACTGCTAATTTAATAGGTAGTAATGCCGATATAATATCATGTATCAAAGAAAGTTCATCCTCTGTAAAGTTTAATGTAATATTTAAATCGATGAGGCTTTTTCTGACACAACTTTTTAATTTATAAAATCGTTCGAGCATTATGAACAAGCTGTTCCAACGAGTCTTAGAATCCATTAATAAGGATAACTCCTTACTAAACTCTTCCTTTACATGCTTTTGCAATACATCATCATTTTTTGTAGGAGAACGTCTAAAAATCTTAACCACTTTTCGTACTTTTGCAATAATTAGATATATTTGTGAATTATTTATGATTTCATTTGGAATAAAATTAAAGGACGTCTCTGTAGTTATTTTTATACCATCATTATCATTTTCATTATCATATTCCTCCTCGTCCGTAAATTCAGTTTCACTTAATTCAGGATATGTATTAAGTAAATCATCATCATTTTCTTGTCCACTTTCTACATCGTCGTTTTCCTTTTCATATAAGACTTTCAGAACGGCGAGTTGTATACAATGAGCTAAACACAATTGATGATTGACATTTAGAAGTGTTCCTAATTTAACCATCACGGCAGCTCCATCGGTTGTGATACCAACAATATCCTTAAATGATAATTTAAAACTGGTTAATTTTTTTGATATTATTTCGAGACCTTTTGTAGCTGGCATTGATCCATGGATTCGAGCCAACCCAAGATTCCAAAATTTATTGTTGGCGTGTATATTTATATTTATATATCTTCGATTTTTTGTCGACGTCCATTCATCGAAGGTCATGCTAAAGCGTTTTTCCAAGCTTTTATAAGCATTGATTTCAGTAATTACATGATTATGTATTTTTTGCCCATATTCCATAACAATTTTTTTTATGGTATTTGGCGATTTTGGAATGTTTGAAAAGCCAGCTTTTTTTAATAAGTTCCTTAAATCATATGACGTGATAAATTTTTGAAATGGTAAACCATCTTTAGCTATCATTCTAGAAACAACCGCAGAAAAAGATTCGTCCACGGTTTTGGTGAAATATGTGGTTATTTTACTTTTATTGGTGATGTTAGTACCACTTATGTTACTTTTTGAACAACTTGCAGCTACTATTTCGTCATCTTGTTGCCTCTTTAATAAGTTAATATTATGATGAGTTCTCAAGTGGGCATGTAAGCCACTTGTACTTCCACCAGCAGCTTTTATTGGTTTGCCGCATTGTTTTACAATGCATATACCTGTGTCATTACTATTAGTTCGATTAAAATATTGCCAAACACCCTTTTTTCCACTAATTTGTTCTTCTTTTTCCATGGATGAAACTATTTTCCAAGCTATATATAATTTTAATTAGATTTGTATTTTTTTTTGTAAATATTAAGTTTTCCGATAAAATTTACTCACATACATACCTAAATGAATTTTGTAAGTAATTAATTTTGTGTATAACTTCAATAATAATTATTAAATTATTCTCTTTAAATATAAAACTATAGGAGATAATAATATTCAACAAAAAAAAACTGATAAATTTGAATTCAATTTGATCTTATGTCTTATGATTGACGTTGACATGACATTTAACTTTTGACATTTGAATGAATTAATACCCAATACACAATTATTTCCACATTAGGTGTTGGAGTAGAATATAAGAGTAGAGTAGATTTCCATAATGAGATTTATAAAAATTTAATAAATTTAAAAATATATTTTGTTTTAACGGAATTACCGGTAAAAGGAATAAAATTTACCGGTAATACCGTAAGTGTGTTTTGAGCAAAATTACCGGTTACCGATAAAACCGATAACCGGTATTGCAATCCCTAATTAAAAGTGATATAAAATTAATATTTTTTATTATTACAAATCAAATTTTCGTATGTATTACAAATGTTAATAAAAAAATTTAAAATACATACGTATAATAAAAATGTTTTTTGTTATTATTTCTAAATCTTATTTCATTATTTTGCATTTATTGTTGAGTAATTATGAAAGTGGACAAAGTAAAAAAAAATTATGAATTTTAAGTTTTATTTATTTTTTATAACAATAATTACAATTTTTTTCTTAATTCATCTAGACTAGATAATTGAAACTTGAAATTTATGTTTTAATAATCTAACATAAAAAAAATTGTAATTATTGTTATAAAAAATAAATAAAACTTAAAATTCATAATTTTTTTTTACTTTGTCCAGGAATGGAAACCGGTTTCGAACTGAACCAAGGAACCATGCGAACCAACAAAAATCGACATCGATAGCAGAACCATTATTATTTTTTTTCGAAACCGAAACCGGTAGAGATTATAAAATTTTCCACCAGATCTAGTACAAGATTTAACTTCAGCTAGATCAAACATTAAAAGTATTGTACGATTGTACCTTTTTTTGTCGTGTACTGACATAAATGTGACAACCGCACTGGTTTAACTTTAAATAATTCAGTTTACTGTTATCTCTCTGAGTGCACATCGTAAATTACCGTTAGCAGTTAAATTTTAATTGTTGTAAAAATTAAAAGACACAGTGATAAAATTTTTGATAATGAGGACGTATTTACCAGTCCTCAAACCATGGATAAAAATAACAACAAAAAAAAAAAAACAATGGCGATAGAAAAGCCAAAAAATGATAATTATTTTAGTCCTTTACAAACTATAAATGATAGTGATTAATCTGAAATGTTTTACAATATGTAAATTTAGATTATATTTGAAATATGAGATTAAATAGAATCACTGTAAATATTTTTCTTAATATAGACTCCCACAATAAATGGCTACAAAGCAAAGATCTCAATTTACTAATAATGAAATATGCGAAATATTTTGTTTTAGTTAATTAGATTTTCACGGGAAACTTATACAAAGGAAGGAATTGTATCATCAATGAATTTATGTCATGTAGAATATTGTGTCCTTTTTATGATATCACCTACATTCAGTTAATTTCTATTCATATTATAGTAAAATAATATATTTGTAGATAACAACTATACTATTATATGTTGTCAAATTTATTTATGTATGTTTGTTTGTATATTTAGAAACTTTTAAATGGATTTATAAAAATAGAATAGATTAATATTTCCAGATACATACTATTTTTGGTATTATATTTAGGTAAAAAGATTTTTCGTTTGAAGTAAAAAATATCTCTTCTTCAACCAACAGTTAAAGCTTATGTTATAGGTATGTTAAATAATGTGCATTTGAACAGTTCTTGTTTCAACATTTGGTTATCAAAAAATGTTCTTTAACAGATATCGCTGTTGAAACGATATTTGTTTCTGAACAATATTTATTTTGCTCTTTAAATGATATTTATATTTGGATTTTTTTAATGATATTTATCTGAACGCTATTTTAGTATAAATACAAATATTACACCAATTGTAAAGTGCATTTTTCGGCCACTAGTTGGCGTTTGCGGGTTAAATAACGTCATTATTCGGAGTCCTGCTGTCCTAAAGTACAGTTATGTAATGACGTTATCTTAAAAGCTCTGGTCTATAATTAGGAAGTACAGCCAAATAATTTGACTTTAACCTTTAGCCTAGTGTCAAATTAAATCACTGTTATATTTTAAATATTAAATTGTAAGCACGCACAAGAAAACGAAAACAGAATAAAAAGTATAAAAGTTTAAAATATTATTTATTTTTAAATTTAATTTATTTCTTTACCAGCATGAATATTCAACAAAGAACATAAAAAGCAGCATCCACATATTGCAGCAGCTGGGTTGGAGGATGCTTCAAAATTAAGAAGCACTATTTGCAATTTAGAATGTTTAATTGCTAATAAAGGAAATGCAAGCATAAAACAACACAATGATTCTTGTGTTCATCAAAAAAGTTTACCTGCTCGAGTTTCTTCAGACCAATTAACGACATTTTTTCGTAAATCTGTTTCTTAAGAAACAGAAAAAAAATTAGCATTGTCGGAATTATTATTTTTCTATCATACAGTGTTTCATAACCATTCCTTCAAAATTAATTAAAATATTTTATGATTATAAATTTTCGTGTGCTAGAACAAAAACAATTGCAATTATAAAAAATATTCTATATCCATATGCAGTTGCAGAATTAAAAAATAAATAAAATAAACATTTTTTAACAATACTTTCCTTTATAAATAGTAATATGCGACTAAAAACTAATAAATAATACTAAAATTATATAATCTTTCATTATTGTATCTAGAGTTTCAGTAATGGTCAATTGTAGTAGGGTTAACTGCAATCGTACTAGATTAGAGATTCAGTTAAGGTAAAGTATAGTAAAAGGGAAGTAGACCCCTTATAAATATCATTCTGATAAATTCTATTAATTCTCATAATTAATTTTGATCAGTTATACTTCCATTTATAAGGGGTCTACTTCCCTTTTACTATACTTTACCTTAACTGAATCTCTAATCTAGTACGATTGCAGTTAACCCTACTACAATTGACCATTACTGAAACTCTAGATACAATAATGAAAGATTATATAATTTTAGTATTATTTATTAGTTTTTAGTCGCATATTACTATTTATAAAGGAAAGTATTGTTAAAAAATGTTTTTTTTATTTATTTATTATTTCATACTTTTTAGTCGGTCAAATAATTTAAGTTTTACACAATATATTTGATCGACTAAAAACTGTAGAATTTTTATATTGTTTATATATTTTTACTATAATATAACATATTATAGTAAAAAATATATATTTGAGCGGTTAATAATAAATAGGTCTAACTCATGTTTCGCGAAAAGTCACTTGCAAAATTAACGGTTCATATATATATATATATATATATACATATGAATATTTTTTTTATTTTTGGCCCCATATGGCGCTCTTTACCTGAAACATTACCCAAGGAGATGTACTCATCGAGACCTTTAATTTCATACCCCCACATGATTTTTTTTGGGCCCCATTTTCCAGGCCCCCACATGGCGCTTGTTGCCCCAAATATTACAATTACTTGTCCCAAAAATATCTGTTCTTCCAGACCTTTAATTTGATGCCCCATATGATTTTTTTGCCCCATTTTTTGGGGCCCTACATGGTACTCGTTACCCGAAACACTACCCAACGAGATGTACTCAACAATACCTTTAATTTGATACCCCACATGACTTTTTTGAAAATAGGCCCAACCTTCCGCCCCCTCGTTGGGCCTTGAAAATTATGTGGCACCGAATGGGTCATATCACGAGCTTAAGTTCTAAATTTGAGTTAAATCGGTACAGCCGTTTAGGAGGTATGCCCAGGTAAAGAAAATATGAATTTTTCTGGCCCCCATATGACCCATTTTCAGGCCCCCACATGACCCACGTTGCCCCAAATACTACCATTACTTGCCCCAAAGATATCTACTCTTCCAGACCTTTAATTTGATACCCCACATGATTTTTTTTCATTTTTGGCCCCATTTTTTGGGGGCCCTACGTGGTCCTAGTTACCCGAAACACTACCCAACGATATGTACTCGTCAAGACCTTTAATTTGATACCCCACATGACTTTTTAGAAAATAGGCCCAACCCCCCGCCCCCTCGCCGGGCCATGAAAGTTTCGTGGCACCGAATGGTTAATAACACGAGCTTAAGTTTCAAATTTGAGTGAAATCGGTAAAGCCGTTTAGGAGCTATGCCCAGGTGAGGAAAACATGAATTGTAAATTCAATAAAAGGAAAGTAATAAAAAGGAATTGGATAGCACAATTTTTTTGTCCTTTCTATCAGATGCATCTAATCATAAAGCAATAAAGTTGTATCCTATTTTAGTACAATATTTTTCAAAAGAAAGAACCATTCGATGCAAAATTTTGGATTTTAGTACAATTCCAGGTGAAACATCCGAACTAATAGCAAATCACTTAAAAGAAGTGCTTGAAAAAAAAAATATAGAGAAAAAAGATATTAGTATGTCAGCGGATAATACGAACACCAATTTTGATGGCATTAAAAGACAAGGTTTGAATAATGTGCATACCAAAATAATTTTACATTTACAATCAGATATACTGGGAATAGGATGTAATGACCATATAATTTCAAATGCGATCAATACTGCCTCTCTACAACTTTCCATAAGCCGAGAATTAATAATAACACAAATCTATTTAAATTTAGGAATTTTACTGTAAGAACAGAAAATCTAAAAGAATTTTGTGAATTAAACGAGAATTTCATAATTTATTACGTTATTCAAAAACTAGGTTGGTAGCCTTGACACCAGCAGTCGAACGGATTATTTTGTTATTTGACCCTTTGCGGTCATATATTTTGAGTGAAGAAAAAATTCCACTAATATTATAAACATTTTTTGAAAATCCTGAAAATTCAAAGATATATTTTACGTTTATCCATAATCAAGCAAATATTTTTACGAATTATATTTTACAAGTAGAAAAGACTAATATATGTATGTGCAATGGAAGTTTATAACATTATTATGGAACAAAAAATTAGTTCCATAATACTAGTTATGTAGATACTAGTTATGTAACTTAGAAGTCAAATTATGAGTTCTCCAGGATTAAAAAAATAATTATGAAGGAAGTAAATGGATTTTACGTTTGTTGCTATAAGTATTTAATAGAATGGTCCGTTCATTAGATGAAATTAAAGTTTTTGAATGGACTCTTCTAAATAATTCAGAAATAGTTTGGGAAGATGTAATTTACAACCATAAATTTTTTATCGACAAAAGGTATTACAATTGATGACGAAATATTGTTACATGAAATTCATAATGTTAATGTATATTGTGGTAAAAAAAAATTCAATATGGAAAGAACATAATGTCGCCAGCGATCACAAATGGGTTAAGATTTTCGGCTATTTTGATACAAAATTAATTCCTTTTAAAGATAATTCAGTTCACATTCGCTTTGCAGTCGAGCATGTTTATTAATGATATTTATAATAATATATATACTATTATTAATGATATTTGGACGAGTGAAGAAACCTAGATGTCAATTAAGTGTTTGACAGCTGAAACCGTTTTGAAAATTAATCTAAATGAAAAATGTTCAGATTTTTATAAAATTATTAAACGTAATATTGACATTTTAAAAAAAGTACACAGTATGGAAAAATATACTGACGTAGAGGAATAAAAATTAATCAATAATTGTTTGAAAAAAAATTTTAATTTTATAAGTTAAAAAAGAATATTTGTTTTATAATTATAATACAATTTATTATTATTTTCATAAGTTTATTTTACACTGAATGTTGGTTAATTTTATTTGTTCATTTATTTAATAAATTTTATTTTTTTATAATTTAAACAGAATATTTTTTCGCAAAAATTATTTGCAAAAAAGTTTGTACTCTTATGAAATTTTAGACAAATGGTCACTTTAGTTGTACCAAATAATTGCTTACACATTAGAATTCCATTATCTGTAGGTGTGTGTGAGTAACGAGTTTATTTTCTCGCGAAAATACACGTTCTGATGTTGTACTGCTATGCGGGAAAGATAAAGTTGAATCAATAAAATTTCGCAAATTTGGATACATGGTTTCCATAATTACATTTTTCAAATTAAAAGTGCCATTACAAAATTTTTCTACATTAATATTCTTTTGTATAACATCTTGTATAGCAGGTTTCTCCATTCGTCATCCGAATCATTAATACATATGTTGATTATTTATTAAATTTTAAAATAGTTTAATAAGTGGAGCTAGAGTAGTAGGATTTTTATTATCATCAATGCACTGAACAGCTAAAAGAACATCATATTAATCACGGCAACATTTTTTAATGTTTTGAATTGAGCTAACTATCACGCTAATTATACTTATATCACTTTTAATTTTTATATCTGCTTTTGATCCAATATAAATTTCAGCTAAATTTAAAATATATTCTTCATTTAAAATGTCAAGTATTTGATTTAATGAAAGGTCGTTAATAAATTCTGGTTTAATAAAATTTTGTAATATAGTATTAAAGTATACTTTTATTGTAGGAAGTTGGGTATGAATTTTTGGTGTTTCTGCTTGAAATTTAATGTTTATTTTATTGGTTACTTTTAAAATATATGTATAATAAGAATGAAAAGAATATGTTATTATCATCTGTCATTTCCAAAAAAATATTATGTGCTACATTTTCATTAGATTCCAACTGATATGATAGGACATAATGGTTCAGTGAAATCCATCTCAAGATAACCATCTCGTTTAAGTATTTTACATTAAAATAATTTTGAAATTCTTGATATTCAGGGCGAAAAAAGAGTATATATATATCTCTAGCACTCTAGCTAATAATTCTAAATTCTCAGAAATTTTATTTGATGCTGATGAAGAACATAAGGAAGCGAATTGCATTGTACATCCCATTAATAAATTTGGTTTACTTTGTTTTAATAATCTTTATTACCCATCATAACTGACCCGTTGTCAGAAGCAAATCCAATCATATTACGAGTAGTTATGGAAAGTATCGATCTCATCTATGAAGTCTGGTGATGGATTTGTTGATGGCATAAAAAATAATTTCGCTGAAAACTTTTCTAGGCGTTTTCGAGGTCGGGTAGATTTCCCCGTTTATGTGTGAACCTCTGAGTTTTTGATCTATGGAAAAATTTAAAAAAAGTTTCATTTCTCAGATTTGGATGAAATTTGGTACAAATGTTGGTATCAGCATTGTGCACAAGCGTACCTATATACAGGTCTGAATCTTCCGGGGCTCCATGGACATGGTACGATTAAAATTTGATATGCTCTAGCTAGAGCATATCGTTGGCTTCGGATACAAACCTCGCAAATCCCATTTTTTCTAAAAATTATGTTATGGATAATTTCGACATATTTCGAGTTTCAAATTGATTTTAGTTATAGTGTTCGCTGTGTATCACAAATTTTATAATATATTTATTAATTGGTGTTAATTAACTTTATAAATTATTTATTAATTATTTTGGGTAAGTAATGCATTTATTTATTGAACATAAGTGCCAAAATTGGAAAATAATGAATAATTTTGTAACTCGTGGATTTACGTGGTTTGATATTTATGTTTTTATTGAGCAAGTGAATATACCTATTATTCTCCTTAATTTTCATTACTAACATTTTACTACTTTCTGGTAATAACAGCTATTCTTAAAATTATTACTAATATACTTGCTATATTTTTTTACTTTTAACTATATTATCTATTTATATCTAAAATCTTCACTATTACTTATCACCTTCAAACACAAATTAAAGTAATGTCACGTAAACTTCGTATGCTGTAACTTGCAGGATTAGAAAGAGGGATAATATACAATGTACAACAGGATGGATCTCTTAAACTGGTTGACATACACAATAATATACCTTCTATAATCAATTTTCTATAATCAATATATAACTGTTGAACTGTCGCGCCGGTCAGATGCTTAATTATCACTCCGGTTAATTTTTTTGTAATTTTGCTAGTAATTTATCGCGATAAAGAGCCAAACAGAATGTGTCGCTGTCGTATGTCGTCGTAAAATGTCAAAAAAAAATCAACGTATATCGTACGTATATCGTATTATACAACCACAATGTTGTCGTCTGTCGTTGTCGTTGTCGCTGTATTTCAATTGATATTTGATATTATCGCTTGTCGCGCTGTTTTGAGAATTATAAAATTATTTAGTTTTGAATATTTAAAAAAATGGAAGAAAAATTAATAGAAGCAATCCGAAAACGAAATTTAATTTACAATTTAAAATCATCGGACTATAAAAGCGTTAAATTAAAAAATGTAAAATGGAAAGAAATTTCTAATGAAGTTGGTATTCCAGGTAATTATTTTTTAATAAAAACAAAGATATCTCATAATGTTTAATTTTTAATAAATATTTTGCAGTCGAAGATGCAAAAAAAAAAATGGAAAAATTTACGTGATTTGTTCTTAAGAGTATATAAAACAATTAAAGGCAAATCTGGCCAAGGTGCTGAACACGATATACAGTGGAAATATTATGCTGAGCTAAGCTTTTTAAAAGATTGTATGCCAAATAATATGTATGTGTAAATTCAAACATATAGTAATGATTGAAATCAAAACGATAAGTTTGAGTTCTGAATTATAACTGATCTTTATTTCATTTCAATAATTATAAACTAAATTCTTAAAGCAAAAAAAAAGATACAATCTTAAATGCGATCTTTGTAAATTGAAAATAATGCCAAGCGCATTAGATTTGCATAAAGAAATAATTTAAGTATCGCCTTACAATTATTTCTTAAGAAAAAACATCATGATGCTTGTGCAATATTTACACAAGTGTTTATTGAATTTACGTTCTCATCATATTTCTTATGAAAGAAATATCTATTATTTCTAATGCAAAGATAAGAACTAGAACCCACATATAACTCTTCCACCCTGAGATTCTTCCGTCTCGGGAGAACTAATTTTTGTGATTTTATCTTTTATTGATACGTTATTTATGATGTTTTCCCTTTTTTTACAAAAAATATTTTTAAAAACTATAATAATTACAATTACAATTATACATATAATGAATGATAATGAAGAATGAATTACATTGCTTTTAAAATCTATAAAATTTAATGTTTCTCTATTCTTTATATTATTTATATTAATATTTTCCAATGTTAAGTTATTTAATTGTTTAGTTAATTGAAAATTTGACATAGGCATTATTATGCTAGTTTTAAATATTTTATCATTGTTATAAAATTTAAAATTATCAATTTCTAGTTTACAATTTGAAAATTTAATTATATTATTACCTTCTATTACGGTATTGTGTTTAATACAAGTTTGGTTTAACAAAAATTTATCAATATTTTTAGTTATTATCATCATACCATTTTCAATTTCTTCTATAATTTTTTCTTTATTAATTCTTATTTTACAAACATTGTTTTTTGATAATAGATTTTGAATACATTTATTTTTATGTAATTTTAAATCCTTTACAGTGGTTACATTATTATAAAAATTATAAACTTTATTTACTGATATAATTATTTTTTCACTTTGAATATCTAATTCTTCGAATTTCAAATTTGGAAACGGTAAAATTAGTGCATTATAGAATATATTATTTATAAAATTAGGTATTAATATGATAAAGATCAAAGTATTTTCTTTTATTAACACTGAGTTTTTGATGAAAGGTAAGGTGTTGATAGTAATATTAAATTCTTCAGTTTCTTCAGTGGTTAAGATATCATGCGCGAGAACGTTTAATCTGCTAAGCAGTAGGTTGTCTTTGATTTTTTAAATTTCTTTATTTAAATTTGTTATATCAGAGTATATTTGTAAGGTATATTCAAATATATCAAACTTATTTATTACTTCATTTGTTAGTATAGTTATTAGAGAGATAACCATTTATTTGAGTTTGTTGGGAGTTAATATGGTCTTTAATTTTTTCAACTGTATTTATTAAATTTTCATTAATAATTACTTGTTTATTTGATTGTTCGGTTAATTGTTTGGACGTAGGTTCTGAGTAACCATTGTTATTTAAAGTCTGTTAGTATTATTGTTAGTTTCATCTGATAATCGAATGAACTTGATATTTATATTTAATAATAATAATAAAATAATAATAAAAAATCTTTATTTCGCATCAATTCAAAAGTTTAACATTACATAAATTTTTCCATTTTCATGATACTTATACAATACTAATTCAAATTAAAAAATAAAATTTAATAAAGTAATCCATTATAATACAAAATAAAAAATAAAAAATTACAATTAATTAATTAAAAAAATAGTTCAACTTTGAAGTAATGACAAAATAGATAGGGACATTCAATTGCCAAAAAGGACAAGAGACGAATGTACCATTAGGTTAATAATATAAATATATTTTGTTGAATGGGGTTTTAACAAAATATTAAATGAAAAAATAGTTAAAAATAGAGAGAAAAAAAAAAATATATATACATATATAAATTTGAAAATGAAACAATATCCATTTTATGAATTTAAAAAAATAAAGGAAAACATATACAGACTAGATCATAGGATTTATTACATTAAATATTGCAGTATGATCAATTGTGAAAAGCCATGACTTAACTTGCTTTAAAAATTTAGATTCGACTGTTACACATCTACAACAATTCGGTAATTTATTAAATAACCGTGGCGCAGTAATACTATAAAATTGGCAATAGTGCATTTTATTAATTTTAGGAACAATAACAAAATTTCTGGTATTCACACGTAAATTGTAGTTAACATCAACTCGAACAACGTTATTATTATTTTTTATAAATAATTTAAGAACATTAAAACAATATAAGTGTCTTAGAGGAAGTATTCCTAAACTCTTAAATAAATTAAAACTTGGTGTTCTCTTATCAACTTTACACATAATACGAATTGCATGTTTTTGTTTAACTATCAAAGGTTCAATTTTATTGAGATGTGTACCACCCCAGCAGCTTAATCCGTATTGTATCTTGGAATTAAATAAGCCATTATAGACTAGCTTTAAAATTGAAAGCGGACAATAAAGACTGAGGTGATAAAGTTGCCTCACTATTTTATTTAGATAACCTTTCAGGTATAAAGTATGATCTACGTTTCTGTTGTGTCTTATAATATTTTGTATTTCTTTTGTTGGTCCTATTAACAACATAATTATTTTGTTTAGAATATTCTTTGAGTCGTTTATACTTTGGACTAATTTTTTGTATCTGCCTGTCTTGTACAATATTTTCTGTAATTTTTGGAATAGGATTTCTATTTTTGTTTAATTTTTCAGTTCTTTTTACTTTTTCAATTTCAAATTTTTCCTTTAGGTCATTTATATTTTTCCTGTCAAGGTTTTTTGTAATAAACTCTATTGGTTTTAATTGCGTTGTAGAGTGAATTGTATCATTATATATTCTAATGATCTTATGGAGTTTGTCATCTAAACCTTCTTTATTTCTATCTACTGTCAAAAGTCTCAGGTGTTCGTTTAGTGTTCCGTGCAATCGTTCTATGTCACTATTTCCTGTCTTATGTGATGCAGTAGTTTGGTGAAAATGTATTTTATTTTATTTTAAAAACAGTACCACAGCATTGTGTAATATACATCTTTCACCGTCCGATATTAATTTGTTGATTTTTCCTAGATATTGTATTCTTTCTTTAAGAGCTTTTAATATTGAGATCCATGTTCTGTCATCCAGCTTGTGGATAGTAGCATATTTTGAAAATTTGTCAATAGTAGTTAGATAAGGTTTATTCCTTTCAGGAAACCAAATGTCGATATGAACAATGTCATTAAAGTTATTAGGCGTTTCCGTGACGTTAAAAGTTATTTTATTGGGGTTGCGGTCATGTTTTGAAAGGTTGCATGTTTCGCAATTGTTAATTATTTTACTGATTTCTACCGTTAGATTAGGGTAGTAAAATTTGTCTTTTAATTCCGAAAAAACTTCGTTTATACCTCTGTGATTTTTCTCTAAGTGTTCATTTTTAATAATAGTAAGTATTTCGTTTCTGTCCGAAATATCAATTAATTTAATAGAGGATTTCAAGATTTTTAATTTTTTATTATTAGAAAAATATTCTTTATAAATATTTTGAAATTTCAAAAATAGATCTTTGTTTTCGCAATAGATGCACATAATACCTTTATCAATAATAGTTTTTTGCATAATAGATAGTAGATTACTTTCTTCAGATACCACTATATTATTATGACATTTTTTGTGAATAATCTTCAAAGTAAGACTTTCTTTATTACCATAATATAAATAAATTTGATTTTTAAACAGATTTACCGGTCTGTCAGTTATAAAAATTAAATTAGAGTCATCTTCATCAGCACTATGAATAGTGGCATCAGTAGACATATTTTCATTATTATAGAAATTTTCTTCAAACAGAATAGACAAATTGAGATTCGAATTCGATATTGCTTCTTTGCTATCAAATTCATTTTCATTAATTATTCTTTCATTATTATTAATTTTTATTCTAGAAAGCCCGTCGGCAACGAAATTTTGTTTTCCCTTGACATATTCAATGTTAAAGTCAAACTCATTTAATCTAATTTTCCATCTTTGTAGCTTGCAATTGGGCTCTTTTAACCCATTGAGCCAAATAAGTGGACGATGATCTGTTTTAATAGTAAAGTTCCTACCAAATAAATAAGGGCGAAATTGTTTAGTTGCCCATACAACGGAGAGGAGTTCTTTTTCGATTGTAGAATAGTTTATTTCATGTTTATTTAAAGTTCTAGATATATAGTGAATTGGGTGGTTATTTTGCATTAATACGGCACCTAATGCATAATTTGAAGCATCGGTAACTAATACGAATCGTTTCTCGTAGTCTGGGTAGGCTAGGATTGGATCTGTAGTTAGCAATGTCTTTAGTTTCTCAAATGAGTTAGTATATTCTCTGTCTTTTAAATCTATTTTTGCGTTTTTTCGCAAATATTTGGTCATTGGATGTGCAATTTTTGCATAATCTTGCATGAACTTTCTATAATATCCGGTTATTCCTAGGAAAATCTTAATTTCTTTTTGGGTTTTCGGAACACCGATTTTTAAAATAGCTTCTATCTTTTTAGGATTTGGTTTAATTCCATGTTCAGTAATAATGTGACCTAAGTAATCCGTTTCCCGACATAAAAATGAACATTTTTCTACTTGAACCTTAAGATTTACTGAAGCGAGTTTTTTTAGAATTTTTTGTAGAGAATCGATATGTTCTTGAAGAGAACTTGAGAATATTAAAATATCGTCCATATAAACGATACAGATTTTATTTATGAATTCACCTAGGATTTCATTCATCATTTTCTGAAATGTGCTAGGTGTGTTTTTTAAGCCGAAAGGCATTCTCAAAAACTCGTAGTGACCAGTAGCCGTGGAAAAGGCGGTTTTCGCACGATCTTTTGGTTGGACTTCGACTTGATGGAATCCTTTCGCTAAGTCCAAGGAGGTGAAATAAATAGATTTTCCTAATTTATCAAATATTCCGTCAATATTTGGTATAGGAAATCTATTTTCCACTGTAGCTTCGTTTAGCTTTCGATAATCGATGACTACGCGCCAATTTTGCTTTCCGTCTCGATTTACTTTTTTTGGTACGACCCATATTGGAGAGTTATAAGGTGAATTCGAATGTTGTATTATATTGCTTTTTAGCATTTCTTTAATTTGTTTATCTACTTCATCCTTATGAATTTGTGGATAACGATATAATTTAGAGTAAATAGGAATTTCATTTTTTGTTTCTATAGAATGTTTTATTTTATTTGTGAATGTTAAATCATCACCTTCTTTATAAAATACATTCTTATTACTTAAAATTACATTTTTTAATGCTTTTTGCTCTTCTGAATTTAAATGTGAAAATTGAACATTATTTAAGATATTCGAATCATTTATTTGATTTGAAAATATCTCGACTTATGCCATGACGTATTAACGTAACTTTAGCATCGTCTATTATTTTGTCTATTAAATATCCCATAAGTATTTTTTTATTTGCTTGGTCGAAGGTATTAATTGTGGGGATTATATTATTTACCCTATCAATAAACTCAGGTAATAAATTTATATTTTTACCATCGAAAGCCGGAATGTGATTAATAAGATCTAACATTAACCGAAATTTCTGAAATGCACTAATTTCATCCATTTTTTTTTTTTGTAGTTTTATATAGGTATAAAAAAAAATTAATTTCAGAAAAAAATTTTTTGTTAAATTTTACTTTATAAGTCAGTAATTTAAAAAAAAATTATTCTAATTCGCAATAAAATTTATAAGCTTATTCGCTTTAGATTATATTCACTTAATTTTTTTTTTTTTTTTTTTTTTAAGCAATAATTAAAATCCGTATTCTTTTAGTAGTAAAAAAAAAATAAAATTGGAACAACTCACTTTGACTGATGTACTTAGATTCTTAGTAGAGACCTGGTAGATAAAATTGAGATTTGATGAAATGATAAAATGATGATCTCTGAAGACTGATGATGATGATTTCTGGAGACTGATGATGGTGATTTCTGGAGACTGATGATCACTGATTTTAAACTCTTTTATTTAACTTATTATCTCTGGATACAATAATATTTTTAATAAAATATTAAATTTTCTTGATAATTTTTCCTTTAAAATTATTTTTATATTCTGGATACAATAATATTTTTAATAAAATATTAAATTTTTTTTTGATAACTTTTTCTTTAAAGTTATTTTTATTTTTATAACTTTACACTTTAGTTAATTTTGCCGAATTTCTATAGTTTTTGAGATTGCATATTAAAATTATGATCTCATAGCACGATAGGTTCGTTTAAGGAGACTGCGCCAGTAATGATTGAAATCAAAACGATAAGTTTGAGTTCTGAATTATAACTGATCTTTATTTCATTTCAATAATTATAAACTAAATTCTTAAAGCAAAAAAAAAGATACAATCTTAAATGCGATCTTTGTAAATTGAAAATAATGCCAAGCGCATTAGATTTGCATAAAGAAATAATTTAAGTATCGCCTTACAATTATTTCTTAAGAAAAAACATCATGATGCTTGTGCAATATTTACACAAGTGTTTATTAAATTTACGTTCTCATCATATTTCTTATGAAAGAAATATCTATTATTTCTAATGCAAAGATAAGAACTAGAACCCACATGTAACTATATCATATTTTATTTTTATCATATTTTATTTTTATTTTTAGAACTATTTCAAATTATGAAGAAACGCCACCTTTAGAAAGTAGCGACGAATTTAATTTGGATTTTCTACAAAGAGAAAATAGATCGTCAACACCAGCATCGCCAGATTTGATTACAACATATACAGATGAATCAACCAGTTTTTCAAATATAACTGCTTCTGCATCTAAGAAAAGAGCGAGCACCAGCACAAATATGGATTTATTGGATGACATTTTTGTCGAAACATTACAAAAAATAAATAAGTGCATGACAGCAAATGAAATTGCACCAGGAACATCAAATGATGATGAAGATGAATTGTTTTGCATCACTATTATTGCTAAAATTAAATCATTTCCTTCTAAAAAGATAAAAAATGATGCAAAAACTCAAATTTTAAATTTAGTTTGTAATATTGAAAATAATCTTGAATAATTTTTGTTTTATAATAATTTAATTTATTATATTTAATTTAAATGATATAAAATCATATTTTTTCAATTACAACAATTAATAATTATTAATAATAATGTTTAATATTTTTCATAATAATTTAATTTATTATATTTAATTTAAATGATATAAAATCATATTTTTTAATAAATTTTTATTATTGTAAAATAATTCTTTCATTTTATTTGTATTTCGATATTGAATTCAAATTATCTAAGTATGATATTGAATTGATTTTTATTAATTTTTAGTTAACGAAACATGTATTTATTTTGGAATGGTGTTTGGCCTTGGTTCATAAAATATAATTTTAATTTATCCCGTTCTGTAAATGCCAATCTTGAAGCATTATTAGAATTTGTTGATTAGATACTAACAATGTTGCTATTGTTTATTTCATCACGCCAAATACCATTTTCTTCATCATTTGAATCAACATAATCTGCAATATAAGATAGATTTTATATTTTTTAAATATTATTTAAGAAACAAAATAGAATTACTTTCTGGACAGTAATTGAAGTTACCAGTGTATAATTTCTGGTTCGTTTTTAAAAAATTGTGTAGTACAGTGCAAGCTAAAACAATTTTTTCAGCATTTTTTGGATAAAATTCCATCATTTTCAGAAGCACTCTCCATCTGGCTGTAAGTATTCCGAAAGCATTTTCAATTACACATCTTGCTCTAGATATTCTGTAATTATATACTACTTTATCAACGTCCATCAGTTCAGCTGCATTAGAATTGGGAAAAGGTCGCATTAAATCCGTTCGTAAGGGAAATGCGTTATCACCAACGAAAAAATATGGAAATTTTATTGAACTATTTGGCAAATTGGTTGATTTTGGTAGATCCAATTTCTTGTTGACTAGAGCTTTACCAAATCTTGTCTGTTGTAATATTCCTCCGTCACTCTGGCTTCCAACTACACCAACATCCACCATGGTAAATATATATTCGGCATCACATACTGCTAGTAGCACAATACTGGAATAACCTTTATAATTGTAATATAAAGAGCCACTCTTTGGTGGACACTTTATTTGTATGTGCTTGCCGTCAATGGAACCGGTACAATTAGGTAATTGCCATTTGTTACTAACTCAGTGGCAATGAAGTTCCAATCTTGTTTTTGGCATTGTGGCATATATATACATGATAAATTATTCCACATAACATTACAAACTTCTAATATAATTTCTCTTACAGTTGACTTGCCCATTCTAAATGTCCATGCCAAATAATTTAGAGGAACTCCACGTGCAAGATATCTAAAAAT
Source organism: Rhamphomyia laevipes (assembly GCA_963920725.1). NCBI lineage: Eukaryota > Metazoa > Arthropoda > Insecta > Diptera > Empididae > Rhamphomyia > Rhamphomyia laevipes. The sequence continues at coordinate 26,604,351 of OY987256.1, read as the reverse complement.
AAATAATTAACATTATTTAATAAAACTACAGATTTACTAAACTCACATAATTGTCAATGCAATTCTACACTCTGGTACTATAGCTTTTCTTATTGATTTTTTTGTCAAATGCTTTGTTAGAAGGTTTACCAAGAAGTCAAAATCTTTTTCACGCATTCTTGTGCATACATAAAATTGTTCCGGATCTTTTTTTTTTTAATAAATTTGAAAGTTCTTGAATAAAAGCCTTCCTGGCCCCTTAATTGATAAAGTGGACGAACACACCATTTGCGGTTTTTCTGCTTTATCATTTTTTTTATATACAGATAAATTAACGATAACGCACCAGTTAATACTTCTTTTCTCATATTTTTTATCATTTTTAACACTTTTAAATTAGAATATATAATATTATTTGAACCAAAAATTAATAAATTAATAAAAATCAAATTGAAAAAATATTATTTTTTAATTATGACAATTGCTGATGTCTTATTCGCGGCGTTCTACTGTGTTTACTTTAGGAACGACAACGACAGCGACATCACGACTGGCGACAAACACGACGACATACGACAGCGACAACGACACATTCTGTTTGGCTCTTTAATTTTAATTAATAACTATAGTTTAATTTAATGTCGGCTGTTTAATAATAATAAAAAAAAATAAAGTTTATTTCGTTATATTAATAAATTTCTAATTAACTTTTAAATTATTAAATAATTTTTCAAATATTAAATCGCAGTTCTTTTGTGCAATAATTGCAAATTCAATAACACAATAAAAAAGAAAAACAAAAAAATCAAATAATCAATAGAATTTTTTGGTCTATTATAATCAGCAATTTTCGATTTAAATAATTCGGGAGCGGTATGTAAGACATCATCACAACAAAATCTTGCATTTTTTTCTTAATCTTGCAACATGAAAATCTTGCAATAATAAAATCTAGCACAAGAAAATCTTGCGATAACAAAATTGAAGAATAATATTCTGAGCAATCCGCTTCAAAAATTCAATTTTGATAAGGATGTCCATTTTCTAGTTTAATTATATATGTCATATATTAGTTCGTCGAACAAAATTCTATCATGAAAATTAAACAAAATCTTGCAAATTGCGCGCGTAATTTGTATGCAAGAGTGTGTTTAATTTTAATGATAGAATTTGTAATGCAAGATTTTGTAATTTAAGATTTTGTAATGTAAGCTTCCATACCCAACCCAAATAATTCTTAGTGATTGTGTTTTTAATAATTATTATCAAAGTGCAGAGTGGTGTGGTGAGCTGAGTCCGACTCAAATAATTATCACTGTCCTTTATTTTCCTAATTTTTTAATATGTATTTAAGTTTGTAAATTTTATTCGTGGCCTCAGGTTTCTTATGTTTTTGTGTTCAGTTATACAACATTAATTTTTTTTTTATTTTATCTTTTTTTTATCGTGGTTTTTAAATTTTAATATTTTATTACCGGTTATTGTTTTTTACTGTTTTTATTTTTTCTTTTTTATTTCTATTATGCACTAATTTGTTAGAGAGTATAATTTATGTGTCATATATTTTTTCAGACATAGCCTATTAAATATATACACTAATAAATTGTTTCTCGTTTTCAATGTGTGCAGCGGTGCAAAACCCAAATGTTGCTGCCAAACGTGCAAATTTTCAATTTGATTTTTGTAATATTCGTGGTATTCGCAGTAACTTTTTTTCTGTTTGCGTCCATCTTTTGCGTCCAGCAGTTTTGGCATGAAGTGAAACGCAAGTCAGTGCAGATTGTGATCCTGATGATTTTCTCATCCAAGGGTACAAATTTGTGCAACTTTTTGTTCCCCATATGGGGATTGCTTTATATATCCGCAATGACATTGTATTTAAAGTCTTACCGATTTATAATACTTATAACACCTCAAAGTTTAATTATATGTGGATAAAATTTGTCGTTGCCAAACACTTAATACACCTGTGCTTCCTTTATAGAAGCCCTGATAATTCCGAAGTAGAAACTATTTCAGACTTTGACAACTTGTCTGAAAATATTACTTCAATCTTATTGAACCATCCTAATAGTGAAATAGTACTTGCAGGTGATTTTAACGTTCATAATGTTAATTGGCTTACTTATTCAAACCGCACAAGCGCCGAAGGCAGAGCTGTTGAACTTTTCTGTAACCTACATTTACTTTCACAACTCGTCAAATCGCCCACTCATATTCCTGACTCAGCAATGGGTCATGGTTCGCATATACTTTATCTATTTTGTACAACCCATCCAGATAAATACAACATTTCTGTGAATCCTCCGTTAGGTTCTTCTGACCATAACCTAATAATCACTAATTTCTCGTATTCGAGTGTTACCAGTCGTAATGAAACTCCCAAGCGTCTTGTTTGGCATTGCGAGAAAGCCAATTGGGCTGGCCTTAACGAATTCTTTAAGGCGTTTGACTGGTCTACATGCTTCAACCACAGTAATGCTGATCTCGCTGCTAAAATGGTCACCGAAACCATTATTTTGGGTATGCGCCTGTTCATTCCCAAAAGTATGAAGAGTATTAAGCCACCTTCCAACTCCTGGTTTAATACTATTTACAGCGATGCCATTAAATCTAAAGAGTTGGCTTTTAGATTATACAAAATTTCTAATGTGCAGAAAAATAAAATCAAGTTTATACAGGCGCGAAATAAGTGCAAGTGGGTCATTAAGCGAGAGAAGTTTTTGTACGATAAAAAATTGCGCCAAAATGTACTTAGTTTCCCCAAGGGTGGAAAATCATTTTGGTCATTTGCTAAAAAAATCAAACAAAACTTCTCAATTTCAACATCACCTTCGCTTATCATTGACGACCGGTTATTGCAGATCCATTAGAAAAAGCAAATGCGTTTGCAAAATTCTTTTCAGCAAATTCCAACCTCCCTTATACAGTACAACCTCCTCCAGTGCTTCCATCCCTAATTACATCTTTAGGTAGAATAAATTTTCGCACCCGTACTGTATTAAAGGTGCTGAGGGATCTGCAAGTCAACAAATCTGTGGGACCTGATGGCATTTCTCCGCGTGTCATCAGATCTTGTGCAGTCACCTTGGTTGTTCCCCTACGCAATTTGTTTCATCTTTCATTTTCGTCAGACATTTACCCGTCCTCGTGGAAAATTGCGAATGCTCAACCGATTCCTAAAAAGGGTGACCAAAGCAATCCTTCTAATTATAGGCCGATTGCTATAACATCAACTCTTTCAAAGGTCATGGAATTATTAATTAACCACAAACTGATGAAATACCTCCGCAGTAACAACATCATCAGTATGGCTTCCATACTGATAAATTCGGTGAATCAGTAACTGTGGCACTTGATATTTCTAAGGCTTTTGATAGGGTCTGACATGACCCTTTACTTGTAAAACTGAAGGCTATTGGCCTGGGACCTACTACCACCTTATGGATCAAAAGCTTTCTGTCAAATCGCCCGATCCGCGTAGTTATTGAGGGTCAATTATCTTCTCACTGTTCCATAAATGCTGGGGTTCCCCAGGGTTCTGTTTTATCTCCCACACTCTTCCTAATTTTCATCAACGATCTCCTTAGCATAACCCATAATCCTATCCATAGCTTTACTGATGACAGTACTTTGGTTCATAGTTATTCTTTTGATAAGGCATCTGATGTTACCTCAACATCGGTAGCCGAAAAAAGAGCAATTATGATAAATACTTTAGAAACAGACCTGTCACTTATTATTGATTGGGGTAATAATAACAGGGCCGATTTCAACGCCAGTAAAACATAAAGTGCTCTGTTATCAACCAAAACTAGCATTCCTATTCCTCTTCTTTCCTTTCAGGGGCTGAATATTCCGTACACCGACTCAGTTTATATCCTTGGCATGAAAATTCACAACAAGCTGTCGTGGAATGACCATATCTTTGGAATCGCTAAAGATGCAGCTAAATATCTTGGATTTCTGGGTAGATGTAAGAAATATTTCTCTCCTGAAGATCTTCTTCACATTTACAAAGCCTATATCCGTCCAAAGCTCGAGTACAATTCGCATATTTGGGTTGGTGCACCATCTACAGCCTTCTCTTGTTTAGAAAGAGTTCAAAAGCGTGCTATTAAACTAATTGCTAATAACGAGGTGTCTAATAGCTTAGCTACTCTTGAGCATAGGCGTAATATAAGTGCTTTATCCGTTTTTTACCGTTACATGCTTGGTGAGCATGAGTGTTCTACTGAAATTAAAGACATCATGCCTCCTTTGAAAACATTTCAAAGAAACACTCGCATGGCCACTCGTGCCCACCCAATTCATGTAAAATTTCCTTCCGGGCGCACAACCAAATCAAGAAACTCATTTATACCACGTACTTCTAAGTTGTGGAACCAATTACCACCTGAAATATTCCCCCGCGAATATAATTTACAACTTTTTAAAACAGCAACTAAGAGATATCTCCTCGCAAACCCAATAATCCCGTAATTTTCCTAACCTCCCTCCCTTTACTAAGCCTTATCAGTGGTTAATTAATCAACATGAGATAGTCTGCCGTGATAAGGCTTCACTTTAAAAAAAAAATAGCGAGCCACTTAATCTAATTTGCTCTTCTCAAGAAGTTGAATTTTCAGTAGATATTTCAGAAACTCAAAATAATATTGAAAGTTTTCTAAATCTGAATGATGATAAATTTGTACCAATTCAGATCCTTACATAAGATTCATGAATTATCTGGTGAGCTCTCTGAATCTGAAGATATATTCGACAATTTTATAGAAGACAATACCGGAGAAAATGTTGTTAAAAATAAAAGATAAAAAAAAACGGTATGTAAAAGAGAACAACTGGAGTCGAAATAAAAATAAGTTAGCTAGAGCAAATGGTGAGACGAGACCTATTTTGGAAAAAGAAAAGAAGAAACAAAGTGGAATTATAAAATAAAAAAAGTAAATAAAATATGCGAAGAAGAAAGACTTCAAATATTTTCTAGCTTCTGAAAAAAATCGTGGGATGAAAAAAAAATTTACACTATTCTCCTACTTTAAATATTGAAGAATGGTGTATTAATAAGTGGAAGAAATATAGCTGTGTAACATCTACAGAGAGCTCAGTCCTCTCGTAGTGTAAAATTTAAAAATCAAAGAGAAAAGTTGAAAGAATTTTTTGGACTATTACCAAAAATAGAATCACATTATCTAAATTATATTTTGAAACGATATGGCATACAAAAAAAAACATATTTTTGATGAATATTCTGCAGATTGGTGTGTTAGCAATAACATTGAACCTTTGTCTTTAACAATATTTCATGAAATATTTGATAACTTACATCTTAGTTTGTTTCGTCCGAAAAAAGATAAATGCGAGATTTGTGTGGCATATCGTACTGGTAATTTAGAAGAAAATATGTATTTAGATCGCATTAAGTTATAAGACGAAACAAGAGAAAAGAAAAATACCGATAAATGTTATCCTACAAAGGTGGTATACGCTGTTGATCTACAATCTGTCCTTTTGTGCCGGAAATCAATCGTATCTTCATTGTATTATAAACAAAAATTAATTGTGCACAATTTTACAATTTATGAACTTAAAACCCACAAAGGATATTGTTTTATTTGGAATATAAAAAAAATGGTACTATTGAATATAAATTAAAATTTTCTTACGCCTGTCAAACGCTGCCGCAGAGAATAAATTTTTTTATTCCTATTGAACTATATAATTTACCACAACTTTATCAAAATCAAATTAAAAGTATACCATCGACAAATTTCAATATCTCCAAAAACTCAAGATAACACTAGAAGCTGATTACCTACCATACATTTTATGATGAACTTACACACTTTTAAAAGCTAAATTAAATTATTTTTTTATTGCACAAAAATTTATATTACATTAGAAACCTTTCGTTTTTGTAGGTTGAGTGGTTGAATACATCAGTATTGGCGAATTTAAAATGGAATTTTTTCCTACATTATTTAGTTTTTTTTTCTTTTAATTTAACAAAAGTTGTTCAGTTTAATGCTATAATTAATTTAATAGGTAAGTTTGTTTGTATTAATGATTTTTTTTTTTCAAATAAAATTTAATGAAAACCTAGTAAATCCTTTTTACCTTTTTATTTCTTAGGAAGAAAAGCTCTTAAATCATTTTAAACAGGTATTTATTTCATGAAAAACTTTGAATTTAAGTATTAAAATAAAGAAATAAGAAAAACTTTAAAAACTATAATCAGAAAACAAAATTATATTTATTTGTAATAATCTTTCGTGAATTTGATTTTAAAACTTAAATAGCTCGTATACAAAAATTATTATTATTGGATATAGTAATTATTATGTAATTAGCATGAAATTTGGTACATACATATAATAGTCTTCTTATGTACTTTTGGTACCTGTAAAATTTAAAGTTGGTACTTCAGTGGGTCCATGAGTAATTACTTAAGTTTTTCATTTTCTCTATATCTATATCATACAGTAATTGTCACTCAATTTCAATGATATTATATACATAGTTTCACTTAGTTCTCTACTTGATACTCCTGAAATTTGTAGCTGGTAGGTTTAGTGGGTTCATGGGAAACTAATATATGAGCAGCTTAGTTTCCGAAGAATATTTCATATGTTCTTTTAGATCATATTACATTGTTATTTTTGACCGGAAGTAGAAAAAAAATGGAAATTATAATTTATTTATTTATTTCTGTATATTACATGGAGTTATTAACTAAAATAAATAAATACAGAGTTTAGGTTAAATTTATCCTTTACAAACTATGACATTACTAATATAAAAAAAAATTAATGCAAAAACTGTAAATATAACTTGTAGCCCTACTTTGAGTTAAAATATTTACAAAATCGATAATTTATATGAAAATATTGTTTAAAAAATTGTTTTAATAATGAATGAAAATTATTACATGATTCAAATTAAAATAAAAAATACTTTTATAAAATTTATATTTTATAAATTGGATAAATTATTAAGAAAATTTTATGCGTAGGGGATGGATGATGTCGTTTATGAATATGTAAAACAATCGATATTTATAGGTAGGGGAAAATGAAATATTTTAAGACAAAATTAGTTATCGATAATTTTAATTCAAATATAATTAGTTGATTACTATTCTTTCTTATAGTGAAGAGTTTTTCTGCATAATATTTTTTATAAATTCGACTAATATTTAATATATTTCGTAATTAATTTCCATAATTTAATTCTTAAACATATAAAAATGGTAATACAAATTTCATAGAAATTTTTTGGTTCAGTATATTATATTATGTCATTTTATTCAACGTCATTGAGGTATAACTTTTTAAAAAATTTGACCACTTAATTTTGAGTGGAATTATATTTTCAAAAATCAACTTTGTTACGACCGTACTATACCTAATAAATTTGGCTTTCGAATATTTTTTATTTATTTGAATAAGATTCAAAATCATTTGAAATTATATAAATATATTCTGAATAAATATAAAATAAAAATTATTAAATATGTAATGGAATGGTTAACTTAGCCCAATTAATGTATATATTTTTTAATTTTAGAAAGGTATTTTTGACTCAATGAATGAGTAAAATGGCCGAATAAAATTATAAAATAAGTTTAATTTAAAATCTAATGGTTATATTATAGTTAATGTTCATCCAGCAATGTTCATCCTAAAAAGAGAAAATTGGATTAATAAAATAAATTTATTAAAGTCATACAATATTTGTTTATATTTAATATGAAAAACAACAACAACTACATGTGTAAAACAACAACAACTACAATATTTGTTTATATTTAATATGAAAAACAACAACAACTACATGTGTAAATTTCATGTTGAAATAGCATGGAAGGTTGTTGATGTTTTCCATACATATTACATTCAATCGATAGGTACTTACCTGTATTTTAAATCCCCAAATAAATGCAACCAATATCAGGTGGATATTGGTTACTAAATTCAATCTAATATTGATTCATGTGCCGGCATAACCTGAAAAATAAAGCAAAAGGTTTAGATGAATATCAGCTTTAATATAGCTGACATCCATGATGTTCTTATATTTTTAGAATTCTAATGAATTCTTAATTTCATATTTTAATAACTTACCAGAATTAATAGTGGAAAATAATCCGAATTTTACGAATTAAATTTAGATGAAATGCCGGCATTTCATCTGTCAAACCGAAACTTGCGGAGCAGATTGCGAGTAAAATAATCCGCGTAGACTTATGAAAATTTTCTACCCGGTAGAAAAGTGAATCGCGAATCTAATTATGTTAGGAAAAATCGCGGAAAATAAACATAAAAATAGAATTTATGTTTTTTAAATTAAATGAAAAACCCAATTAGTATGAGCGAGATGCAATTTGTGCGAGCGGGATAAAATAAACTGCACGAAAGTACTCTCTCGTAATAAAAATCAGTAGGGACAACTTAATAATAATTAAATTGTTCAGGGCTGAACGTTTTTATAGCATTTTATAGCAAAAGTTATTAATAGAATTTTCCAGGAAAATTAGCTAGAATTAGGAAAATTTAGTAGAGAAATTATAGGTAATAATATTCTAAAGGAAAAAAGGTTAGTAAAGGTTTTCAGGAAAACCTTAGGATAAAATGTTATGACCATTATGGTCAAATGATTTAAAATTTAATATGGTAACACCATATAGAAAATGTAAATTTTAAAATAGATTAGGCTATATAAACGATAGGCAAATTGAGAATTTTATCAGTCTCATCGATCGATTCTCAAAGGCAGCAGCAGCAAGTAATTTCAAGAAAATAATTTAAAATTATTTTATATCTACACATATACATAAAGGTAAGAAAAATTATTGTATACGGATAAAATTACAAGTGGCACAAGTAATTGTGGAAAATTTGTGATTGTTCCTATGCAATATATTTTCTTTGGTTTAATTAACTCATTATTTTTAAAAAGGGTAAAGTAAATTTAATTTAATTTATTCTAAATAATTAACAAAGTTGTAGATTATAGAAATAAATAAATAAAGTGAAATTAATTTAAAATTGCCAATTAGCGAATTATTAGAATTCGATTTTAAAGTATTTAAATTCAATTAGTGAATTGTTAGAATTTAATATAGAATTATTTTTGAATTTAATTATTGAAGTATAGAATTGAATTTATTTAAAAAAAATAATATCAATTAAAGTTAGGTTAAATCGGAAAACCGCATGAAGTTATAAAAAATCAAAACGTTTAATAATTATACAAAATTAAAATCACGCGTTGCAAAATTTAAATAAAAAGTGAGGTTAAATTCGGTTAAATTAATTTAATAAAATTAAGGTTAGATTGCGCCCACATTACGATCACGTGTCGAATTAAGATTACGGTTATCGAATTATAGATCGAATGTTAATTTAGTAGTCATTTTAGTAGATAATTGTTCTTACAAAACAATTTATTATTATTAATTGATTTAAATTAGTTTATTAGATAATTGTTTTTACAAAACAATTTATTTATTTTTTATTATTATCGTTGATTATGGTTTACCAGGTATATTGTATTTGATATTAATCTGGTAAATGTAATTTAATCAACATAGTTTCAAACGTATAAATTAATACAGGCAACCTAACCTCAACATAAATTAATTAGGGAAATATCATAAATAAATTAGATTATTTAACCTCAGAGAATTAGTCATATCAACCAATTTCTAGGTTTTGTGGAACAAAATTCAATATTGAACAAAACCAATATTAAACGATCCACCAGGTTGCGCTACATTATAAAATTGTTGAAATCTACTCTAATTGTCGCCCAACGGCAATTGTAGTAGATAGACAATTAGCTGATCGAACTTCAGATAACAGTCAGGCTAATGGTATGAACACAATTGCTGAGACGATAGAAGCGACATCAACGTTAACAATTAGCAACATAATTGAGATTAATTAATTAAAGAGTAAAGTAATAATACAAATTGTTTGTTTGTTTTTTTATTAATAATTATTATTGTAACATTTGAAATTCATCATTTTTAATAAATATTTAAATAAAATAAAATTGAACGTAAACCAAGCAGATTTCTTTTTATTTAGTTCAAGGAGAAGTTAAACTTTTTATTTCAGAAATTTTAGCAGGCTCACCGAACAGTTAATATATATATAATCTATGAATATAAGTTATTTAAAATCAACAAAATTTAGTAGTATTTTGAAGGATACTTATTTTTTTCTACTATGGTATATTCGTGCCATATCATACATGAAATACGTAATTATGTACGTAGAAATAGAAAGTCATTATTATACTTTAGCTAGTTTCCGCTACTTACTTATTTATATAAAATATTTTATGTGTCTTACACATATGTATAAGTCGTAACAAACGCTATCAAATATACACTATTTTGACTTCAAATCTAAAACTAAAAATTCAGAATCTGACTTTTAAAAAAAATTGTTTGCAATCTTATTCAACAATTGGACAGAATATCACGCTGACTTTTAAATTTTAGGTAAATGAAAAAGTGAATCGCGAATCTAATTATGTTAGGAAAAATCGCGGAAAATAAACATAAAAATAGAATTTATGTTTTTTAAATTAAATGAAAAACCTAATTAGTATGAGCGAGATGCAATTTGTGCGAGCGGGATAAAATAAACTGCACGAAAGTACTCTCTCGTAATAAAAATCAGTAGGGACAACTTAATAATAATTAAATTGTTCAGGGCTGAACGTTTTTATAGCATTTTATAGCAAAAGTTATTAATAGAATTTTCCAGGAAAATTAGCTAGAATTAGGAAAATTTAGTAGAGAAATTATAGGTAATAATATTCTAAAGGAAAAAAGGTTAGTAAAGGTTTTCAGGAAAACCTTAGGATAAAATGTTATGACCATTATGGTCAAATGATTTAAAATTTAATATGGTAACACCATATAGAAAATGTAAATTTTAAAATAGATTAGGCTATATAAACGATAGGCAAATTGAGAATTTTATCAGTCTCATCGATCGATTCTCAAAGGCAGCAGCAGCAAGTAATTTCAAGAAAATAATTTAAAATTATTTTATATCTACACATATACATAAAGGTAAGAAAAATTATTGTATACGGATAAAATTACAAGTGGCACAAGTAATTGTGGAAAATTTGTGATTGTTCCTATGCAATATATTTTCTTTGGTTTAATTAACTCATTATTTTTAAAAAGGGTAAAGTAAATTTAATTTAATTTATTCTAAATAATTAACAAAGTTGTAGATTATAGAAATAAATAAATAAAGTGAAATTAATTTAAAATTGCCAATTAGCGAATTATTAGAATTCGATTTTAAAGTATTTAAATTCAATTAGTGAATTGTTAGAATTTAATATAGAATTATTTTTGAATTTAATTATTGAAGTATAGAATTGAATTTATTTAAAAAAAATAATATCAATTAAAGTTAGGTTAAATCGGAAAACCGCATGAAGTTATAAAAAATCAAAACGTTTAATAATTATACAAAATTAAAATCACGCGTTGCAAAATTTAAATAAAAAGTGAGGTTAAATTCGGTTAAATTAATTTAATAAAATTAAGGTTAGATTGCGCCCACATTACGATCACGTGTCGAATTAAGATTACGGTTATCGAATTATAGATCGAATGTTAATTTAGTAGTCATTTTAGTAGATAATTGTTCTTACAAAACAATTTATTATTATTAATTGATTTAAATTAGTTTATTAGATAATTGTTTTTACAAAACAATTTATTTATTTTTTATTATTATCGTTGATTATGGTTTACCAGGTATATTGTATTTGATATTAATCTGGTAAATGTAATTTAATCAACATAGTTTCAAACGTATAAATTAATACAGGCAACCTAACCTCAACATAAATTAATTAGGGAAATATCATAAATAAATTAGATTATTTAACCTCAGAGAATTAGTCATATCAACCAATTTCTAGGTTTTGTGGAACAAAATTCAATATTGAACAAAACCAATATTAAACGATCCACCAGGTTGCGCTACATTATAAAATTGTTGAAATCTACTCTAATTGTCGCCCAACGGCAATTGTAGTAGATAGACAATTAGCTGATCGAACTTCAGATAACAGTCAGGCTAATGGTATGAACACAATTGCTGAGACGATAGAAGCGACATCAACGTTAACAATTAGCAACATAATTGAGATTAATTAATTAAAGAGTAAAGTAATAATACAAATTGTTTGTTTGTTTTTTTATTAATAATTATTATTGTAACATTTGAAATTCATCATTTTTAATAAATATTTAAATAAAATAAAATTGAACGTAAACCAAGCAGATTTCTTTTTATTTAGTTCAAGGAGAAGTTAAACTTTTTATTTCAGAAATTTTAGCAGGCTCACCGAACAGTTAATATATATATAATCTATGAATATAAGTTATTTAAAATCAACAAAATTTAGTAGTATTTTGAAGGATACTTATTTTTTTCTACTATGGTATATTCGTGCCATATCATACATGAAATACGTAATTATGTACGTAGAAATAGAAAGTCATTATTATACTTTAGCTAGTTTCCGCTACTTACTTATTTATATAAAATATTTTATGTGTCTTACACATATGTATAAGTCGTAACAAACGCTATCAAATATACACTATTTTGACTTCAAATCTAAAACTAAAAATTCAGAATCTGACTTTTAAAAAAAATTGTTTGCAATCTTATTCAACAATTGGACAGAATATCACGCTGACTTTTAAATTTTAGGTAAATGAAAAAGTGAATCGCGAATCTAATTATGTTAGGAAAAATCGCGGAAAATAAACATAAAAATAGAATTTATGTTTTTTAAATTAAATGAAAAACCTAATTAGTATGAGCGAGATGCAATTTGTGCGAGCGGGATAAAATAAACTGCACGAAAGTACTCTCTCGTAATAAAAATCAGTAGGGACAACTTAATAATAATTAAATTGTTCAGGGCTGAACGTTTTTATAGCATTTTATAGCAAAAGTTATTAATAGAATTTTCCAGGAAAATTAGCTAGAATTAGGAAAATTTAGTAGAGAAATTATAGGTAATAATATTCTAAAGGAAAAAAGGTTAGTAAAGGTTTTCAGGAAAACCTTAGGATAAAATGTTATGACCATTATGGTCAAATGATTTAAAATTTAATATGGTAACACCATATAGAAAATGTAAATTTTAAAATAGATTAGGCTATATAAACGATAGGCAAATTGAGAATTTTATCAGTCTCATCGATCGATTCTCAAAGGCAGCAGCAGCAAGTAATTTCAAGAAAATAATTTAAAATTATTTTATATCTACACATATACATAAAGGTAAGAAAAATTATTGTATACGGATAAAATTACAAGTGGCACAAGTAATTGTGGAAAATTTGTGATTGTTCCTATGCAATATATTTTCTTTGGTTTAATTAACTCATTATTTTTAAAAAGGGTAAAGTAAATTTAATTTAATTTATTCTAAATAATTAACAAAGTTGTAGATTATAGAAATAAATAAATAAAGTGAAATTAATTTAAAATTGCCAATTAGCGAATTATTAGAATTCGATTTTAAAGTATTTAAATTCAATTAGTGAATTGTTAGAATTTAATATAGAATTATTTTTGAATTTAATTATTGAAGTATAGAATTGAATTTATTTAAAAAAAATAATATCAATTAAAGTTAGGTTAAATCGGAAAACCGCATGAAGTTATAAAAAATCAAAACGTTTAATAATTATACAAAATTAAAATCACGCGTTGCAAAATTTAAATAAAAAGTGAGGTTAAATTCGGTTAAATTAATTTAATAAAATTAAGGTTAGATTGCGCCCACATTACGATCACGTGTCGAATTAAGATTACGGTTATCGAATTATAGATCGAATGTTAATTTAGTAGTCATTTTAGTAGATAATTATTCTTGCAAAACAATTTATTATTATTAATTGATTTAAATTAGTTTATTAGATAATTGTTTTTACAAAACAATTTATTTATTTTTTATTATTATCGTTGATTATGGTTTACCAGGTATATTGTATTTGATATTAATCTGGTAAATGTAATTTAATCAACATAGTTTCAAACGTATAAATTAATACAGGCAACCTAACCTCAACATAAATTAATTAGGGAAATATCATAAATAAATTAGATTATTTAACCTCAGAGAATTAGTCATATCAACCAATTTCTAGGTTTTGTGGAACAAAATTCAATATTGAACAAAACCAATATTAAACGATCCACCAGGTTGCGCTACATTATAAAATTGTTGAAATCTACTCTAATTGTCGCCCAACGGCAATTGTAGTAGATAGACAATTAGCTGATCGAACTTCAGATAACAGTCAGGCTAATGGTATGAACACAATTGCTGACACGTTAGAAGCGACATCAACGTTAACAATTAGCAACATAATTGAGATTAATTAATTAAAGAGTAAAGTAATAATACAAATTGTTTGTTTGTTTTTTTATTAATAATTATTATTGTAACATTTGAAATTCATCATTTTTAATAAATATTTAAATAAAATAAAATTGAACGTAAACCAAGCAGATTTCTTTTTATTTAGTTCAAGGAGAAGTTAAACTTTTTATTTCAGAAATTTTAGCATCAGGCTCACCGAACAGTTAATATATATATAATCTATGAATATAAGTTATTTAAAATCAACAAAATTTAGTAGTATTTTGAAGGATACTTATTTTTTTCTACTATGGTATATTCGTGCCATATCATACATGAAATACGTAATTATGTACGTAGAAATAGAAAGTCATTATTATACTTTAGCTAGTTTCCGCTACTTACTTATTTATATAAAATATTTTATGTGTCTTACACATATGTATAAGTCGTAACAAACGCTATCAAATATACACTATTTTGACTTCAAATCTAAAACTAAAAATTCAGAATCTGACTTTTAAAAAAAATTGTTTGCAATCTTATTCAACAATTGGACAGAATATCACGCTGACTTTTAAATTTTAGGTAAATGAAAAAGTTTAAGAAATAAATCAATTACTGAATAAAACAATTTATTTTTAACTTTTGTTAAATACAATACTTACAATACTTAATGAAACTAAATTTAACGTCCAAATAAGTTAAATAAAACATGAATTTTTCTCTTCAATCAAGATATCAAATTAATTGGAATTGTGTTATCTTAAAATTTAAAATTATTATAAAAGTTAATTAATATATTTCAATATCAAATATTGAATAAACACAGCTTTTCATCAAAATTTACGTAAAAATTTAAATCATGTGAGCTGTGACCAATGTAAATAATATTGTGATTTTTTAATATTAAATTGCTTTGGATCAATGTAAGTAAAGTTTATATTTTTTTGTTTAGTTGTTTATTATTTATTGTTTTTTTTTTTTTGTAGAATAATACCAACCCAAGTCATAATGGACAAAATAAAAATGTTTTACAACTGTTACAAATGTTTTACAACTGTATTTCTGATTTATCTCATCCTGAAGCAGCAGTTGGAATGACCGTAAGAGTATAGGTACCTGATGTTGACCGTGGCCGAGGCGATGCTCGATGTATACTAGCAATTATTTTGTCTAAAAATTCTGAAGGATATTTTCAATTAGGGACACGTACTGGCATTATTAAAGGCTTATATTCTAGATCCCAATTTAGTGTGCTCAAAAAAGTTAATTTCAGTGGAAGAAGTTTCTGACGGTGAACTTCCTTTACGCTCAATTGCCAATAATCAGGGATCTGGACAAGGCTTTAAAAAATGTAACAGCAAAAAATGTTTTTGTGTGAAGTACAATGTACTTTGTAATTCTAAATGTCATTCGAGTATGCCATGCTGCAATAAATACTACGTAATAAATAAATCGTAACTATCTATAAACATGAATCCACTTCATTCATTGCTTACTGAGCATGTCAGTACGATTTTTTTTTTAATTTTTTTTTTTTGTGCTAGCCAAATGGATTGGTTTTTTTTTTGTTTATTTCTTATTTTATTTTAGATCATAACATGCTGCAATAAATAATACGTAACGTACCTACGTAATAAATAATACGTAATTATTTAATCGTAACTATCTGTAAAACCAAATATTTATTCAATGAAAAAATAAAAAATTATTTTGTTGTAATTTGTTTTAATTTTAATTTAAAAGAAAATACAGAGTTATATCCTAAGTACATAGTTGTTTGATAGTATATGTATTTTCGTAAAAAACGACTTTCATGATATTTTTATCAGAGAAAGTATCATTAATAAATTAGTTTTTTTCATAATCTTTTTCGTAAATTTTTATATTCTCAAGATTTCTGGGCAGTCTCGTTACTAACGAATACAAAATATTCGTTACTTGTGGATAACGAATACTAACGAGTACTTATTTTATTGTCGCAACTATGTATGTATGTATTTTCTGAATCCACTTCATTCATTGCTTACTGAATATGTAAGTACGAATTTTTTTTTATTTTTGTTTTTGTGATAGCCAAATGGATTGTTTTTTTTTTGTTTATTTCTTATTTTATTTTAGATCATACACTACACTAGCGCAAGCGCAAACTATACCCCGTTTAAGCTGAATTCACCGGTGAATTCAGCTTTAAGTTTTTGAAAACAAAACAACAACAATTACAAAGAGATAGTAACTCAATCTAGTGGCAAGACAACGTAACCTAAGTGTTTTTATGATCTTCCCGCTAAATTGAGTTACTGGTAGCCTTAATACTGGAGTTAGTCTCAACATACGCAACGGATACGCGCTACAACGCGCTGTCAAAAAAATGTTCAACTATATAAAATATATGACATGAGAGCAATTGAACTCAACGCGCTTAAAGTTCGAAAAATTTAATATTCAACGCGCGTAACCGCGTTGAGTTTAGCTGGGCGGCGGTAATAAAATCGTAGGACATCGTCATTCGTCAAAGTTTTATATGGGAATTTGACGAACTTATAACTTGCCGCATATACAGCATTTTCAGTTCAAATTGTTTTTTTTTTATTTCAAATTTGCTATTTAACATTTCAAATTGTTGATTATTTTTCTATATCAAAATAGTCAATTTCTAAATAAAAATAGTCATTTTCCAATTCAAATTATGCATTTTCATTAGTAATTTTAAAAAATAACCAATTTGAAATAAAAAATAACCAATTTGACCTGAAAATGCTATATCCAATTGACTATATATTTTACATAGTTTTTACGTCAACTGTGTACGTTAAATTTTTTGCTGGGTAGAATCATTCAACTAATACTATCTCTAATGCGAATCAGTGGGTGTATACACTCACTAGTTAATGAATGCATTGACTAGATACAGTATGCATCATATGAAATAATGTATACTTTCACTAAAACAACACGTGAAAGCATCCATCAACTAGTTAGTGTATACACTCACTGCAATTTATGCTTCAACTGTAACATAATACATTATGAGCTGAACAAAATGTTTTTATAAATTTAAATAAATAGTATTTTGAGTGTTTTACTACATTAATTTTTGAATTTAAACATAAAAAATAATTTGAAGCTTATTTCAAAAGGAGTTAGAACTTGTTTCGCAGACTTTATTCTTTGTTAAAAATCAAAGAATAAAACATAGTGAAAGTAAATTAAAATTATAATATGTATGTATAAGAAAATAAAATTAATTTATAAACAAAATGTATAGATTAAAGAAAATATTGAATTCAATAAAAATGATCTAAAAATTATATTTGAAAATTAATTAAATTTAAATAAATAAAAGTTTTAAATAAAATTTCATTTGTCTTTTATTTACCATTAATTATAATTATATAAAACCCAGTAAGGTATCAAAATAATAACGTAAAATTAAATATATTTTACGAGTATTAATTCCTTTTATAAAAGTTATAAAAAAAATATATATGTATATTGTAAATTGGAATATAAACCTGAAAATATATGTTATATGTATATAAAAATTTGCGGCAACAAAAAATATGCCTTTCATGATCTGCATTTTTATCGTACTGTAAATTCATATAATTCACTATTTAAAGTAGTTATTTTATTTTATGTTTCTTATGTTATGTCTCTTTGGGCGATCATAACATTCAAATGTTAATGACATGTATTGGTAAATAACTAAATTTCGATTAATTTAATTTTAGTGTTATTTTTTACAATTTCAACTTCTATCGGGCTTAAAAAACACCCTATATAAAGTCAACTTATAACATAAAATGGCTTTCAAAAGTTTCTTCTAAATATTAAATATGGACAATCAATTTTGTATGTTATCTAAATCCTTATTATAGAAAATAGATATAGAAAAAAATTAAAGTTTCTGAAAAAATATTAATGTTAATGGATATCCTTGATATCATATTTTATTTCTATTTAATATTAATTTGATGGAATTTGTGGATAAACAATTTTATAAAATATATTAAAAGTTAGTAGAAATTTTTAAGGATTTTGTTTTAAAATTAATTAAACTTTATATTTCAACAAGCGTTACAACTTCAAGTAAAAATGTATATTAACTTATATTAATTAAGCTATTTGCTTATTGCGATTAAATTGAACGAATAATAATCATGGTTCGGAGTTACGTTCTAAATGCAATAGAATGCAAAGAAAAAAATATGCAAATGTGAGTATCATCTTTCACATAAAAATGTAGTACCACATAACATCATTGTCAAGGTATTGTGATAGTTTTATCGTAATAGCTAATTTGGTGCTACATTTGCATTAGTTTTTTTGTCACATAACTAAAAAATATTTATGATTAATTTTAATAAGGTAAATTCGAGTAAATAAATTAAACTAACGAATTGGATTTAGTATGGGTAATTTGACCCATTTGATTTTAACAAATAGGGAAACTTTTTATAGAGGAAACTAACTAACAAATGTTATGATAAATTGAAAAAAAAATGCTACATCCATTTTTATTCCTTAATATAAAAAACCTCGAATATTGTATAAACTCGTAGATTAAAAATTAATTCAAATCTGATAAAGTTTTTCATAATTTTAATAAGTCTTTGAAAGTTATTTAATAATTAAGTCATTTCGTAAATTTTATTTAAGATTAAGATTAACTGACTGACTACCTTAACTTACTGGGAAATATTTAATGAATGCAAATTCTAATAAATATGTATTATTTTCAAGAATTTCAACTACTCTCAATTTTATCTTCAATTTTCAACAGTTAAAGTTTTTGAACTTTGTAAAATTACAACTTTGGAAATTCCAAAACTTGGCATTCATTATTTTAGACAATATTGTTTGCCATATGTGTTTGTAATTCTTTAGCATAGATTGACCCTTTTTATTGTCATAACTTTAGTTTTGTTCCGAATACTAAATACATACTTTTATAATATAATTTTTTTTTTTTTTATATTTAATATTTTATCTGGAAAATTTAAATTAATTTTTTATGTTATTTAAAAGTTTAATTTGCTATATTTGTGCCATTTTATGGATTTTTTTTTGAAGTTGTGCCGTAATTTGAAGTTTTCCAGTTACAAAAGTTTTTAGTAACTTACAAAATGGAATTATCTTAAAGAAAAATTTGCAAATTTAGTATCAAAAAATATACCGAAATGTTTATTATTTATATTGAGATTTGATAAATTGTACTTCGATACCCATAATATTAAGATTTGCTTATAATGAAAGAAAATTTAATTGGTACTTTAGATATTAAAAGAGATGTAGACAATATTAAATTTAATTAATATTTCAAATCAAGATAATATTTGAAAGTATTTAATACAAAATTTGTTGAAAAACATAAACAATTTAATTAGATTATTTTTATACTTGACGCACTGTCAAATTTCGGCAGCAATTGAACTATTTAACTGAATCTTAATTTAGATTTTTTTACATTTTATAACATAAGTGGTATGTGGTATGGTGTTGCAAGATATAATAATTGGAAC
The DNA here is from genome assembly GCA_963920725.1 of Rhamphomyia laevipes. NCBI lineage: Eukaryota > Metazoa > Arthropoda > Insecta > Diptera > Empididae > Rhamphomyia > Rhamphomyia laevipes. The sequence continues at coordinate 26,584,417 of OY987256.1, read as the reverse complement.
AAAATTTGTTTACACACTTTATCCTAAGTTAGAAACCTAAACTAAAGATAGAAAATTCTATAATGTAATTTTTACCTTTTTGTGACCGATTTATGTTTATTGAATATAAATTAGCGAATTGCGGAATTCAGACAAGAATTGAAGAAGTTCAATTGGAGAATGTAATCGGTCCATTGTTTTAGTATATTTATACTATTTACATCTTTATTAATCGAATGTTTATAGACAATTACTGTTCCGCTTGAACTCTAAATATAGAACAGCAAGTATGTTTAACATAAATTTGTTTTAGTAGTTTCGGAATTCGTAATAATTCTTGCGAACTCGTCTGTTTCTTCATTACCAGAAATCAAAAATCAAATTCTGATTGGTCGATGAGTGTCTTTTACATTACTTCACTAGCTTGCATTTCGTTGATACTTTTGATAGCGCTTTCATAGCTGACTGTATTTATTAATAATATGATTTTAGAAAACCCACATTAGTTTACATTATACAGCATTGCTATTGCATGCGACGTAAAACTTAAACTGTATCTATAACTGTAATAATTATAAAATTATGTTTAAAGTTAGAAGTTTTTTAGAAGTTGGTATGTGCTTACTTCAAACCAATCAGCAAAATTTTTGAAAATAATAAGAAACAAATTATTTAGCTTTTTAAAAAAAATTGTATTCTATAATATATATATATATATATAATACGTATGTAAATAAAAATATTAGTGATTTAAATTTTTTTTAAGTTTTGCTATTCAATTTCATTTTATTTATGGGTTAGCTATTATGTTAAAATATGATATTAAAAACACGAAAATAATTTCACCGATCTAATTCTATTTGGAATTTATTTCAGAGTAAGATAAAAATTTAAATGAGAATATATTGTCCATTAAATAAAGAGCTGCTAATTAGGTGTACCTTAGCAGATAACTCGTAGATAATTCTCTAACTGTAGTAATTCGAGTTTCGATTACGGATACTCGTAATCTACTTAGTCGTAATTACGACTAATGTACGATTCTGTAAAATATTTCGAAGCGACAATTTTCTGAACGTACCCGCGAAGGAAAATCCATTTTCTGAAACTACTCGCGAAGTAAAATTATATAGTTTTTGACGGAAGTTTTTTTTTTTTTTATTAAATTATAATTTTGGTTGGAAATAATAATGGATTTTTTTATGGACGATTTCATGTTTTTGGAAGCCGAGCACGAGGAAGTATTCCATTTCGGTACACAACTTCCGAACGATTTTTCTTTCGAATGTCATCTTTCTTATCGTACCATACCTGCGAAACAAAATTTGTACTTTCTTCATTTTATAATGGAAAATTATTTATTACCTTCCTCCATGCCTTAAAATCTTTTACAGGTGGCTCATTACTATTAAGTTTGTCAACCAATTCTTCCCAGCAATGAGATATTTGCTTTTTCCCATTAGGTCCAATCAAATCGTCCTTTAGCAAAATCCGGATTATCTTCCATATACTGTATTAAAATTGAAAATTGTTGCAGATTGGTTTTGTTTGACCTAAAAAAATTTATTTCCAATTTCATTAAATATAATTTAATTTAACTCAATATATATAATATGTAGGTACAAAATAACTAATATCTTTTTATACAAATTATTATTACTTACATATTTAAAAAATAATAATCATAAACAAATTAACAAATAACAAAGAAAATAAAAAATAACTTCTCGCAACTCGCAATCAAATTTTATTACGAGTAAATCAATCTGCAATTACAAGTAAAAACTAGTCGAAATTTCTTAGCGAATTGACATTAGTCGAAATTTCGAACATTTGCTCGTAACTCGAACACTACGACAGTTAGAGAATCCGGACCCTGATGTATTTTATAGAATTCGTAATTTTATAGGGACCCACAGAAACTAACCACTATATGAACCAAATACATTACAAAACTAATATGTGTACTAAATTTCATTAGAATCGTATAATATTTTCAATATTATCTACATCATATGTAATATTAATCGGAAATTTGGATACTAAGCTGTGTGAAATATAATTGAAATCGCGTGACAATTACTGTATGATGTAAGCATATTTCATAAGTTTACAATGCTCTACTACATCTACAATGTAGAACATTGTACTTATGAAATATAATAGGAAATTAATTTAACATGGACCGATTGAACTACGGACTTTATATATTGCAGAAAGCAAGTACATAAGGAAAATATCAAGTTTCATTCAAATTAGATAATAATTGCTATTATGCTCTAGATCTAGAAGAACATATATCTAACTTTAAAAGGAAATTATAGTATCGACCCCCTGCAGCTACTGGACTCTATTTAAATAGACAAATCAGTAACCGATTGGATTATTTATTGGATTATTGCGTATTGACTTTTATTAACATCGGATAATAATTATATAAAATTCGGAAACTATAACTAAACTTCAGGAGGAATTTTACCATGACCCCGTAGCTACAGACCGCTACCTGAGTACGCCTGTGCACAATCATGATACAAACTTATGTACCAAATTCCAGATATGAAATTTTTTTGAAATTTTTCGTAGAGGAAAAACATAGAGTATCCACGATACTAATTAAATTTAGTACACATATTAGTTTTTTGATGTGGTTGGTGCCTATAAAATTTAGAGTCGGTAGTTTTAGTGGGTCCCTATCAAAATTACGTGTTCTACTGTTAAAGTACTGGTTGTCAGAAACAAACTGTTAATTAGAAAACACTGTTGGATACAAATGTCTTTTTAAAAACTAACTAAGTTATTTTCTAAGGTACCAATTTTTTTTATTTAAAATGAGTTTTTTAAAAATGAAATTGGTTGTTTGCTTAAGAAATCTGGGCATTGATACTAATAATTTTAACTTTAACTTTTTCAGTGTTTAAAGCAAAATATTAATTTATTGAAAAATAAAACACAATTTGTTTTCTTAAACACAACTATATATTTATTACAATATTTATTATTATATTTATTAATGTTCTGTTATTCTGTTATAAAATATTATTTAAATTTATTATGTATTATAAGACAACTATATATTATTAGATCGACCGGTAACTTCAGACTGACTAAACTTTTTGTTAATTACTTTTATTCGTCAACTATCAATATTTTATTCTTGTAATTAAAGACGAAAAAATTATTATGCGCGTATAAGATAATTCATATTTAAATTTAATTAATAAGCAAAAATAATTATGCGCGTGTAAATTTACTTTACTTAAAATGATTTATTTTAATATAATTAAAATATGTAAAATGATTTATTTTAATATAATGAAAATATGTATAATTGTTGACATTGCTAAAATTATATATATTTTATTGTGTGGGAAAATTAAATTATTTAAATTCTCAAAATGGACTTTATGTAATTATAAAAATGTATCATACTAATATGTTTGGATACATTTATATTATGCATATATGTATATTAAATTATATTTTTACTAGTGGAAATGTTGTTATCTATAACTCCCCCATCGTTAGTCTGAGGCTCCGACGAAGTATTTGTTTCAATGTTTCTTTTTTTTCTATTTATATAAATTTTTACAAAAATTACTATTACTATTATGATTAATATAATAGAAATATTTACTGAAAAATTAATTGCATAATCTTGATATTTATTTTCTATAATTTCTTTACTATTATTATTTATATTTTTAACATGTATTTCTTCTAATTTAATCAAATCTACTTTTTTATTTTCTTTTATTGTAGTTGTATAATAAGGTAAAACAATTTTATCTTTAATTTTTGTATAAAATTTTTCAAATAATCTGTTATTTAATTGTAGCTTACAGTTTTAATATTTTAACAAATTATTACCTGATATATTTACATTCAAATTATTACATTTGAGTACAATTTTAGTTTTATCAATATTTTTTGTTATAATAATTCCAGATATTTGCATTTTACAATTGGCCTCTCTAAAATTAATTATGTTGTAAATATAATTTTTATATTCTATGTACTTCTATTAAATTCTCTTTTTTTTTTGTTGTCTTTAACATATGAGTTATAAATTTTATTATTGTTATCTACAAGTATATTTTATATTCTTCTAATAAAATTGATTTATTTTGATTATTCGCTATTGGTTCAATTAGAATTTCTGACATTGGCTTTTCGGTATATGCAGGTATTAATAGAATAATGATAATTTGTTCTGAATGAAAAACTATAACAAGTTTGATATCTTTAAAAGATTCTAGGTCAGGCATTAAATTTAGTTCGTCTTCTGTAAGGATATTTTTGGAAAGGATGCCGAGTCTACTTGTTAGTACCTGAGCAGGATGGGGCGGGATTATTAGAACAGTGAGGAATATTATTATTTGTTTCATTATTAGCTGGAATAGAAAATCGTCTTTTAGTTTTTCGTTTTGGTATTTTTGATTGGATTGTTGGGGAATTATTGTTTTGAAATTTTTTTTTCTTTTTTAAGTGAGTTTTATAATATTTTAATCCATTATCCTTGTCTATTATATGATTTTCGTCTAATATTTCTGATTCTATTTTCCTGAATTCAGCGTGATTTTTCCCTCCTCTGGTATCTATAATAAAATTGGGTCCTGATTCTATTTCAACGTCTGTCCTATCTTTATTCAAATTATTAATAACTTTTTCTTTAATTTTTATGATTCTTTCCCTTATAGTGACATATTCTTCTATTTTTATTTTTCCATTATTAAAATCTATTGGTTTATGGTTTGTTGTAGAATGAATCGTATTATTGTAAAATGAAATAATTTTTAATATTTTTTCTTCGACAGTTTCGATATCTTTGTTTTCGTCATGTCTTAAAAGTCTTAAGTGTTCGTTGATGGTATTATGTAATCTTTCAACATCAGCATTCGAAGTATGGTTATTACTGGATATAAAATGTATTTCTATGTCTTCATTTTTTAAAAATTGTATTAGCGGTATTGCTTTAAATCCTAATTCATTGTCGACTACTATTTTTTTTATTTTCCCTACCGCGGAAATATATTGTAAGATTGTTCTTCTAAATTCTGTCCAAGTTCTTGCGTTTATTTTTATAGCTTGGGCGAGCTTACTGAATTTATCAATAAATGTAACAAACATATTTTTACCTAAAGTATAAAAAACGTCTGCATGTACAATTTCATTTGTAAAGTTTGGTGTTTCGGTTATTTGCAGTTTGTGTTTAAGAGGTTTTCTTTCATATTTTTCTAAATTACATATTTCACAGTTATTAATGAATTGAGTTACACGACTATGCATTTTGGGGTGGAAATATTCTAGCTGTAATTCTTTGCAAATTTCTGTTATACCGCGATGGTTATTTCGCAAATGTTCTTTTTCTATTAATTTAGTCAAAATTTGTTCATCCTCGACATCTTTGAGAACTTTTTCACATTTGATAATCTTTAATTGGTTATTTTTACCAAAATGTTTGAAGAAGGTATTTTGTAAGGTTTGCAAAAATTCTTGATCCACTATATAGATCGCATTTAGAATATTGGGATTAAAATGAGTTTTAAGCAAAGAAATTGCTATTTCTTCATTTAATTGTTTCAACTGTATTACTTTCCTACTTTTGTTAAACATTTTTAAATTTTTGGTACTTTTCAAACCAGAATTTATTTTGTTAATTATAATTTGATTTTTAAATACATTTAAAGGAGATTTGCTTACTTTAAATTCATTTACTTCGGTTAATTCGGAGTGATTTATTTCAATACGTGATAATGCATCTGCATTACCATTTTGTACTCCTTTTTTATATTTGATTTCGTAGTCAAATTCTGATAATTTCAATCTCCATCGTACAAGCTTTGAATTAGGCTCCTTAATGGAAAAAAGCCATTGTAAAGGTTTGTGATCAGTTTCTATTATAAATTTGCGACCGAAAATGTATGGGCGAAAATACTTCGTAGCCCATACTATTGCTAAGAGTTCTTTCTCTATCGTGCTGTAATTTTGCTCATGATCATTCAAGGTACGACTAGCGTAACAAATCGGGTGTTCGTTTTGGGACAATATCGCTCCGATAGCAAAATTACTCGCATCTGTAGTAACCGTAAATTTTTTATTAAAATCGGGATATTTTAATATGGGTTCATTAACTAATAATGTTTTTAGCATTTCGAAACTTTTTTTATATTCGGGATCATTTATATTTACTTTTTGATCTTTTTTTAAATACTTAGTAATGGGTTTGGCAATTCTAGAATAATCTTGAATAAATTTCCTATAATATCCGGTGAGTCCTAAAAATTGTTTAATTTGCTTATGAGTCTTAGGAATTGGAAATTGTTTTACGCATTCTAATTTCTTTGGATTCGGTTTGATTCCATCTAAAGTTACAATATGACCAAGGAATTCAGTTTCCTTTTTTAAAAACTCAGATTTATCTAATTGTACCATTAATTTAACTTCTTCAAGGCGTTTAAATATTTTAATTAAAGAACTAATATGTTCCTCTAAACTAGAAGAAAATATAATTATGTCGTCAAGATATACAAGGCAGATTTTATTTATATAATCCTTCAAAACATAATTCATAAGGCGTTGGAACGTCGCAGGTGCTGTTTTAAGTCCAAACGGCATTCGAAGATATTCATAATGTCCGTTTTCGACACTAAATGCGGTTTTATGGATATCTTGCTCATCGATTTCAATCTGATGAAAACCTTTGGCAAGATCCAAAGTGGTGAAATATTGGCATCTTCCCAATTTTCCTAATATATCATCAATATTTGGGATTGGGTATTTGTCATCGATTGTTACCTCATTTAATTTGCGGTAATCGATAACAAGTCGCCATTTACTTTTTCCGCTAGCATCTGCTTTTTTTGGAACGATCCAAACTGGTGCTGAATATGGGGAGTTACTATGTCTAATAATCCCCTTTTCAAGCATTTCTTCTATTTGTTTTTCAACTTCTTGCTTATGAATATAAGGGTATCTGTATGATTTGACAAATATGGGTACATCGTTGGATGTTCTTATTTTATGCTTAATAGCATTAGTGAAAGTTAGATTAAAATTATTGTTATAGAAAATATTATTAAATTTTTTTATTACATTTAAAAGTTGTTTTCTTTCTTCTACGAGCAAATGGTCTGTCCTAATTTGTTCAAAAATTGATTTATTGTCAGAATTTTCTATTATATTAAAATTTCGTTCGTCTATTATTTGGGTTGCAATCGGATTTACTTTAATTAAATGACTACCATTATTTTCGTTATGGATTTTTGCTTTGACTGTATAATTTTCTACATTGTAAATTCCTTCTTGAATGGTTACTTTGTTATCTAAGGACTTCATTTCCTCGATATAAGCCAAGCCATCTTTTTGTAATACAGGGACGACAACTTCGAAATCACCCTTCGTTTTAAACTGGATATTAAAATTTTGTTTCCGATTGGTAAAAAATAATTTTATTTCTTTATTTATTGTTCTAAGAGTCTGGTTTTCATAATCAATTTTAGATTTAAGTGGTCTTAAGATGTCGTTGCCAATAAGTCCGTCATAATCTTTGTGGAAAGGATATACATACATTTCGATTTTTTTTGTAGCGTTACCTAATTCTTCAAATAAAGGTAATGTAACTTTTTCCGATAATTCAACTTCTTGACTTATGGTTCGCAGTAGAACTTTTTCTTTTAATGGTTCTATTATATCAGCTTTACATGCATTGGGATTTATTATAGAATGAGTTGCGCCGGAATCTATCAAAAACTTTAATGGTCTTGTTTCACCATTTATAACAATATGAGGTAATGTATTTTCGGCATTTAATAAAGAAAAATTCGAAAAATTGATTTCGTTATTAGCTTGAAAAATTTCGTTGGTATTTATGTCCATTGGTTCTGGTGGTTGGAGGCGAGAATTTTGATTTTGATATTGGTTATGTTGGTGATTTGTAAAAGGGATGGATCTGAAAGGATTTTGGGGAACCTGCGATCCTATTTGTTGTGGTGAATTAAATCGATTATTCGTAAAATTATTTGCATTAAAATTGTTTGAATTTCGCAAGTTATTTGAATTAAAATTGTTTGAATTTCTTGGGTTATTTGAATTAAAATTGTTTGAATTTCTTGGATTATTTGAATTAAAATTGTTTAAATTTCTTGGATTTTGGTTATTACTGTTGTGGGCATAGTTTTGATTTCCATTCAAATTTCTCATTTGAGTATGAAAACCGTTTCTATTATTATAATTATGATTGGTATTTTGATATTTAGTATTGGAAGTATTTTGGTTTTTATTTCTATTGTCGTAATTACTACTGTTGGTATAATTATTTTTATTATTAAATTTTTTAAAATCATAATTTTGGGCATGCACATTCGGCATTCTATAGTGAGCGTATCCTGCTTCGTAAAGGATATCGATAGCCGTTTCTAAATTATCAGGATTTCGGCAATATAAAATTGATTTCATTGGTTCAGGAATTTTGCTTTTAAATATTGTTAAAGCCGAATTTTTATTATTTGTAATCGTTTGTTCAGTAATTGTTAAATCGTCACCTAAACTAAGTCTAGTTTTTACATTAAGTCTTCTTAAAGTCGTTTTTATTTCATTATAAAAATCAACACAATTAGTTTTAAAAACAGTTCCTCTTAACTGATCAAATAATTCTTCTAAGGTCGATCTATCTCCAAAATTATTTATTAGTATATCTTTCATTTCTTTCCAGCAAGTAACATGGTTATTTATTTCTATCACTTCCCTAGCTTTACCTTTTAATTTAGATTTTACTACATCAGAAAAGATGCTTTGTGCTACTGTATCATATTTTAAAAGGAGAGGATAAATTTTATCTACAAGGTTTATAAAATTTTGAATATCTCTGAAATCACCAGAGAATTCGGGTAATTTTTGTAGATATTTTAAAGGATCGATAGTCAAAGATAATGCCATAGTTTCTGGTAAGATACCAAAATTATTTTGATTATTAGAATTTATTGTATTATTAGTTTGGTCAACCGAAATGTCACTGCCAGAATTTAAATTAACGTTATTTACTAAATTAGCTAATTCATTTATATGTTGTTCTAAATTATTTTTTACATTATCATTATCACTCATACCTTAATAAAATCTTAAAAGGTTTGTTGTAACGATTCTTGTTGACAAGTTGTAACGATAAGTTGTAGATGAATCTTGTTGACTGCTGCTGCTGCTCTGCTACTGTTGCTGCTCTGCTACTGTTGCTGTTCTGCTACTGTTGTTGCTCTGCTACTGTTGTTGCTCTGCTACTGTTGTTGGGCTGGTACGTTGAACAGTTTGTTTGAGTTGAGTCTGGTTACGGGCAAGTAAAATTTTCCACAATTTCACTTTAATTTTCAGCTTATAAATTTATTTATTTTCTTTATTTTTATTTTTTATTTAATAAATCGATTTAAATAATTTTGTATCGATTTTCACTGTTAAAAATTTTGCGATCAAATAAATATTTAAAATTTTATCACTGCTACTGACAAAAGTTTAATTTTTTTTTGTGTTATCTTTCAATAATTTTTCACTTTTCTACTGATGGTTAAAAATGTTAATTATCACTTCTACTGATAAAGTCACAAAAATATATATATTTATTATATTTTTTTTTTCTTTTGTGATACGCTATAAAATGTAAAAACATAAGTGTTGCATAATAATTGCTTCACTTAGCGTATCCTACCGACTGCGCCAATTTTAACTTTAACTTTTTCAGTGTTTAAAGCAAAATATTAATTTATTGAAAAATAAAACACAATTTGTTTTCTTAAACACAACTATATATTTATTACAATATTTATTATTATATTTATTAATGTTCTGTTATAAAATATTATTTAAATTTATTATGTATTATAAGACAACTATATATTATTAGATCGACCGGTAACTTCAGACTGACTAAACTTTTTGTTAATTACTTTTATTCGTCAACTATCAATATTTTATTCTTGTAATTAAAGACGAAAAAATTATTATGCGCGTATAAGATAATTCATATTTAAATTTAATTAATAAGCAAAAATAATTATGCGCGTGTAAATTTACTTTACTTAAAATGATTTATTTTAATATAATTAAAATATGTAAAATGATTTATTTTAATATAATGAAAATATGTATAATTGTTGACATTGCTAAAATTATATATATTTTATTGTGTGGGAAAATTAAATTATTTAAATTCTCAAGATGGACTTTATGTAATTATAAAAATGTATCATACTAATATGTTTGGATACATTTATATTATGCATATATGTATATTAAATTATATTTTTACTAGTGGAAATGTTGTTATCTATAACTACTAATATTATACCAGGAATAATAATTTTCTTTTATTTTTAAGATTTGGATTAAACTCATAAAACCCAAAGGAATTATATTTAATTTATGATTGTTAAATTAAATTAAGTTACTGAAAGTCTCTACAAGTTACTAACATTATATTGTGAATATAAATATCTTAATTTATATTTATACTATATATTATATTAAATTTCTGACAATGCTTTGAATACATAATTGATAATATAATTTCTAAAAATGTTTATATAAATTCATGATTTTAGGAAATTCATTCATTTTGGGTGTTAACAATTTCTGTCAATTTTGATATGGCATATGCAATGCATGCAAACGTGGGTGAAGAAACTTTTATATTACAAATACATTATTAAAGTGTTTTTTTTTTATATGAAAAGGAACCTTGTTCTTTGCTAAATGCATAATATACATACATGTACTTATTATTATGAAATAAATTAAAATTAATACTTTCGGGATTCAATTCAAATATATTACATATGGTCTAGCCTAGATTTGGAATATTGAAAAAAAAGATATACAAAATATTTTATTTTTAATTCATTACATTTATCATAAGGCTCAATTTTCATAGTTGTGCTCAAAAAATAACGTGGCCCTGGGCTGGAATATTGAAACATCTTCCTCTTCTTTAAACAAATTAGTAACAGCAAACATTTAAGCTAGTTATTTATCACGATCTCTAGAATAATTGGCAATCTGTTTTATTTTTTAAATATCAACGCGGAAATGGAGGATAAAATATATTTGTATGCAAATTCAACTGTTGCATAAGCATCTGAAATAATTTTTTGAGAATTTTTTAAGCCAGCACACCTCTGAGTATTCTTATTCATAAAGAGATATATTAATAGACTACTCACTAATAAACTATTGTGACTTTAAAAGACTTTTAAACTACACCAGAGAATAGTTTTTATTTACTAATACATTTTCCACTGTTTTAGAAAAAAGCGTTTTTAATAACGATAATAAGCTTTGGCTATGCATGAAAAACTCACCCTGGACAACGGTGAAAGAATTGTGGAAACGTACATCATCGCAACGTCGGGAAGACATTAAAAAGTACATAAACAAAAACATTGGAAGCGTATTGAGCTAGTGGCTGCGATACAAAGACTGTGATAGGCACATATTGGTAAATAATTTTTTCAAAATAATTACCTTTATTTATGCCTATAATATTAAATATAACTGTTTTTGTTTATTAACAGATCGAAATTGATTATGAACATTTATATCCTTCAAATTGTTCGAAAATATTTATCCAGTTCGAGATACAGTCAAGTTAAATATTTGCTCTGGCAAAAGAAAAGGGGAAGGAAGTTCCGAACGAAGACGTTAGTAATATTAATAAAGGTAATACAAGCTTCAAATAGTAATAGTAATAACGGTAATACAATGACAGTGTTGCAATTATGGCAAACAAGCAATGTTAATCCACAGTGCATTGCTCAAAAGCTGGCGAACAAAATAGAATTGAATATTTAACATTAGCTTACGGAACCAAGATCTAGATGGCGCAAATACATATTATAGAAGAAGTTTCAGATGTTGCTGCTGAAGAAAATTTGAGTAGCTATGGTATATTGAACAATATATTATCGTTTATTTGCAGCCTACATGAGAAACCACTACTCTCCAGAACTCAAGTTTTAGAAATAATTACTGCTAGGGACTCAATTTCTGCGTTTTACTACACCTTTCCATCTCTTCCAACCTTTTGTGTTTCTTCGTTACAAAATATATTTTTAGCAATGCTCGTTAAATGTAAGTATGTCAAAGCATTTGGAAACGATTCATGTCTTCACCCATTAGTCGACGCTCTTAAAAAAATTGAAGATGAAAGAATAAAAATAAAAACCTAAAAAGGAGAAATATTAGTTCACTTTATACTTGGAGACTATTTGTGTTTGAATGCAATATTGGGATTCTGTAAGGTTTTCAATTGCCAATTATTATTGTCGTTTGTGTAAAGTGCAAAAAAATAAAACTTATACAACATTTAGAGAGGATATAAATCTTATCCGTAATGAAATAAACTATATACGGTGATCTGCAAGCTCAAGATTTCATTGGGCTTTCGGAATATTGCCTTTTTAACAATTTAGAAAATGTTCATGTAACAGACAAATATTCTGTAGCTAATATGCATGACCTCTTCTTAGGCGTATGTAAATATGGAATTTGTAAGGTCATTATTTTTTACATAACGTATACACAATTCCTTACTCTTGATTTTCTTAATTACCGCAAACAAAATTTTGATTACGGTCATATAGAAATTGGAAGTGCTTCTTTACCAATACCAATAAAATTAGATCACAATAAAAAGAAATATTATCTATATATCAGCTCGAGAAACTTGGTGCTTTTAAAGCTTGCCATCTGTACTGTTTTAGGAAGTACACTACTGCTTTTTGAGTAGTGTCTTTTTCATGTACTTTTTTATACTAAATTGTAAAGAAGTATAAAATATACTTCTTTTAACATAAATGCAAAATAATATTATATTTTTAACTATTTTTAAGTTCACACTATCAAATTTATTACCAAACTTAAAAGAAATTATGCCACCATTAGTGAATTTATCTTATGAAGAAAAGTGGACTCATTTTTTTCAAAAAATATAATGCTCCAAATATGCTTAAAATTGTGCAATTCGTATTTGCAATTCCGCACTCAAATGCTATGAGTGAAAGACTGTTTAGTCTCTTATTTAACGCTTAAATATTATTTTTTCTAACAAAATAATTGTTTGTAGTCGTATTTTGACATATATATCTAATATATCACGGCGGCGTGTATTTTTGGATATTTTTTTTGACACTATCTGGATATTTAGATATTTTTTTCAACCAATCAAAACTCGTTATTCCGTAAAATATCCAAATATCAAAAAAAAAAAAATCTAGATTATTTAATAATACTTTTGATATTTACAAGTATATTAATTAAATAATATATTATTTAAATGAATTACCAAAAATTTAATTTAATTTTGATCATCTTCTTAAGCTAATCGTATTATTTTTTTTTATGTAGTTTTGAACAAATAATTTTTTTCTTAAAAAAATATTTAAATGTATTTTTGTATGTACTGTTTTTTTTTAAATTTATATCTGGCAAGAAATTTTCATTTTTTTCGTTAAAGGTTGGAGATTTAAACACAAAAAACTTAAATCATATGCCAAAGTTATTAAATCACGAATAAATATATTTAAATTAAGTTTAAAATTTGCTGGAAAATTGGTTAATTCCACTAAAATTTTTCAAACTATTTAAAACATTAAATATTCTAAGAATAACTTACTCAAGTAAATCATTTTAGTAATTTTGAAGAGCATTTAAAAAATTATTTACTTGATCCTGAAAATTTAATTGATATAATGTCGGTTGAATTCAAAGGTACAAAATATTGTAAAAACTATTATATTATTACGGATAGCAATATTGAACAAATGCTTAAAATCGAAAATGGGATATAATGAACATTATAATTCATATAGCGTAGGAAAACATATTCCCAATATTTTTCTTATAACAATTGCTGAAAACTTGACGTATCCTTCCACAGATCTACATAAAATAAACAAAGGTGATACATTCGTAAGAATTAGAATATTATATTCGTGAAATAATATAATGCAATTTGCTAAATTTAAGTATTAATGTAATATAATTTAAGAATTCATTGTAATAAAATATTAATGTATATATACATATAAATTTTGTGTATAAAATCTAAAGATATTAAAATTAACAATGAATATTAGCTAAAAGATAAAAATTAATTAAAATAGTCCATATTCATAGTTGACAAAAATTTGCAACAATTTGAATTAATATAACAATAACAACAAATTTGTATTTTTTATATTTTTATAATTTTTATATAAATCAATATTCAATTAATATAAATATTAATCTAACGAAAGTATATTATAACTAAAATTTATTTTAATACAACTTGTTGCAATAAGAAATGAGTTAAATAATAAATATACGCAATTAATTTCTTTGTAATAAAATAAAAAAATATACTAATAAATAATTATTTGCTTTTTAAAATTGAAAATAAAAGTTATATTAATATTATAATTACAACTAACACTTATTATAGTAAAAAGTGTTGTAACTTGAGCAGCATTATTTAAAGTGCCTTAGTATATAGCAAAATAAGTATAATAAGTATATATGTTTATGTTTATTGTATTACTGTAATATAACTAACTATCAATTAATATCATACACAAAATTTCATTATAAAAATAAAATTGATTTAGAATATACATATTTTCTTTTTAATTATGTATTAACATTTTTTCAGGCATCTATATCTATCGCAAATAAATTTTTTAAATAATTATTTAAAGATATTAGTTAAAACTTTTAGAAAAATCATATGCTATAGTAGTTTCAACTTCAATAATATTATTAAAACTTTGTGATTAGTTCATACTAAGATGGCCCTTTATATTTGATATAGTATTAGTTCATCTTATAAAATAGTAAATTTTGTATTTTATTTGTTGCTACAACTTTAGTAAATTCTACAAATATATCGTGGTTTCAACAATGTTATTTTAGACTGACAATCAATGTCTTAAATTGTTGAATTTACCACGTTTTTAGTTGCTTCAACAATCTTTTTCTATCAGTATAAACTCGGCCATAAAAAAAAAACATTTAAAAAATGTATCTTTCTTTCCGTTTTCGTTGAGGCTATGCGTACCAACATATTCTAGAATTCTAGAATTAATTTTTACAAATGAAATTTTATATACATACACAATTTTATACATTTTATAGATTTCAGTGGGTGCATGTCAAAATTTTTGAAATAATGCATTAGTTGTTACTTTATATGTTACAGTATATCATTAATTGTTACCCGTTTTGAATTATATTTCACACACATTTTGGTTCCACCATATAGTACGCAGCTTCACCATATAGTACGCTGCATAAGTAATTTATTCCCGAGTTTAATGAAATGTAGTTGCAGCTCATCTAAATTGTTTTTGTAATTTATTACACAGATTAGTTTTGTAACCTAGTTTGTGTTTATTAAGTTTGGGATCAGGAGTTTCAGTGGGTCTCTATCAATATTCCGAATTCTATAAAATAAAAGCAACGTTTTTTACAAATCGACTCAATTAAAAAAAAAATTAAAAAATACTTAAAAATTAATTACTAAAAAGAATAATTAAAAAATACTTTTGGACATAAGTACGAGTTATTTGTTGCCCTACTTTATCAACTTTTTTCATTAGTATAATATATTATAACAAAGGAAGTACTTTTATAAAAAAAATTCTATGTACAAAAATTTATTTTTTCCGGTATATGTAGAAAGTGCTTTAATAAATAAAAAGGAAGTTAGGTTTTTTTTTTTTTGCATAAAATAAGAAGACCAACATAAATATATAAATTTTTAAGTGCGTATTAAAATAAATGTAATAAAACAAAATATACTAATAATAAAAATAATAATAATAAGAACAATTTTTGAATAAGATAAAATTATTACAAAAAATTTAATTCGTCGAAAAATTTGTATGTTTAGAAATATACATAAATCTAAACTGAAATTTTCTGAAAAATTAATAAAATATTTGTGACGTGTTTTAAAATAATTCTTTTTTGGTTTCACAATAATGATTTTCTGAAAATAAATTAACCTTCAGTAAAACAGAAATTAATTACATGATATAAGTATATAATTAAAAAATAATAATAAATATTATTTTGAAATTACTCAGTGTACGTAGCCAGAAGCGTGTAGAAACAAAATTAATGTAATTAGAAATATAATTAAAATTTGAAAATAGAATATTTTTCAGTGGCATAATATATGTTAAATTTTACTATACAAGATGGTAAAACATTTAATTACAGTTTAATTCAATTAAAATGTAATTTATTCATTGAATGAAATCCAGGAAAAGTTTACGCGACACCATTAAGAAAAGTAAGAACATCAGATGGAAGGAGCTCTGCAATGACGTCAACAACGATCCCTGGGGGTTGGGATACAAGATAGTCATGAAAAAGATAAGAGCACCAGCAGCCGCAAACGAAATGCCAGCAGATATAGCAGAGAACATCGTTGATACTCTCTTTCCAACGCATCAAATAAGAAACTACAGCAGTGAGATAGAAGCAGACGAGGAAATTCCAGAGTTCACACAAAAGGAACTAGAGGAAGCAGCAAGGTCAATGAAAAGCAGGAAGGCAACGGGACCTGATGGAATTCCAGCGGAGGCGATTAAAATAGCGGTAGATGTTTGCCCACATATGATGCTGAGCATGTATAATACGTGTTTAAAGGAAGGGGTTTTCAGCCAAAGGTGGAAAGTGGCACGCCTGGTCTTAATCGATAAAGGTAAAGGAGGACAATCCTCAGCATTATCTTACAGACCACTATGCATGCTAGACACAGCAGGAAAATTACTTGAAAAACTAATAAAGCCAAGAATGGGAGATTCAATAAGAAGAGCTGGCGACCTGTCACATATGCAGTTCGGTTTTCGGCAAGGAAGATCAACACTATACCTTTTCACTTTCAAAATGAGAATAGTAAACTTCAAAATGGAATAGCAACTTTCAAAATGAGAATAGCAAACTTCAAAATGGAATAGCAACTTTCATTATGAGAACAGTAATCTTCAAAATGTAATAGCAACTTTCATTATGAGAATAGTAAACTTCAAAATGGAATAGCAAATTTCAATATGAGAATAGTAAACTTCAAAATGAGAATTTAAAACATTAATATATATTTATTGCTTATTTTTTTCAGGTAAATATAATTTCATATTAAAATTGCATATCTTCTAAATTTAAAGCAGCAGTGACATTTCCTTGTATATTAGCAATAGAATTGGCACATTTTTTATGTGGCTCTTCATCACTGACCAAATATTTTCTATAGGATTGAACATTGGACTATAAGGAGCCAGTCTAAGAATTTTATTGGTAGCAAATTCCTGCTCCTGCAACACTTCTTCAATGCCACTATGACATGGTGCATTGTCAACCACAATAACGACAGGTCCGGCATGTTTAATCATTCCTTGACGAAAACAGGTCATCATCCATGCCTTTGCGTCTTGTTTCTTGAAAGAACCTCTTCTTACTTCATAATGTATAAAACCAAGTGTGCTTATACTACCTATCACATGAACAGTTATATATACTATCACACGTTTCAAAGCTTAATATTCTCACTATTCTCATAATGAAAGTTGCTATTCTATTTTGAAGTTTACTGTTCTCATAATGAAAGTTGCTATTCCATTTTGAAGTTTGCTA
Source organism: Rhamphomyia laevipes (assembly GCA_963920725.1). Lineage (NCBI taxonomy): Eukaryota > Metazoa > Arthropoda > Insecta > Diptera > Empididae > Rhamphomyia > Rhamphomyia laevipes. Next base: position 26,566,777 of record OY987256.1, on the reverse strand, counting down.
TTCTCATTTTGAAAGTTACTATTCCATTTTGAAGTTTACTATTCTCATAATGAAAGTTGCTATTCCATTTTGAAGTTTACTATTCTCATAATGAAAGTTGCTATTCTCATTTTGAAAGTGAAAAGGTATAGATGCAATACAAGTAGTGGTAAAAAAGTAGAGATGGCGGAAGCAGGTAATCATCACTCTAGGAAAATCGTCATGTTCGTAACACTATACCTTTTCACTTTCAAAATGAGAATAGCAACTTTCATTATGAGAACAGTAAACTTCAAAATGGAATAGCAACTTTCAAAATGAGAATAGTAAACTTCAAAATGGAATAGCAACTTTCAAAATGAGAATAGAAAACTTCAAAATGGAATAGCAACTTTCATTATGAGAACAGTAAACTTCAAAATGGAATAGCAACTTTCAAAATGAGAATAGTAAACGTAGCACACTTAGTTTTATACATTATGAAGTAAGAAGAGGTTCTTTCAAGAAACAAGACGCAAAGGCATGGATGATGACCTGTTTTCGTTTTTGTCAAGCAATGATTAAACATGCCGAACCTGTCGTTATTGTGGTTGACAATGCAAAATGCCATAGTGGCATTGAAGAAGTGTTGCAGGAGCAGGAATTTGCTACCAATAAAATTCTTAGACTGGCTCCTTATAGTCCAATGTTCAATCCTATAGAAAATATTTGGTCAGTGATGAAGAGCCACATAAAAAATGATATTTCAAAAAATATATTTGACATTCTCAATAATAGAAATATAGATTTATCAATAATAAGCTTTACAAAATAAGCTTTACAAAAAATATCTCCAATTATATGTGCCAATTCTATTGCTAATATACAAGGAAAGGTCACTGCTGCTTTAAATTTAGAAGATATGCAATTTTAATATGAAATTATATTTACCTGAAAAAAATAAGAAATAAATATATATAATGTTTTAAATTCTCATTTTGAAGTTTACTATTCTCATATTGAAATTTGCTATTCCATTTTGAAGTTTACTATTCTCATAATGAAAGTTGCTATTCCATTTTGAAGTTTACTGTTCTCATAATGAAAGTTGCTTTCCATTTTGAAGTTTGCTATTCTCATTTTGAAAGTTGCTATTCCATTTTGAAGTTTACTATTCTCATTTTGAAAGTGAAAAGGTATAGATGTCAAGAATGCTTGAACGATCGCAGCCTAATATACAACACCGAAAGCGAAAGAAGAAGAAAAGAGATAACAGCAGGGGCAGCGCAAGGATCGATACTTGGACCAGACTTATGGAACGCGCTATACGACAGCCTTCTCCGCATAGAAATGCCACTAAATACCTGGCTATCAGGGTATGCAGATGACTTAGGAGCTATGATAGCAACGAGAACAACAGAAGAAGCACAGATCAGACTAAACCAGGTTATGAAAAGAGTAAGCAACTGGATGGATGCGCACGGGTTAGAACTTGCGGAAGCCAAAACTGAAATAGTTTTGCTGACAAAGAAGAGAATTCCAACTATAATTCCGGTGCAAGTGGGAGCTGAAATTATACAAACAAAAGAGGCAACAAAATATCTTGGAATTATGCTAGATTCTAAGCTAAATTATCGGCGACAGATTGAGGAAGCTACAAACAAAGCGGCAGCAATCACAAATCAGCTAAGCAGGATTATGGCAAATATCGGGGGCCCAACACCAACAAAAAGAAGACTGATAATGGCGACAATGCAGTCCGTTCTACTGTACGGAGCAGAAATCTGGGCAGATGCACTAAATAAAGGATATTGTAGAAAGCGCGTAGCAGCGGTTCAACGGCGAGGAGCTCTTCGTGTCGCGTGCTCATATCGGTCGGTCTCGTACCCGGCGGTAAACGTAATCGCGAACGTTATCCCGATCGATTTGCTTGCACGAGAAAGGAAACAAATATACACAAGAACTCCAGATGTAAATAGAAAACATGCAGCTACAGAAGCAAGACAGCGTAGCTTAGATATATGGCAGGAACGGTGGACCAACGACCAGAGAGGAAGATGGACGGCTAGACTGATCGCACAGCTGCAAGACTGGGTTGACCGAAAACACGGAGAAGTTAACTTTTATATTACACAATTCTTGTCAGGTCATGGGTACTTCCGTACCTACCTACACAAAATGGGAAAGGTAGCTAGCCCGCAATGTCGAAAGTGCGAGACAATAGAAGACACGGCCTACCATACATTCTTCGAATGCGAGTTGGCAACAACGGAAAGAAGCACACTTGTCGCTGAAGTTGGTGATGTGACACCTGAAAATATCATAAGCGTCATGCTAGACAGTGAATACAAATGGAATGCAGTAGCTGTATTCATTGAGACAATACTTCGCAAGAAGAAGAGGTTGAAACATCTAGAAGATCCAGAAGATCCACAGCCACAACAAGACAACAACTAGGAACGAGATACAATATAACTAGAAAAGAAAGAGCAGCACGATCCAACTCGAAGTAATACGAAAGTGGTCCCGAGTTGGCATTCATCGTGGGACAAGGAGGGTGGGATTTTAGTCGGTAGCCAAATAACATCTCAACATCATGGACTCCGACACCCTGAAGAAGTGCGGACCCTTTTTCAGCGTCTCTAAAAAAAAATCATTGAATGAAAGAATTGAATAAAATAATTATACAGAAAGGATATTATTTTATTTTTACATAGTTTTATTTTTTAAGAATTTTCTAATACATAAAAAAAAGAAAATTTACTTTATCACTGTTTCTCTTTAAAATAATTTCATTGAATAAAAATGCTATAGCCACAAAAAACAAACACTTCAAAAAATCGAAGATAGCAAAATAATATTAAGCGTTGACGGTAACATTAAATTTTATATTCCTTTATATATATATGTTAGTACGTGTTGAAAGGAACTTTTTTTAAATTTATTATAGCTGAGCTACGTTTTGAAATTCTAACGCGATAAGAATATAGGTATGACTTAATTGAACTTGAAACATATGACTTAATTGAACTTGAAAAGTTATACAAATAAGAGAATTAAAATAAATAAAAATTAGCTATATATGTATATGTACTTCTAAATTTATCAATTTGGAAATGGGTGTTGAAGATATTATAATTACGGCAACAATGTTCTACAGTTCTACTACTTTTTTAGCAATCCAGGCTAATTTGTATTTGTGAACAAGTTTTATTTCAGCGCTGACAGTTGAAATTTTTTTAGTACACATGCATCGTCAATATCAACGTTTATATACAATTGTATAGTAATTGCTTACGTATAAAGAAAGCTGTGCATTTTACGCAGATTGCCAGTGAAAATTACAAGTTTTTCGCAATTTATAGAAGTTTATGGTAAAATAACCAATTGCGAGCCTCCCCAGTTATGAGCCGTTCGGATTTTGTTTCATATAAAGCTTAGCTCGGCTTAAGAAAAAATATGTTTTTTCTGTTTTATATTGTAACGGGAAGAATTCTTGACAAGTCTTACATATGTGTTTTTTGTTTAATTGCCATTTTCAGTGTGTTATTTAATGTGTAAACATGTTAGTTCCATGATATCACTAGGTCAATTTTGGCTCTATGAATTAATATATGCTGAATTAGTGTATGGCCTAAAAAATGAGTTAGTGTATGCATACATTATTTCATTTTAGAAATGATTTAATGAATGGGAAAATATATGTTATAAAGTATAGCATAAAAAATGAATCAATGTATGCATACACTATTTCATTTTTAAAATGAATTAATGTGTGGCTTAAAAAATGATTTAGCGTATGCATACATTAAATCATTTTTGAAATGTATTTAGGTATGTATTCATAATATGAATTAATATATGCATACACTAATTCTTTTTCTGTTAATAACTCGCTTTTTTCTATTTTACATACAGTAATTCATATTTTGCATGATTTTTATGAAATATGGTATGGACAAAATTTATATGAAAAATTTCATATGGTAATTAATTTTTTTTACCATACACAGAATTTTATAATTTTTGTTGACATAAATGTGTTTACTGGGACTCAATATGTAAAACTGCGATATTTTTTTCAAGAATTATGTAATTTAATTTTTATTGGGATATGTTTATTTGTTTATTGGGAATCAATCAGTCAGTTCGCTATCCAATTGTTAAGCCTGGGCTACATTGTTTCTATCAGTTCAGTTCAGTTTCGATTCGATTAGATTTGATTCGACGGTAAGTAGACTGAACACATAGTTATCGATCGCAATCGATTAAAACACATATATTTTGTTTTTGTAATTTTTAAAACAGTCAAATTTAATTTCTTTTGACATTTTCTTCAGTTTGCATTCGTAAAATTCCAATTGTTCCAAACTCTTTCGATTTGATTCGATTCGATTCGTTCCAATTCGACCTATGTGTCCACTCTATCGATTTCCCATATAAAATATATGGAGACGTCTAATTTGAACTTTGCGAAACGAATGGAAACTGAACCGATCGAAACAATGTAGCCCAGGCGTTAGCCGGTCAAAACAACTTTCTGATTTGTTTTGTTGAAGTTCATGTGCTTTTCTAAACAGTAAGTTTCTTAAATATTAAGTTTTTTAAATGTTTTCTAACTATTTTTATTATGCCACGAAATATGTAATTATAAATAATAGTATAAATAATGCTTTTTATAAAAGCATTTACAATATAGCTACATATTAAATATTACATATAAATTTATTACTTAAATATCGTATGGATTTGTTTGGTATTTTTATATATTTTTAATGGTTCCTGAAGAAAAACCAAATATTTAAATTTTTATTATTTTTATTTTAATAAAAAGTTTATAATAATTCTTTTTCAATCGTTTTTTTCTTTTAAATCCCTAGAAAAGATTTCTTTTTTATGTTTTTTAAATATGTACTATAATTTTTTTGAAAATACTATAGTTTTGTCCATCTTGTACTATAATGATATCTTTAAAAGTTGACAACCCTGCTCTTAGCTTTAGTATTATACTTTTTATAAGTTTTCAATTCTAATTTGAATTTAGTGGAGTGCGGTCAGTTCACAGTATACGTTAACATAGTTTTTATTAATTATACATATCATATATCAATTAAAAATAATATTCAATCATTAGCTTTTCTTAATATTAATTGTTGAAGGACAAAGAATGAATTCACAAATTTTATATTGTGAAGAAGAAAAACAGTTATATCGAAAAAATACTACCACAAAATTTCATACGGTTTATCTTTGTTATGTGAAAAATTGTAAATCACGTGTTTCAATTAATAAAAATAATAATGAATGCAAAAAAGTTGATAACTTTGTGCATCATACTCATGTTTATAATCAAGAAAATACATTTAATGAGTTACAAATAAAAAATAAAATTAAAAAAGAGTGCAAATCAACAAATTTATTATTGAGTACATCCACTGGCGTAGCAAATGTTCGTGAAATTTTTACTGCTGCTTGTATGAAGTAAGTTACTAATTTTAAGTTATTAGAATTTCAAATTTTGTAAAAACACATCACTTACTTTTCAGTGATCAAGAAAATAGTAAATTTTTAGATTATAAAAAAATGCAGCGAAATTTATTAAAAATTAGGAATTCAGTTTTTCCAAAACCGCCTGCAACATATGAAGAAATAAAAACCGCTTTTGAACAGGAAAGTGTTATAACACAGTTCGGTGTGACAAAACACGATGTTCCAAATATGTTTTTCAAAGGCGTTTATCACACTGACAATTTTGAATATTGCATTTTTGCATCTGATTCAATCATTGCTATGATTAAATTAAAGATTGATATTAGTAGACGTCAATATTTTATGGATGCTACATTTAAAATCTGTCCGCTTGGGCCATTCAACCAATTGTTAATTATATACATTGGATATATGGATCAGGTATAATTGTGTCTTGGTTTGAAATATTAACAAATATTTAACAATAACATTATTTTTCAGACTATACCTTTTATATTTGCCCTAATGTCCAGAAAAACAAGTGAATGTTATTTGAGTCTTTTTAAATATATACATGAACATATATTGTCATTGGAGTGCCATTCATTTATGACAGATTACGAGCGAGCAATGAGAAATAGTATTCAAAAAATCCTTCCTGAATGCAAATTGTTTGGTTGTTGGTTTCACTTTTGTCAGGCGGCAAAGAAAAAGGCAAGTCAACTTCCCGGATTTTTTCAACATGTCCGAAATAATAAGGAACTGCAAAAATTATATTACAAGTATTTATGTATTCCGTTGCTGCCAGCTTCAGTAATCAACTCTAGTTTCGAAATGTTAAACATGGAAGCGGAAATATTAAATAAAACGGTTTTTGCACCATTTATAGCGTATTTCAAGATGCAATGGATTCAACGAGTGAGTTCTTTTTTTGGTCTTTTTTCATAACTTTGCTTTTCGTTTTAATTTCTATGAAATAAATGCGAAAAACTCTGTTATCTAATAATAAAGTTGTTAAATAATGTATTATTTTTCATATTTAATAGTTCAATATAGTGTATTAATTTTTATGTAATTTAAATTCATAATTATTTTTGAACTAATAAATTAAAATAATGCATTATTTAAAATAATTCGAATTCGATTGTAAAATTTTGTTATTTAATAAATTTTATTAATTTTTTGATATAAATTGATAAAATTTTGTTTTTAATTTTAATTTTAAATTAATAAAATTGTAAACTTATATTTCTTTGATGCATATGATTTACCATAAAAAACCTGCGTTTGTCGTTATTCGTTATTTTATTTTTCAGGAAGGGGCTATGAATATATCTGTTTTCGATACACAATCTAGAACTACGAGTTCCCTTGAAGCTTACAACGGAGTATTAGGAAAGCGAATAACAAAGAAAGGGCATTTTTTCAAATTTATTCAAAAACTTCAAGAAGAAGAATTTATAAAATCTAGAGAAATGTTTTTGTTGATGGAAAGCGGTGGTGCTACATCGAATACCAAGAAAAGAAAGTACAAGGTATTAATATTTATTAATTCAATTCGACCTATATATTTTCAATTCTCGATTATAATATATTTTTACTTATTTAAATTTTTTATAGAATCAACATGAGAAAATTCAAGAAGCAAACGCAGCACTCACTAACAAAATGATCACACCCATTGAATTTCTCAACAGAGTTACTTTTAAAGATACATCTATTTGTAAAGGTTTACTTGATGAAGGATCTGCCGATGATCAAAATGAAAGTGAAACCGAAGAAACTGACGAAGAGCCTAATCCATCAACTTCCGGATTACAAGAAGCGGATGAGAATTTGTGTTGCATATGTTTTGAAAACAAAGCAAACATTCTTTTAATTCCTTGCAGACACTTAAAACAATGTAAGAAATGTTGGTTTATAATCAAAAAAGAATGTAAACAGTCACATGAGCGAGATATTAATAACGATGTCTCTGAAAGTAGCGAAGCTGAAAATGAAGATATTGAGGATTTCAGCTTTGAAAATTATCAAGTTGAAGGAAGCCAATTAAGAAATCATATATTACTTAAATGTCCTTATTGTAACGCCAAAGTTTGTAGTTCTATTAAAGTATATAATTAAATTGCATGTTGTTTTATTTATTTATTTATTTCAGTTTTTGAATTAGATTACAGGTTAATAGCAGTTTGAACACATAAAAATCTCATAAATATATTAAAGGAAAAAATTATAAAATTCTAGGTTTTCTATTTTTCTAAGTAAGATTTTAAAAAGTACTTTATTCGCGCGAAAAAATTTAAATCGGAATTTCATCTGAACTTTTCGTCTGAATTCGAAGAAACATTAGAATATGAAGTTTATTTGTTATAATATTGAATATGAATTTATTTTTGAAAACAAAATTTTTATTGGAAATGTTAAAAAGCAAAGAATTTTAAATGTCTGAATTTTGAATCATCTGAATTTGAAATCGTCTGAATTTGGAAATATCTGCATTTTGAATTATCTGACATTCGAAATTATCTGACATTTTTTATTTATCTGAATTTTGTACCACATGAATTATAAATATCGGATATTTGTACACAACCCTACGTTATTGAATACGTATTCATTTTTTATGCTATATATAATGGGCTCCCTGAATTAGTGTATAGTGAATTAGTGTAAAAAATGAATTAATGTATGCATACATTATTTCATTTTAGAAATGATTTAATGAATGGGAAAATATATGTTATAAAGTATAGCATAAAAAATGAATCAATGTATGCATACACTATTTCATTTTTAAAATGAATTAATGTGTGGCTTAAAAAATGATTTAGCGTATGCATACATTAAATCATTTTTGAAATGTATTTAGGTATGTATTCATAATATGAATTAATATATGCATACACTAATTCTTTTTCTGTTAATAACTCGCTTTTTTCTATTTTACATACAGTAATTCATATTTTGCATGATTTTTATGAAATATGGTATGGACAAAATTTATATGAAAAATTCCATACACTAATTCATTTTTTAGGCCATACACTAATTCAGCATATATTAATTTAGGACACCGTCAATTTTAATTTAAATTTTAATTTTAATTTGTGAAAATATAATTAAATTAAATTAGATGTTAAAAATTCTAACGGTGACTCAAGACAATCTTCTTGGTTAACATTTAATAGCAATGTTTTATTAAATTAATTTGGTAAAGAGCATATATAATAGTGAACATACAATGCAAAATGTTTCGCCATTTATTACTAAATACGGAAACGGCGCTATTATTATTTTAATACAGGTAGCGGTTAAAGAGCACATTTAAATCAAACTCAATTTTTTTCCGAGTTTAAATTCCTGTCTTATAAAGAGATAATAAATTGCGATGAACAAAAATTAATCAGTATCGATCGTTTTACTAAAAATATAGAAAATAAAAAAAGCAATACATACTTACAGTTATCATGTAATTTACACAATATTTATTTGTTGGATATCAAAGATCAGTTAATTTTGAACCAACATTTAAAAATTATAAAATTTATTATAAAAATGTTGCATCTGATTCAATCGCTCATGGTGGAGTAACCACATTAATTAATAAAACAAATTATTCAGAAGAATTTCCTGTACAAACTAATATGCAAGCAATCGCAGTTAAAATATACATAACTACCGTACACAATTTATTATAAATGTAATATATACGAGCCCTCTACACTAATAGTTGGGACACCTATTTTTTTCTAAATTTAATTCACTATTTTGCTAACAAAAATACAGAATGCCTGGCCTACAAAAAAAAATTGTTTTATAATTTGTGTATTAATCTATTTTATTATGTAATATATAAAAAAAAACTAAAACCGTTAACATTGTAAACAAAATAATTCATTTATTCAAACTAAATAATTGTTCAAAAAAAGTTGGTACATTAAGTTTTTGAGTAAAAATAGTTGGGACACTTATTGTTTTCTATCTTTTACCATTGAGTAACATCTCCCTTTTTTAAAAGAAGAGCAGATATACGTCGTGGCATTGTATCTACAAGCGTTTGGCACTCTTCAGCGGAAGTATTTTCCCATATTTCCTGTAACCGGCTGCGTAAGACATCTACCGATCTCGCCGGACGCTTCCTTAGCTCCTTTTTCATTTCCCCCCATAATGACTCAATTGGCGACATGTCGGGACTACTAGCTGGCCATACCATGGTAGGTATTTCTTTTGCTGCTAACCAACCTTTAATCCTTTTGGCAGTGTGGCACGCTGCGCCATCTTGTTGAAATATGAATTCTTCTCCAGAAGATTGCAAATTCGGAATAGATGGAATTAGGTAGTTTTCAAGGATCTCTTCATACATTTCAGCGTTAACAGTACCATTAACGAAGTGAAGATTACCTACCCCGCGTGCCGACATACACCCCCAAACCATTAATGAAGCCGGGAACTTAACTTTTCTTTTTAAACAATCTGTGTGAAATTCTTCTCCTTTCTTTCTAAGTACTCTGCCTCTAGGGTCTCCGACGCATACTTCAAATTTGGACTCATCGCTCCATATGATTGAGTTCCACTGTCTTTGCGTCCAATTTTGGTGATCTTTTCCCCAAATTAAACGGCGTTTACGCTGACTTACTGTAAGCAGTGGCTTGTCCTTAGCCTTGAAAAAAAAATACATTATTAACAGTACGATATTTCACTTACATATTTTTAAAATGCTTTCAGTACTTACTTTACAAAATTTATAACCTAGTTTTCTTATATAATTATAAGCAGTAGTTTTTGAAATATTTTTTTTGATAGCGGTTTTCCACTCATCACTAATTTGTATTGTTGACATTCGTCTATCACTTTTTATTATTTTAACCAAACATCGCTTATCGGCAGCCGATATAAATGATTTTCTTCCGGTTTTTTTCAAAACTTTTGTTGTACCTCGTTTTTTAAAAATTGTAATAATATCTTGAACCGAGGATTTAGGTATATTTACGATTTTAGAAATTTGTCGTACCGATTTTTTTTCATTATGGTGTTTAAGTATAATTTGTCGCACTTCATTTGAAATCGGCTTACCTCGAAGCATATTGACTTTAAAATGCCAAATTATGGTCTGATAAACTCAATATTATTATAATAACGGCAATTTTTTTTGTTTATTGTTTGTATAGTCGTATTTATTTAGACTGTCCCAACTATTTTTACTCAAAAACTTAATGTACCAACTTTTTTTGAACAATTATTTAGTTTGAATAAATGAATTATTTTGTTTACAATGTTAACGGTTTTTTTTATATATTACATAATAAAATAGATTAATAAACAAATTATAAAACAATTTTTTTTTATAGGCCAGGCATTCTGTATTTTTGTTAGCAAAATAGTGAATTAAATTTAGAAAAAAATAGGTGTCCCAACTATTAGTGTAGAGGGCTCGTATACATACCACCAACTCAATATTTAAATCATTTCGATTTGGAAAATATATGCAACCAATTTGATTTGATTTTATGTTGGAGGGTGATTTTAATGCTCATAATCCTTTGTGGGGTGACAAGAATATTGACTTCAAATGCAAAATTATTGAAAAGGTAATTGATGATAAAAACTTAGTTATTATTTTAAATAATTATGGAAGCACTTTTTTTTGGTTATTTGTATAGAACTTTTAATGCGATTGATTTAATTTTATCACCTTCTTTAAATATAGTTATAAATCAGTAATGCATAGAAATTTTTAGATAACGAAACGACCAAGCAATAGGTCGTTTCGTTATCTAAAAATTTCTATGCATTACTGATTTATAACTATATTTAAAGAAGGTATAATTTTAACATAAAAAATTCTTATACACAATTTTTTTTTTTTTTTTGTCATTTTATTGATTTTATTTGGTGTGTTAATAAAAAAATTCCTTTAAATTTGATTAAATATTTTGTTGTCTCGGTATTCCGTCTGCACATAACATTTTCTCTCTTTGGAATTAAAAATCTGTAGAAATTTATGTTGGGATAATATGGCATATATAAAAATAAAATAAAAAGTTAAAAAAAAAAAACGAAAATTCCTGAATAAGATCGCAGATTTCAATTATTCTAAATCTTCAAAGGAATAAATTTTAATCTTGACTCCTTGACAGTGATCTTAAAATTGAAGATTAATTTTATGAAACTAAATTACAAATTAATTTACTAAAAATAGGTTATTGTTACTAAGTCTAATTTGTTAAAGTATGTAATCTATTTTGCACAAAGTATTTAAGTTATTAGAAATTCATGAATTACTGGATAAATTATATTCATTGATTTAATATTTAATTTGTTAAAGTATCTATATCCAAATTTCTTCATTACTTGAACTCTTTTGGCTCTTTAATCTTAATTTATGCAGTCACCTAAAAATCACCTAAAACAATGATAGATTCTCAGTCTACTAATTTACTTAGGTGATATACCTAAAACAAATTAGGTGATATCACATAAGTATTTTATAATAAATGTAGATACATGTTCTAAATTTTAGATGGCTAATTAGATAGTTTTTCTAATTTGATCTGGCAGATTAGATAAAACTTTTACATTTTAGATGGCCAATTAGATGGTTTTCCCAATTAAAGTTGCCAGATTAAATAAGTTTTCTACATTTTAGGTGGCTAATTAGATAGTTTTTCTAATTTTATCTGGCAGATTAGATAAAACTTCTACAATTAAGATGGCCAATTAGATGGTTTTCCCAATTAAAGTTGCCAGATTAGATAAGTTTTCTACATTTTAGGTGGCTAATTAGATAGTTTTCTAATTTTATCTGGCAGATCAGATAAAACTTCTACATTGTAGATGTCCAATTAGATGGTTTTCCCAATTAAAGTTGCCAGATTAGATAAGTTTTCTACATTTTAGGTGGCTAATTAGATAGTTTTTCTAATTTTAACTGGCAGATTAGATAAAACTTTTACATTTTAGATGGCCAATTAGATGGTTTTCCCAATTAAAGTTGCCAAATTAGATAAGTTTTCTACATTTTAGGTGGCTAATTAGATAGTTTTCTAATTTTATCTGGCAGATTAGATAAAACTTTTAAATTTTAGATGGCCAATTAGATGGTTTTCCCAATTAAAGTTGCCAGATTAGATAAGTTTTCTACATTTTAGGTGGCTAATTAGATAGTTTTCTAATTTTATCTGGCAGATTAGATAAAACTTCTACATTTAAGATGGCCAATTAGATGGTTTTCCCAATTAAAGTTGCCAGATTAGATAAGTTTTCTACATTTTAGGTGGCTAATTAGATAGTTTTCTAATTTTATCTGGCAGATCAGATAAAACTTCTACATTTTAGATGGCCAATTAGATGGTTTTCCCAATTAAAGTTGCCAGATTATATAAGTTTTCTACATTTTAGGTGGCTAATTATATAGTTTTTCTAATTTTATCTGGCAGATTAGATAAAACTTCTACATTATGGATGGCCAATTAGATGGTTAGATACAGTTAAGATAATAAAAAATAGATATATAAGTTTATAAGTACAATTTAGTTTTTACTTTTATTATTTTTAAGATAAAAATTATATTACACACTTTAATATTACACATTGTATTTAATTTTTAACAAATAAATGTTTAATTTTTTTAAGTAAAATTTATATATTATTTAATTATTAATTATTTAATTATTTTACACAATCTTAATTTATGACAAATAAATGTTTGATTTGATTTTATTATTGACAAATATGTTTGATTTTATTTTATTATTTTTACATATATTTTTATTTCATGGGTGCTTTTAGCTTTAACACTTTTAAATTATTAGCTAACAATAATTATGTTTATTGGTGGGTATTTAATTTCTACAATTTCGAAAACTTGAATTTCGTTGGTATCAATGTTTGAAACGACATAAGAATTAAATAAATGAAATTTTTTGATCATGACTTTTTTTGCAACTATATAAAAAACTTCATTTAAAAATAGAATGTGACTTATAGAAAAAAAGTAAAATCATTATGTTTATTTATTATTATTACATTTCCTTCTTTATAAGTTTTATTGTACAAAGTTAATTGCTTTACACAAGTAATATTTTTTAAAAGTTTATGCTCAAATAATGTAAAAATAGTTGCATTTATATTTTGCGATATATTAACACTATACGTTTTAAGACCTTTTGAAATTATATCATTCGAAATTTCCATCAAGTCATTATTTCGTTTTGAATAAATAGTATCGGCGAAATTAAGTTGCAGTTTTATCGCTAAACTTAACGAAATGTTTTTTCTTGAAGTGATATTATTCGAATATGATTTTAGCATTTTATGCTTAGCTTGAAATCGCATTGTCCATAATTTTTTTAATGGTCCAGTTTTTTGTATAATCGTAGGATAATGTTTTATAAAATGATGTTTTGGAAGCAAGTCTGTCTTGAAAAGCCTTAAGTAAGATTTATGATGGCTTTCTATTACATTCGTTAATTTTGTTAGAATTTCATCGTTGAATGATGGTAACATGCATAAGTTAACTAGCTCTTCAAGTATAATAATAAAAATTTCCAAACAACATCATTATTTGGAACAAAATCGCCTATGATAAGAGTCAGATAGTGTAAAAAACATTGCATTTCGCTGGCTGACATTTGAAATTTGTGACGCTTAAGGTGATTGATAATACCCATACTTGTGTTTGTAGAGTCCTCTTCGCCATAATTAAAATTAAGTTTTCTGTTATATAATTCTGCTAGGGAAAACATTTTCTTTTCTTCAATAAAATATCTTAAGATATGACCCAACTCTACATGTACAATTCCCTCATAAAGATCATGCATTATATCAGCGAAATAAGTACTATCGATAATATGAAATGAATTAATTTGGCTAAATACACACAGCTCTTTTATTCCAGTAAGTTTTTGATTATTTAATGAAATGTCTTCCAAACAGTTTTCCTTGTTTCTTAAAACTAATGGATCTTCTTTTATTTGATTTTTTAGTTTATTTCTATCAATTTTACAAATCCGGCAAATATAATGCCCTCGTGAAAATCCTTTAGAAAAACCCAACACTGTATGTAAGCCTAAGTTGTCGCCAGTAATTCTTCCTACAATTATATAGATTTTATTTGTTATCCCATTTTCGACCACATCAAGTCCATTTTCTTCTAAATTCCTTAATTGGGAACAAAGAGCATTATAATTACTGTATGTACCAAATGATAAACTCGAAGCTTTAGTCAAGCAGCAAGGAAAAATATTTTCTAATTTAGAAAAATTTGAAAAATGTAATAGTGGTAATGATACATAAAAAGCTGACATTTTTTGAACACCTCTTTTCGAACCCAGCGGGTTATTTATTTCAAATTCATCTTGATATACCAATAGTGGAAAAATACGAACATCATGAAAATTTATTAACTTTTTCTTCCATGTAGTTCCCTGGCATATATTTTCTATCATAGTTTTATTTTCTAGATCTTCGGAAGCTTGTTATCATAGTGGATAAAACATTTGGCAATTCAAAATATCTTCTGAGATTATCCTTCAGGGGCATTATAATTCCTTTTGTTTGTGGTCTACTAACATTATCTAATGTGATACTATCATCAATCAAAAATTCTACTGGTTCCGTATAAAGATCATTTGCAGCTAAATATTTTTTAAATGTGTATTCCGTATTTAATTTTTGAAGCAATTCCCGGTTTTCTTTTATTTTGTCTTTTAATTTTGAAATACCATCTTCAGCAACAAAACCATTATTTAAAATTTCTTCAATCGATTCTAAAACTTGTATAAGAATAAAATTTTCAACATTAGAGATAATTTCTGAAGCTATTTTCCGACTTAAATTCATTTTTCCATATAAATCCAGAACAAATTTTGTAACATTTTTGCTTAGATCGATCTTATTTAGCTTTTTATTTCCAACAATATTTGTACTTTTCTGGCGAATCTGACAATTGGTTTCTACATTGCATTGTAATTGTATATTTTCGTTACTGGATACTATTTGTTCATGTTTTATTAAGTGTCTTTTAAAAGAATGAATTGACTGAAAATTTTGAAGACAAAATGTACATTCAAAAGTCTCTTGAGGATGAAAATTTTTTAAATGGCTGATATATATATTAATATCCTCAAACTGTGTTTTACAAAAAGAACAAAAATACATAATGGCTTTCTAAAAATATAAATAAAAAAAAACCATAATTTTTTTAATATACTTGATAGCTTTATTAATATTACTTAAGTTCTATAAAAATCAAAATAAAGTAATCACCAATATTCTGGTTATCAAAAAATATTAGTAGTATATCATAAAAGAAAAAAAATATCTCCACAATTATATTTAAAACTAAAGCTAAATACTTTGTAAAGATATAGTTGAATAATATTATAAGATACTTTATAAGGTTACAAGTTACTTACTTCAATACTTCAATAAATACTGATCAACAGTTAATACTTCAACCAAAAATAATAAGTAATAAAAAAAGAAATAAAATTATGGTAATTCATTAAATAAATTGTATTTTTCTGTATACAAAACTATTAATATTTTAAATTATTTTTTAAAAGTACCTATTTTAGTTCATATTTTTTATAGAGGACAATAGTCCGGCTAAAGAAGATGTTTTGGTTTTTGTAGATTTTATGTCATAAAAAAATTCTTCGATAATATTCCAAATCTGCACGCATTCTTCCGCATACTCAATATTTAAGACTTGGTGCAGTTAAAATGTTATTGATAAAGCCTTTATAAAACTTACACTGTCGAACAGTGTGTCATTAAAAAAGATGTAGAATGCAATCAGTTTTTCTATAGTTTCTCCAACAACTATAATTAAAGGTTGCAATGTTGTGTTTTCAGTAATCTTTTTTTCTTTTATTTTATTGACTTCGCAGCTTATAAAAGCCTTTTCCTAAAAAAAAAATCTTCAGAATATATTTTGTAATAATAAATAATACTTAATAATAATATAATAATTATAATAAATTTAGATTTCATAGCAAAATTATAAATCATAATTACTTTTACAAGAAATATTCCTTTTTTATTAGTGACAGTGCACAAATATTTTTATTATCTTTGATTTCACGTTCATAAATTGGTAATATTTTTGTTGAGAAATCAGACCATTTGGAAAAAAGTAAACCATTTTTTCCAGGATAATTTTTTTCAAAATCTAGCTCTATCTGCAAAAATAATATGAAAATGTTAATTTTTTTTTTCATATAAAAAGTCAAATTAATTCAGATTTACCAAATTAGTCGCAATACACTGTTTGAGGATTGGAAACTCTTCAAATATATTTACATTTTCTTTAATCAATAATTGTCTTCGAAGTTTATAGCACAAATTCCACTTTTCGACAACTAATTCATCAGGACATATATTTTTTTTCAACCACGAGTGAATAATTTAATCTAATGGCAAGTCTTCGCTTTCAGTTGTTATATCCGGAGTTGTTTCGGAGTTAGTTTTTGTTATTTTTCTTTTTTTATGACGACTCTCTGTAATTCCGTGCTTGTGATACATCTTACTTAAAAACTAGTATCTTTCAATAAGACTCCCACGCGTTTTTCCGTTTCCGAAATAATATTCCTAAAATTTTTGTTTTTAAAAAAATATAATTAATAATAAAATTATATTTATAGGTATTACAATATATATATATATACATATATATATATATTTATAGGTATATACTTTAATAAGATACTATATATATATATATATGTAAAGAGCAATAATTTTTTTTGCAAACGTTCTATGTTATGGAGATGAACAGCTTTTCAGAACTAATATTGAATAAATTGAAAATTAATTTCTATTTAAAATCTCAGACTGTTTCTATACAATCGAACATACATACCTACATGAACTTGTACAACAAATTTCAACTTACCTTAGATTCTTGTGGAAAATGAGTTTCAATTTCTGTCCAAGCTTCTTCTTTTATATTTGGACTAAGCACAATCTTATTAGCATGCCAGTGTTCAGCAATTAAACTGCAAATTTTTTGCCTGTCTTGCTTGGTAAGACATTTTTATTTTTCGAAATTTGAAATTATTATTTTTCCAACAATCGAAGTATTTAAAAGTTCATTTACGAGTATATATTCAAAGAAATAAATTTATCAGTTACATCAATATAATCTATTTTTTTATTAAAAAAGATAAATCGTAATATTTATAATTTTTATTGTTACATACTAACCAACAAATTTCTTGACTTATTATTTTGGGACTAGGTGTTAAACTTTCACTACATGACTGTATCCAAGCACTTACATTACTTGGCATAGATAGTGTGTCCGATAAGGGCACTGGGTAGCCCTAAAAAAAACTTGTTTTTAACATTTTAGTAATATTTTATTGGACATACTAACATTTTGTTTACGCCATTCTAATAATTTAGTTCTAAATTTAATTCTCAATCCAATTTGACTAATTGGGATAAGCTCTTCTAAATCCCTGTTATTAAAATTTTTAAATACTTCCAAATCTATACCTTTATCTATTAAAAATAAATTGAAATTAATAAAATTTACCGCAATAAAATGTTTTTCTATAATTATTGCTGTATTAGATGAATAATTTTTAAATATTAGATGAATAATGTATTTCGATGAAATAATTTAATTTTGTTTTAAAGATTAGATGAATAATATTATCTTATTGTAAAGATTATATTACCATTTAGTCTTTAGAATAAGATTAGATTATTTTAATAACATTTAGAATATGAATTTATGATTATTCTAATCTTTGCAATAATCTTTGATTATTCATCTAATCTTTAGAATCTTTAGAATAATATTAGATTATTTCATCTAATATTAAGAATAAGATTAGATTGTTCATCTAATCTGTAGAATATGATTACATTACTCATCTAATCTTTAGAGTAAGATTTAAAATTAGATTATTTCATCTAATATTAAGCATAAGATTAGATTATTCATCTAACGTTTTGAATAAGATTATAATAAGAAATTAGACGATTATATAGTATTATTGTAGATTTCAAAAATCTAAAGATTACATGAACAATCTAATTTTATGATTATTAATTTAATTTGCAAAAAATAGTTAATTATATATATAAGAATATAGTTTTTATATGTAACACAAAAAATTATAGTAAAGATTAACTTACTTTGAAAATTTTCTATCAATTCAATGACGCCCCATTTTTTTAGTAAAAGGAGTTCATAATCATTTGAAAGATATATTAGATTTTCTGCTTGTTCTAAATCTATATTAAGATTATCCATCACAATTATTTTGAAAACTAAAAATTATTATTAACCACTTATTAAACACTTTATAATTATTATCAACCATGTTTATTCACAATTATTTGGAAAAGTATAATTATATTATTATTATCGACGTCAAACAAACACTTTATTATTATTTTAAACCACGTTAATTATTAAACAAACAAATTATTTTTGATCGTTGCACTTCACTCACGTTCGCATACTGAATAAATGAAAAAGTTATCTTATACTCGGTCGCTTATACTCGTAACATCTATTCTTTAGATAATTGTTCTATATATTAGAATATTCATCTAGAATTTTAGAAGTACAAGCTTACTCTCATATTAATAAAAATTTACCGTTACAAAACATCTATTCTTTAGATAATTGTTCTATATATTAGAATATTCATCTAACCTTTAAATATAAAATTGTATAAAACACCTAATTATTAGGCGAGTCGTAAGTTCTGTAATTATATTCATTTTGATATAGGAATAAGTATATCTAATTTTAATCATCGAATTATTAGAGCAGATATTTACTTTTTGAAAAATTACCTATAAAATTAGGAAAAACTTCTAAAGTAACTTTTCACCTAATTGGAATTAGATATTTCAATTACTCTTGTGTGTATTTCATCATCTAAAGTTTAGATAAATTAACTAAATTTGTTGAAAACTCATCTATTTAAAGATCATCTAGCTTAATTTAGATGATGTTCCTAATCTTTTTTTTCTGTGAATATTGTTGCCAATCCAATTCAATAAATTGTCAAAAAATTAAAACTATGATAATTATTTTTTCGAATAATAATAATTATAAAAATTATATTTGAAATTCTTATTTTTATTTTCTGAATTTAAAGCTATATAATAATTTATAAAGAAAATACTTTACGAACTTTGTAAAGCCGGTCACGGAACTAACATAAAAGTGCTATATAATATTATTTACTAGTATCATACAAACTAGGTAAAATGTGTAAAATGTTATATTTAACAATATTATATAGGAATACTAATTTGTGGCAACAAACAAGGAAATTCGAATATTATGAGCAAAATTATTCTGCATGAAAGCGGATGCCTTTGATTATTAATGTGCTTATAGCCCTATATATATTTTTACTAGAATTTTATGTAAATACATATAGTGTTTTTACAATGAGTTATAACTATTTTCAGAATTAAGTTTTCTTATTTAATTAGTTTTGTCTTTATGGAAGTTGGTTCTTATATATGTTTTTTAATATATTTTTCATATAATTAAATGTCCTGTTTCATAAACACATAACAAAAAGTCATAAATTAATGAAAAATAATTAATTTATAGAGTATAAATTAAAAATAAAAATATTATAAAGCATTTGACAAATTTGGTTAATATGTATTATAGCATGATTTCTTTGTGATTTTTATTCTTAAAAATATAATTTTGGAAAACACAAGTAATTTATTACATTTGTTATAAATTTCCTCATTAAAAATAACGAAGTATATTTTCTGGAATGAATGTATATTAGTATTTCCTTCATCAAATTCTAAGAATCTCATTTGCAAAATTTTGGTTCATTAGCTTTTAAAATATGTATACCACCCGTTATAAAAGTATCAAATTCAACTTTTATATTTACATATAAAATGTTTCACATATATGTAAATTAATTCTGATATAGGTTCAGAGATAATTTGATTATAAATGCTGGTAGTCGTATTGGTATTTGATGTAAATTTATGTTCCAAAGTACCCTTGTTGATGATACACGTAATATTCAATTTTAGGTCATCTAATTTAAAAAATAAACAGGAACATGACAATATAAAAAGAATTTGTTATCTAATTTACTAAGGATACAGTTTATTCCTTGAATAATTTTGAAAATTAAAATGTATAGTCAGCACTGTTCTTGTTCTGCAATAGAAACATAAAACATAGTATCTTAAATTATTATTCTTTTCTATGTTCTATCATTATTGCATATGAACTTAAAATTTTTCCCTCATTAGATTAGAATGCTTTGAGTTTCTCTTTTCTATATATTACTAGAATTTTTTTTAGTAAATTTTGTAATTTCCTTACGAACTTATTAAAAACATTGCATCTTTCATAATTTTCATTTTCACATTTTTCTCATCGACTATCACTTTGTAGAGAAGACTAAATAAATGAATAAATAAAAGATTTTAATAAATAAATAAAAGATTCTAAATTAAAACAATTTTATTTTATATAGAGGTTTATTTACAAACTTACGTATTTTCGACGGCAATTTCAACATCAATTTGTTCCATATAATCTTTTTCATCTCAAATCCAAAAAAAAATAAAATATGTAAATTAAAATGCGTGAATTGTTTATGACAGTGGGTGGGGTCCCTAAATATTATTTTAAGCGGCTGATCTTCCAAATAATTGCATCGTGCTTAAACGCAGGGTATATGGTATCTTTTAATATTATTTTTGTTTTGTGTTTACATAATACATATTCAAAATTAATATAACAATTTTGAATATAACACTTTTTCGTTGGACCAAAAAAAAAAAATGCATACGAAATATTTTCTCTCTTAGAAAATTATACTATCAATTTCATACAAAAACAATCTTTCAAAATCACAAATATATAAAAAAAAAATTACAAAAGGAAATTTGGAGCATTTAGTATCCACATTTTATTTGTACTCTTATATCATTTAGGTGGTACTTTCATATCTTTCTACATAATAGCAAAATGAAATCCAATTGAAGAATAATCGAAGTCTTTCGATAACATAGAAACATAGAGTAAAGAATTTAAAGAGGATTCAACATAAAAATTTTCAAAATAAAATTTAAAAACTAGGTACCAGAGCCTTAGCATTATATATAAGTAAAAGCAAAGGAAAAAACAAAGAAGAATAAATTTATTTCTCTTTTTAAAAAATGTGTAGAGGAGATAGAGAGCTAAACAAGAAAAAAACAAATGTAACTTGTTGTAATTGTTTTGTATTGTATTGCATTTTATATTTATAATTGCGTATTTACAATTTACACTCATACGTATATATTATTTTTTTGTGCAATTTCTCACTCTACATAAAGTATAGATTTTTTTTATTAAAATAGTGATATAATTTGAAATGAAAATATATAAATTATGAATGTATGCGTACCGAAAATTTCTTTAATTTAAATTTGAAAAAGAATTTTATTTTATATTTTCAATTCTTATGGATTTTCACAATATTTTAGGGGTCTGCTAATATTTAGGGGTCGGTTAAAAGTTGATTTATGAACGTCAGTATGGAAAATATGTATGTAATTTTACGAAAGATTTTCTTAAAAACTTTTAATCTTTATATATTTATTTATTGAAAATACTGAATTTTATGATATATAAAGAATTTATTATTTTAAAGATATAATTATATAATGGAATCGGCGATCGATGAGGTTGTTCGCGATTGTATAAATTTGCCGTTACATCACATTTAAAATTATCAAAAAATCCGTATTTTCAATAAATAAATATATAAAGATTAAAATAAATTTTAAAGATTAAAATTTTTTAAGAAAATCTTTCGTAAAATTACATACATATTTTCCATACTGACGCTCATAAATCAACTTTTAACCGACCCCTAAATATTAGCAGACCCCTAAAATATTGTGAAAATCCATAAGAATTGAAAATATAAAATAAAATTCTTTTTCAAATTCAAGAAATTTTCGGTACGCATACATTCATAATTTATATATTTCATACACATGATACATGATTCATGAATACAGTTGTATGAATTTCTCTCGAAGAAAGAAATTTACTCTATGCCTTGACTGAGAATTTTATTATATATACTACGATTTTGGTACCCAGTTTTCATTTTTGAATTTTACACTTTTCTTCTGCTTGAATATTCTTCAAATTCTTTATTCTATGATAGAAACGAATTTTATATACGTGTTACTTTCGAAGTGTTAAATAAATTATTATAGGTGTTTGAGATGCCTTTGAAAGTATGGTAATTAAAAAGAATCTTTTTTTCAATCCTTTCATCCGACAGTGAGCGTCTTTCAAAAATTTAACAACAATGTCAAAGTTATAAATTTAACAATATTTTAAGAATTTCAATTAATATATCTTTTAGTAAAATTTGTGAAAGACTGCCTTCAAGGTTTTTTTATGCATAAAACCTTTTAGTAAATTGTTGATATTTTAAATACTGTTTTTACTATATTTTCATAGGGATATTTTTTAATTAATAAAATTATTTTCTCTTGTAAATTATAAAAAAAATTACGGTATATGTAAATAAAAATTTAAGTGTCTATGAAAATTGGAAATGAAAATGAAAATAATCAAAACTTTCATAAGAATAAAAAAAAATATATAAATACATACACTTAGCCAAATGTAGAAATAACAAAATCTTTAAAATTAACAAAAAGCATAGTAACGCTCCGAAGTAACTAGGTATAATTGATCCTTCTAAGTTTTTTGATGAACGAACTAAGATTATTTTAATAATGATTAATAAATATCAATTAGGAGAATTATCATAAATTTCTTCAAATCGAATAAAGCAACTTGCTTCGAAAATTTGGATTGTTTCATTTGCATTATAAAGTTCTTTAGTCATTTAATTACCTTAAAATTGTAAACTTTATTCAAGGCCTAATAGTATTTTTTTCGAAAAAACTTAGATGATTAAGTTGAGCATTTATATGAAACAATTAATTAATTAGCAGTACTACAAAAGTATTTTTGATGAAAAACTAGAACGAAACAATCATATACTTGCCCAGGTTTAGGTATACTATATATATTTATATAAATCTGGAAAAATAAAAATAAAATATACGTACTTATCTAAGTCCTCTAAAGCTACTAACCTATACCTTGGTCAACACATCACGAATGCAATTTGTGTACAAAATTTTATAGAAAATAGTTATTATGTGGTATAGACTATAGAACATATCAAATATTCTTTGAAAACTAAGCTGCTCCTATATGTATTAGTTTCTATCGTGTGTCAAATTTCATGTAAATTAAGTAAAAATTACTATGGTCTAACTAAAACATGAAATTTTAATCGGAAATTTTAGTATGAACCCCTTGGAGCTGATGCACTCTACTTAAGTAGACAAATGCGTTACTAAGAATCAAATCAACGAACAAAATTTAATTAAAATCGGATAATAATTACATGCTATAAAATACATAATTATATAAAATTCGAAAACATAAGCTGACCAACTAAGAACGCACTCCTTTACATACGCACTCCAAATTTCAGGATAGCAAACTAGATCACAAAATTAATCTGTAAGCAAAATATCATTGATATCGGGTAACAATTACTAGAAATTACATAATTTGAGTTATCAATTTGCAAAAATTACTTCGGAGACATAAATATCAAAATATAAATAATACATGTTTCTGCATAGCTAAAGTATAATTTAAAATATCATACTAAAACTTGTATAATTAATTCTGTGCAGCCAGATTACACAATTGCGGGGAACAATATGTGGTTCTCCGAAATTGTTCTATAAAAATTACTTGTACAATTTACCTAATGCTTAAAAAAATATTAAATTATAAGTTTTTAGTTGTATTGCAACGTTGTATTGCAACGATTAAAAATCTAAAAACTATTCCGTTGGTTATGATGGTGAAAATCTTTTTGAAATTTTATTCTAGAAACATATACTCGAAATATTTTATGCTTCTCATTGCTTCATCCGTTTATGTAAAAAATATTCTTAGAAATTTCTTCCACCTCCAGTACCAAATAAACAAAAAGAAATATATATTTTATCACAAATATACATATATGGAAATTTGAAATTTGATCCATACGGAACCATGGGACTCATTAGAACGGTATTTGGATTAAACTTCAGTCGTAATTATTTGTTTATACGACAAAATAATATCAAAAATTAGAAAAAGAAATTGTCTCAAAATCAATAAATAATCCCTAGTTCAAAATATTCGAAAATGGCGTATGGAACAAAAAAAAAAAAAAAAATAGGAGAAATCAAATCAATTTAGGAAGTTAAATAAATGAATGGCTCTAATCAGATTAATTAAGGAGTTCTTTTAATTTGCTCCAGATATATAAACTTAATCAAAATTTTGTATACTTATTTTCATATATTGATTCACTTATCTATTTTGTATGTGAATTACTTAAATTCTCAATTGAATTTCACAAACCAATAGGCAAATTGTAGCCAAAATAACTTGGGTGGGTATAAAATGCCTAACTTGGTATAAAATGCCTAATAACTTGGGTGGCAATACCTTGTTCTGGATATTCTATGTAAAATATTTCTCTAAAGTTAGTTTAGGTGATTATACAACTGTTTTTTTCTCTAGGTGTACATACATATATATTCTACGCATTTTCAATTCCATTTATAAATACATACTATCTTTTATTAATTTCTCATTTGCATTTCTTTAATCTACAGTTTCATATATGTATATCTATGATGAAACATATACATAAAATCTGCAAACCTTATTTTTTTTTTTTTTTTGCAAAATGAGTTTTAAAATATATGAAAACTATTTCATAGTTTTCATAGTAAAGTATTTTCATTCGATTAATCACAATATCATATTTTTTATATACATACATGTATATGGTATACTACCTATTAGATATTTTAAATTTTATCCAAGGTTTTTAGAACCTACCGTAATGCAAAAAATTTAAAACAAGATTTATCATTAAATTATGTAAAAATATTGTAATCCTTTCTGCTTTTAAGAGAAAGGATGACGCAATATTTTTGATGATTAAGACTTTGTATCACATTTTGAATGTATGTAGCTAGTGTATATTTATTTTATAAAAGTTTAACAGATTATCCTTTTTAGGTAGCTCTTTCTTTTGTTTACATTGTTTTTCGTCAGAGGACCTAAAAATACAAAAAATATTCACGTACACATTTATACAGCACATCCAAGTTTTTACAATTCTCTTTAAGTTATATTATAAATTTTGGTTTGCATATTAAAGATACATATTAAAGATTAGAAGATGAATGTGTTAAGTGACATTTTCACAATTCTGAGTTATTAAGCTTTTACTTATTTTACTGCAGTTTTTTATGCAGTGAAATAAACGAACCGTTAGAAGCTGAAAACAGCACAAAACTAGCGTAATGCTATGACCTTTTTTTATTTTATTAAATTCATAAATTCTTTACTTTTTTTAATTTTTATGTAATTAACACATTTATTAAAAAAACAAACATCAAGATTTTTGTGTATAATATATTTTTAAAGTGCTAACTGCATTTTAACTGCAGAATAAACTGAAGTTGCTTTTCTAAATTTTTTATTTTTTCAGCTGAAAGATTTTTATTTTATTTTTTGTTGATCTGGACATATAAAATCTTTATTCGGGTATGGTTTGCACCCTCTTCGACATTACTACTTTTTTAAATTCGACGTCTTCTTCGAATTATTCTTCATAAAAATAAGAACCATATTCTTGAACGCGTATCCACCTAATTTCATCTCTAAACTTAACCTTTTCTCTCAAATATTTTTTTTAGTAGTATTTGTAATTTTTAGTCTTTGCTGCAATTTATCCAAGGAACGAAAATGGTTTGCGTTGAGGCCTCAATTATATGACGATATTGCTCTGAATTGCTAGCAGATGAACTTGTTCCACATATTTGAAACTGGCATCAATTTGTTGCAGAATTTTTTCTTGTAACATCTTTGATATTTCGCACTCGGGTACTATTTTTTACGTGGTGTTCGTCACACAAGAATCCATTATTTATATTTGCCATTATGTAGACATTATTTATATTATTTAATTTAATTACTGTTTACTGAAATATTAAACTTAATTAATTTTTAAAAAATATTCCCAAAATTTTATGTTAAACTCAAAATATAAATTAATTATAATAAAACTTTGAATATAAATTAAATCAAGTTGTTTGTATTAATATATAAACCACATAATTATATATATTTTCTAATAAATATGCTCTGATTATTAAGTTATAATATAAAATATTCGAATTACGTAAATAATATCTATTCAGAAATTATAAAATGTTACTTTCTCAGTCTATTGGAATTTAACACATCATTGGAATCAATTACATATAATAAAATATTTATAATCTTTATCTTTATCTTTTAACATTGAAATTCAATAAATTCTGAAAAATATAAAAAATATATAGCTTTCTCCAAAGTATATATTAAAGAAAAATAAATTTAATAAGTTATTGTTAAAAATTCTTTACATTACATAATAAACAAAAACCAGCAATAATCTACGGAATGCAGAGAGTTAGTTATAGTACATCGATAAATTGTATTACACCCAAAAATTCTATCCAATTTAAAATATTCTATTACATCAAAGTAAATAATATTAACCTGAAAAATAATTCTTTCTAACAAATTAAGATGTCTGTCGGCACCAAATCAGGTAAAAATTTGATTATAATAAATTATACATATATTATCTGAAAGGATGAATTACATTAAAAACGTAATGTTTATTTTTTACCATGAATCAGACAGGTGAATATTATATATTTATATGTATATAATAGAAAAGGTATTTTAAGAACCAAATTAAATTAATTTTATTTAACTTAGGATTTATACAGGGTGAACATGAAATAATTTATTGAAGGTATACCAGGCTATTTGTGCTTAAAAAATGTCTCCGTACTTTCCGGGATTCGACCCCCGTTCGAGATATAGTAAATTTTCGGGTTCGGGTTTTAAACTTAAAAGGTAACATCTTATTGAATTCCATAACATAGAAAAGCTGCAACGAATTAGGCTGATGGTTTGAGCATTGTTAGATGAGCTGGCTTTACTACAAGCTATATAGAATTTCTATAACTTCAAAGGGAGTGGAACATCATTAGGAAATGTTTGCCATTCAAATAAGTTTTAAGAAAAAACTGTTATCTAAGCAAACTTGGTTCTATTCATGAAAAGCAAAAGATATATTTAAAAAATACCTATACCTCTAATCGATTTATACAGTGGGCAACACATAGTTATCGATTGCAATCAATTAAATTTGTTAGTTTGTAGTTTTATTTTTGGCTTTTTCAATTTTCACTAACACACGTTCAAGTTTTGGTTGTAGGTTTTTTTTTGAGTAGTTATTTTAATAAAAATAAAGATGCACATATTTTTACTCTATCAGTAAAGACGTGTTTTTATTAGTTTAGTTTTATGGTAAGTTAAATCAAAAAGGTATTTATTAAATATATAAATTATTTAATGTAAGAGTTAAAAATATATATATATATGAATATTATGAAGTATCCAGTGAAATAATAAATATTTGTGTTGTTTTCAGAAATATCATAAGAAGTCACTACGAAACCCAAATAGCAAATAGGTAATATTTATATTAATATTATTGTTCATGTAAATATAACATTATTAATTTTTATATAATTTGAAATTTTTCAGATTTACCAGAAGCTCAATTTTTTGAACAAGATGAAAATGAAATGTGATATAATATTTTTATACATATTTCAAATAAATTTAAATCGGTTCGCCTGCGTATCGCCCAGGCGGTTCGCCAGCGAAGTCTTATATGAAGAAATGGCTTTGCCAGTGGTTCGAAAGTCAATACCGTTTCTTAGAGGGTTAGACGTTAGACCTACAATAACTCTTAAAGAAGAAACTCTAAATGCCAACCATTTTATTAATGTATAACAAAATAATCTTATCAAAATTTCTAAAGAGTCTTATAATTTTCAAATCATTAGTTTTAGCAGGTATACAAAAAAATAAAAAATATTTTATTTCATATTCCACTAAGACCTACATTATGAATATCATATTCCTTTAAGAACTAGCTAGATTATGATAAAAAAATTATCTGTTTTTTTATTTCATTTAATTTTTTCAGTACATATTAAATTTTATTTTCGTAGGTATATTTCTTCTGACATTATTAAAGCATTTTTTTTTACAAATTTACTGAGTTTGATAAGACAGAATAGAACTTCATTTGACAGAAATTGTTTTTATAGTGTCAAGTCAAGATAAGTAATGTGACTGAATACTGAATAATATAGACATTGAGTGGTTTTCAATTCAACTGAATTGTTTACGTACGATGTTTATAATCCTTGTATTTTGTAGGAAAAACAATTTAAAATTCGTATGAAATAAATAACTATAAAATATTTATTTTCAAATTTAGTTATATATATTATTTTCACAATCTTTTGAAAAAAAAAACCAACATTATTCTAGTTGAAATAATTTAAAAAATAAATTGATCAAATAAAATTCAAAAAAAATATATTTATTTTTAACTTTATATATATATATATATATATATATATATATATATATATATATATATATATATATATATATATATATGTATGACAAAAAAAAAACCCAACAACCGCACCTAATATAATTGTAATATCTGAAATTTATTTCAGTTTTTAAATATACTATAAAATTTTTTTTTAAAAAAATCACTTAAATATTTACACTTTTTCTTATTTATTAAATATTTACACTTTTTCTTATTAGAATTAGCAAATGACTTATGTCATCAATTTGATGAGTGGACTTATTTATGTACAAATAAATTAAATCAAGATCCCATTGAAAACTTATTTGGTCACATTAGGTATAAAAAGAGAAATCCTTCCGTTTTTGAATTTAACGAAAAAATTTCAAGAATTGTTTCTGTTAAACTTCGAAGAGAGGAAACTGCGAATGTGATAGCGACGAACTGTTGAAAAATGACTGGAAAGCCGGTCGTTTCAGTTGTAGTTGACCAATATCAAAAAGACAATAGTATAAATCAAATAGTCACTACTTATGATGAATACAGATTTTCAGATAAATGTGATGATGACGCAACCTTCGAAATCGATAATTCTGACGCAATGATAGATCAGTATCTTGATACATCAAGCACATCTCAAACACTTCAAGAAAATGCGTCAAGATATTTCGTGGGATATGTACTTTTCCAAAAGTTTAGGCGGGGAGTTGCTAAGAATTGTTTAGAATGTATTTCTCAAATGTTAAAGAACGATGATGAAATTAATGCTTCATCCGAATTGCTTATTAAATACAAAAATTTTAAAAAAGATTCTAACTTCGGTTCGCTTAAAGCTCTGTTGTATATAAATACACTGCATTATCTCAACCTAAGTTGACCATGCGTCTATTCAGACCTTTAAGACCATGCGTTTAATCAGGCCTTTAGGTATTAAAGTCTAAACGTGCCTAAACTTAGTCTCCAAAAAGCTTTTCAAATTAAGGTTGTATTGGTGAATTGCATGTAACCTAATGCATTTACCTGCAACTATATAATTTCAATGTAACGGTATTGAAATTATATGGCATAGGGCCGTTTTTGCTGAATTGCAGAAATGAAATCCCATAAAAGCGGTGCAAATCCATCGATTGTTTGTCATTCAACTAACTTGCTTTGACTAATTAACTACCCCCCACCAGTGGTAAGGAGTTAATTAGAAGAAACAATAAAGAAGAAAGATTCTGAACAATTTCCCCCTACCAAAGGTAAGGAATTGTTCAGTGTAAAGTAAAATTTATTAGAGATAAAAATTACAGTAATAGTAAAAGTATAAAGTAAAGTAAATAAAGTAAAATATTAAAATATTAAGAAGAGTTTTATTAAAATATTATAATATAACAAATATAATAATATAACAGCTCCGACAGATTCTTTTTTTAATATGTGCGGGTCCCATATTAAAATATTTGACGAAATATTTTCTAGTTCTTCTCATAACGAAAATATTAAAAAAAATATGGTAAGTAAATGTGTAAAAGATTTTGCACTTTGGTACAATCCTCAAAATGCTTGCTTTCCTCATCGCATTGAAATATTAAATTATTTAATAATAATCCTTCTCAGAAAAAAATTGTTCCCGGGAAATGGATAAAATTAAATGTGGTAAAGATAGTAAGGAAAAAAGTAAAAATAATAGATTAAATATTTTATTTTCTATAAACCATACAAAATCAACCAAATGAAAAAAAAATATAAAAAAAAAAATATTAAAAAAAAAAATAAAAAAAAAATATAAAAATAAAATATATATAAAAAAAATGGTACCCTTTCCTCAATATGTCCTCGTCGTGGGTACTGGGCAAGTCTGTACAAATTATAAGGTGACTTGGCAAAAAATGAGTGAGATTCAGTGTGTGTTTTCAGCACATTTACCATAAATCGGTATTATGTTTAAATTATATTTATCATTTCATTATTTATATAAAATTCAGAATCTTTTAACTTAAAAAGCTTAAGTTTGTTCATTATTTATATTCTAATGAAATTATACATTCATAAATAATTGTTTGACTACCCCTGAAAAACCTGTGAAAATCAATAAACTTGAATAAAAGAAATATCGAATGATATTTTAAAATTTATTTAACCATTTTTATACATA
This sequence comes from Rhamphomyia laevipes, assembly GCA_963920725.1. Classification (NCBI taxonomy): domain Eukaryota; kingdom Metazoa; phylum Arthropoda; class Insecta; order Diptera; family Empididae; genus Rhamphomyia; species Rhamphomyia laevipes. Next base: position 26,535,631 of record OY987256.1, on the reverse strand, counting down.
TAAACAGCCATATCCTCAAAATGATAATTTTGTGATTACAACCATTCTCCACTAGGCTGAAGAATTTAGAAAATTTAAAGAAAATTGAAATTTTTATATTTTTATAATGTTTTATTGTATTTGTTTCTGTTTACTTCCCGCAAACCGCAACCACAACCATATGAATAAAAACAACATAATATGAATTAAATGAGATATACATACATATGAATAAAAAATATTTTAAGTTGTTTTTATGTAGGTATGCGTTTATATTCAAATTGAATTTTAAAATTATAAAAGGAAATGTTGGTTTGAAAATGCTGCTAATATTTTCTAAACTATTTGTCAGAAAATATCCTTTCTACGAACTTTTTTGTAGGCAATTAAATTACCTTTTCAACTATATAAAAAAATAATTAGGGTTCTCACTGAAAAAAGAAAATATGTAATTTTAAAGTACAAATAAATTTTCTATGCAAAATTTTCATAGAGTACATACATATATAAATTTTTACATTTTTTATTTTATAACATTTTTAAGCGTCATACTCGTAACATTTTTGAGAGTCAATTACCTTTTTATGTTGTTCTTCTGTTATCTTTATTTTACTTTTATTTTAAAATATTGCTGCTTTCATTTTAGAACAAAAATTTTTCCCATACCAACTAAATCTCTAGGTATATGTTCTCTCTGACATAGGTTTAGAAGATGTAAATTTAAAAAAATATCGTTGAGAAACTATTAAATCTAAAAAATAATAATAAGCTTTTACCAATATTTGTAGTACAGATTACCCCAGCCAGATATTAATACCAACACTAGTTATTTATTGGGAAAATCTTAAAAAAGTAGATATTGCACAATAAAAGCTGTCAGCGGTTTGCATGGACGCCGGCAGGATTTTGTGTAAGGTGGTGCATGTGAAAATTATTATTGATTTCACCAAATGTTCTACATACATATTGCGAATTTATCTTTCAGCCACCTTTGTTTAACATTGTTTTAGCCTTCAAAAAAATTAAATTTTGATTTCAGGAAATACCCGTTACAAAACAATATTTTGAATTTACGAAAAAAATCATCTCAGTAGGCTGATGCTCAGAACTTTTGAGAATCAACTTTTACTTTCATTAAATTTGCATACGCATCAAATTCAGTTGTTTTGGTTTTTATATGTATAAAAAAGTTGTGTAAAAATTTAAGCTATTTTTAGTGTCTTGTAGTGCATTTTACGAAATTAAAATTCCATTGTTCTAAATACTACATAAGTATAAATTTGAAAAGGTTCTACAGTTTTTATAAGGTAAGTATTATAAACATGTCTTTTTAAGCGCTATTTATTTCCTAATTTTAGCTGTGGTTTCTATGCAAACAAAATTAAGCCCAATGAGTGATATACGGAATTTTTTAATCAAGAATAAAAAACGTAAAGTGGACGAGAATGAAGGGAATCCCCTTGCATCTGCTCCTGCTCCGTCATCATCAGTAATGTTATCGATTCCCACAACGAGTTTAGAAGAACCTGTATTAAGTGATTTAGATATTGGTATATATGTGAAAAAGGATATGAATGACGAAATGCGATATAAACTTTTAAAAACACAATGGATACCAAGTGTAGAATATAATTTTAAGAAGGATGTTGACAGTGCAGCAAAACGAGCATTTCGACTGGAATGGTTAACTTTGTATCCATGGTTATCGTACTCCGCTGCCGAAAAAGGACCGTTTTGTCGGATTTGTGTGTTATTTAGACCTGTAGCGCATTCCAGTTTATTAGGTGCTTTTATTGTTAAACCATGCATACAATATAATAAATTTAATGAATTGGCAAAATCTCATGCATGCACCCAGTGGCACCGTGAAGCAATAATGAAATCAGAAAATTTTGTCGGTGTAATGACAGGAAAACAAGTAAGTGTGTACCAAAGCTTAAATAATGCTTACGACAAAGCAATTCAAGAAAACAGAGTAAAACTGCGATCCATTATAGCTTCGATCATGTTTTGTGCTAGAAATGATTTGCCTCTTCGTGGTAAAACAGATCAAGGATCTGTATTTACAGAGTTACTTCATTTCCGAGTAAGTTCTGGAGATACAATTTTGCAGCAGCATTTGGAATCCGGGGCTAAAAATTCATTATATATATCCCATCAATCACAAAATGAAATTATTGAAGCTCTGGAGAATGTACTGCGGGAGAAAATTATTAAAGAAATTAAAGAAGCGCAAGTTTTCTCTGTTCTAGCTGATGAAACAGCAGATATAGCAGGAATAGAACAGATGTCTATTGGAATTCGCTACTTACATCAAGATCAGAACAATATTTTCAAACTTCATGAAGAATTTATGGGATTTTCTTCTCTCTCTGAATTAGGTGCCCAAGCTTTATCTAAGGTAATAATGAAAACATTACAAGATTTCGGTTTAGATCTGAACCTTTTGGTTGGGCAAGGATACGATGGCTGTGCTACCATGTCCGGACATATAAGTGGTGTTCAAAAAATAATAGGGGATTTGTATCCAAAAGCAATGTTTTTCCATTGTGCAAATCATAGATTAAATCTTGTAATAAATGACACAAACGCGGTAATTGAAATCAGAAACACGGTAGGAACTATAAAAGAAATTATAAAATTCTTCCGGGATTCTACTCTAAGAAGAAATATGGTTCCAAATATTCCTTTACTCTGTGAAACTCGCTGGTCAGCCAAACATAAGGCAATACGTATTTTTAAACTTAATTTTATAGAGATAATGAATGGTTTGGAAAAGTTGTCCACAAGTACGAACTGCCAAACAAGACAAAAGGCACACCATCTTTACGTTGCAGCAACTAGCAGTAATTTTGTTGTAGCTCTGCACATAATTGCTATCTATTCATCTATACTAGAACCCGTCACTAATCAGTTGCAGGGAACTCAACTTAATCTGCAATCTCTAAATGAAAAAATTGGCGACCTAGTAAAGATTTTAAACTGTCATAGAGAAAATTCAGAAGAAGAATTTGCCCTAATTTTTCAGGAAATTCAAACTTGTTGCAACTTATTGAATATTGACCTGAAATTGCCTCGATTAGTGAAACGAATGACACACAAATCAAATCAACCAGCACATTCTGTGGAAGAATATTATAGAAGATCAATATTCATTTCTTATTTAGACTCTATTATTACATCATTGAATGAACGTTTTTCTGAAAACCATAAAATACCTTTTGCGCTCCTGCAGCTTCACCCCCATGAAATGAAATTGTTAACAAAGCAAGAGTTTATAAAAATTGTTTCAAAAATTGAAAATTTCTATGGAACATCATTGTTGGAAAACTTTATTGTTGAAGCCACAACATGGTACGAAACTTGGGCTCAAAAAAACCTAGATCCATCAAATATTGAATACATTGATTTATTGGAAAACGCCAAAAGTTTTTATCCATCAGTTTTCCAAGCTATTAAAATTGGCCTCACACTTCCTATAACAACATGTACGGTGGAACGCTCATTTAGCACATTGAGAAGAGTAAAGACTTGGACAAGATCAACTATGTGCGAACAACGATTGTCAGGCTTATGTATGATGAGTCTCCATAAAAAAAGAACTGTTGATAATGAAGATTTTATAACCGAAGTAATTTCAAAGTTCGCAGAGAAGCCGCGTAGGTTACAATTATTATTTAATAAAGATTAAGAATAAAGAAAAATTATATTGTTTTATTTTTAATGCTTAAAAAAGTAAAAAGATGAAATTTTTTTCAATCAAAGGTGGTGCAGTTGCACCATCTTGCACCATGCTGCCGGCGCCCTTGGCGGTTTGGCCTTGCTGCGTAAAATGGAATACAGGTGTGCCAAAGAATGTCTAGCGTTTTATGTAAAAATACTGTTAATAATATAATTAATTAGTAATAACTAGTAATGGTACACATAAATTTACTATACAACTTTATTAAAAAAATACATAAATAGATATTATTCATTTTGTATTACAGCAATGAATAATATAGAAAATGATACAATAAAAGTGATCCAATATATATTAGACTAAATTCGATATCGTATAATTTAAATATTTTAATTTAAAAAAAATGTAAAATGTCAATGAGTAACAACAATCTGGGAAACAACAAAAAAAAAACTATTTTTACGGTTCCACAAATTAATAAAATATTTAGAAAAAATAATTATACCAAAATACAAACTCTAAAGATAAACCATAGAAAAACATAACTTTTTAATGCTGTTAATATAAAAACAAATGACCTTACTTTATGTGAAAATGATAATTATATAATATCAGGCAAGAAGCAAATTTTGAATATAATTGGGGCTGAAATATAAAGAAGCCATAAAATAAACGAATAAACCATCCTTTAAATGGTAATAACCAAAATATGAAAGTACATGAAAAAGTTCTAAATTATACTAATAGCAAAAAATTCTAAATTTTACGAATAGAGATAGAGGTAATAAAGTAACTTTGATTACATTTAATAATAATATAAAAGCAAATTCATTAAAAAATTTCCAAACTAAGAGTAATTTTTTTGTATTGTGAAAATACGTTCAAGATTAAATAATAAAACTTAATATACAAAATTTAATTTTCAAAAATTAAATAATAAAACTTCAGTTTGACCAGATGGGTATTCCAATTATAGTTTTTAAAAATTTACCTAATATTATTATTGCACAATTTTGTACCTTATTTAATAATATGTTAAATAATACATATTTCCCATATTATAGGGAAAGAAGTTCAAAGTAATCATCTGAACTAAAAAGCTATATGCTTTCGAATTTAAGTAAAGTATTTGAGAAATTGATAAATATATATATTTTGTAGCTATAACTAACATTGCGGGTGTTATCCCAAATAACCAATTTGGATTCCGTCAAAACCATTCTTCGGTACATGCTATACAGAAATTATCGTCGGATATATCTTGGTACATAAATAATAAAGTGTTGGAGCATGTCTTATAGATTTTGAATTAGCATTTAATTCAGTATAGACAAATGGCTTAATTTACAAACTTATTAATTATAACTATCCAATGCAATTAATCACATTAATTCAAGATATGATTACTGGCAAAAGTTTTATGGCTAACATCGGTAACACTAGTTCTAGTAAAAATTTTGTTATTGAAAATGGTTTACAACAAGGTACTGTTAACTTTCCAATTTTGTTCAATATATTTTTGAGCGCCTTATTACAAGAACTTAATAACATCTAAATGCAATATTAGATAATTTTTTCTTTTTTTGTATTTCAATTATAAATGTATGTTGAATCATGTATCATAGAATATTGTAGAAAATCGTCTTACAAAATCGATTTATAAGGAACCGTGAATTAAAAATTATTCACATCATAATTATAAAATATATTATTTAAAACTTTCCAACATAAATTTTTATAAAAAGATTTCCTTACTTTATACTTTATTTTATTACTTTATACTTTATAATAAATTGGTCCGCGCATTTAAGTATTAATTCTTTTGAGAATTTAAGGTCCTGAAAATTATCAATCATGTTAATAATTAATTTAGGAGAATTCGTTCAAAATACAATTTTATAATTTTATAATACAGTGATATGGTTCAAAAATATATCGCCTTCGGTATTTAATCGAATTTTTCACATTTTCAGTTCCGGCAACAAGATTTATGTTAAAGGATAAATAATATCTTTAATAACATTACTTTTATCACACTGTATATTTTAAGGATTTAGGTAATTAACGATACATTTTACATTCACCATAATTTAAATATACATAATTTTCGATTCAAAGTAAGATTATTAAGATGAACACGAATAAGAATTTATCTACAATTTTTTATGCCATTGGCTACTATCTATTTTATGGATAATTTGTTATAAGGTTATTATTATTATAGAACTGGAAAATATCATAAAAAAGCATTTAAGTTGTAAAAATTATATTTAACACCAAAATTTATCTACAATTTTAAGGTTTTTATTTTATTAAAGTTTTGTTGTTCTGACAAATTATTTTTCGATGTTCTGTTAAGGACTGCATTTATATTTAGTTAGGGTAAGTTTGTATTTTTAATTATAATTTCATTATTTTAATATCGCTAAATAAATAAAAAGTTAATGATACATTGATTGTATAAATATTTTATAAAATACTGAGTAGCCATTCTAACTAACATCAATGATTGTTCGTTGTGGATTTTAATATACTAGACCTGAATAGAATTAGAATTTTAAATATTTAAAGTTTAAAAGTTTTTTATATATATGAATATGAATATGAAATACGTACACTTTATTGAAGAGACACATCACTTTTGTTGAAAGTACGCACTGAAAAATATTATTTTAAATTTTAAATCACTTTTAGAAAGGTTGAGATTAAAATACATTTAATTGTATTTATGTATATACTAATAATTTCAAAACATTATTTAACCCGAGGATTTCTTTAATCTGTGTATAATTTCACTTTATTGCTTTATTCATTACAAAACTATAAATTACATTGCTGCTAATATTGCTACGAATATCGAATTACAACATCCAATCAAATTAATATTTGAATGAAAATAAATTATATAACAATCTTACTCAGAATTTTTTTGTAGTAATCAGTGGTGTATTGCAGTCAAATCGGCCTATATCATACGAGGCGGAAGATGGATTTTAGGGTAATCGGGTAGCCAGTTGTTTAACTATCCGTTTTGGTGATACAACAACTGTTAATCAAAGTACACAAAAATGTACAGGCTTTCTGGATATTATATTGAATATTTTCAAGACTAATTGCATCAAATATTGTTTACGAATAATAACCGATTTATTTTAATAAAAAATTTAAGAAGGGGTTATATATATAATGGAAAAGGAGTGCTCAAGATTGCAAGGCTTTTTGAAGGACGCCAAGGCTCTTGATGGGCTGCAGCGCCATGCAGTAAGTAAGTAAGTTACATATACAAACTTTTAACCCTCTGAACGTCTGAACTGTTAAAACCAAATGATATGTTTCAAGAATGAAAATTGATAAAATAAATTTTTATTTGGATTACTGAGGGTTACTTAAGTCGTATAGTAATTATTATAATAATATCCAATTTGAACGAAATTTGGTAGGTTAGGTACATATATTTATTGTTACGTAATGCACGTGCCAATTACTCTAGCATCTAGTTCTAGTGGGTCCTTATTAAAGTTTTCAAACTTAATAAATAAATTCTTGATACCCAAGGAAATATTAAATTTCGTACACATTGCTCCATTTTTTTATAAAGTGCTGTATCAACAACCAAATATGACTTTCATGTTAACAGATTAGTTATTGTTGATAATATTCTGTGCACATTTATATGTTGACATTAAGTTCATAGGTGGTTTATATAAATATCCATATCGCAGAACTCTATCTGAATCTGGACTATTTGATTTATACATATATGAAAATTTAGTATATCCCAATATTTCTTATAAATACTTTTTATATGTATTATTAATAGTTTTTCTATGTGAACTAATTATAATTTAACAACAGCATCGGACTATTTATTAGGAAAGCAATAAAATAAAAATTAATAAAAATTTCACTAGTTAATAATTGATTATTTTTATATTATTATTTAAAAAATAATATCGTGGATACCATACTTTCAGAGATCATTGTATAGAAGTTATATTGCGTAAAATGTAAGGTCATAATAGGATAGTACACATCTGGATAATTTACCATTATTTTCTTGATATATATTATAATCAAAAACCACTTAAGTTTTATTGTTTCCTCTAAGACCTTTTACATGATGATGATGAAATTGACGGGTCAATAATAATATCAAATATAAAAGTGTATACAAAAATTATTTTTGTTTGTATTATAAAACTTTTTCGTTATTGGATTATAACAAAACCTACACTATTTTGCAAGCCGAGAAATGGGATTTCACACTAACACATGCGTGCAAAATTTAGTCAGACATTTTTACAAAAATTTTATATGTTGATATGAAAATATTGTATTGAAATGAAAACTCATGTTATTTATATTTTATAACAAATATATATCTTTTTTATTTACAATTTTTGTTAACAATATTATAATAATAATAAAATCCCGCGCCACCTTTGTGATACGTTTAAAATGTTCGTTAAGTATCTGAAAATAAAACTATATATTAAATTTTAATAAGTTATCAATTCAATTGCTGATACGTTTAAAATACCCCTTTTACCAAACCTAATTAGCAGTGTGAAATTTGTGTCAATATCCTACAAATATAACCAATATTATTTTGTGAAGTATCCTGAAAATATGTTTAATATTAATTTGGTTTTTGCTGAGAAAAAATGAAAAATCTGTGCTGCGATTAAGTCACACAATTGCTTTTTAAAGTATTTAAAGTAGATAAAGTGTAATTTGTTTAAAAAGAATTATTTGTTTAAACAAAATACTTAATCTACTCTATATAATTTTTTAATTAAATTCAATATTCCTTCAATATTTTCTGCAGAATACTTTCTTATTAAATAATTTTCATTTTTATCATTAATAATTTTTTAAATTGTATTTATTTTTTGTTTCTAATTAATTTGATTTAATTAATTCATCAAAATCAATTAATTATAAAATAGATTTTTTAGATTGAAAACATTTAATTAAATTTTTATATAAATTTAATATAATAATTTCTAAAACTTCATGATTTTCTAGAAAAATAATCAAATCTCTTACATCATTGTTTTTAATACTATCCAAAATAATCAATTCACAAATTTCATATTTCTGTTGCCTTGCTAAATATTTGATTAACCAATTATTTGTAGGATCTATAAAAATTATCATCCACATCCACAGTATTTGTTAATAAGAAATTCTTTATATTTAATTGATTATTTTTATCTTCATGCAGTAAATCTGGTTGTTGAAATATCAATTTCGTTTTAGTTTGTTGTAAAAATATACGATTCATATTTATTTTACATTCTTTTTTACCGAAATTTACAACTCTCTGTTCAATTAAAATCCACTCTTCTGCTGTCAAATAATTATGAATTGATTTTGTGGAAAATTGTGAATGATCAAATTTTAATGAATCTGGTGAATAATACCATAAAATTAAATCACAATATCCACTATAATATGAAATTTCTAAAAACGCATTCATAATACGTTTATTATGCTCCAAATTTAAAATATTTTGTCCAAAAGATTTTAATAAATTTGATGTTAATGTACGATTTTCATTTATTTCATTTGTAAATTTATCAGCTTGTTCAATTAAACGTGTTCCAAAGAAATATTGATACAATAATGATGCATTAAAATCAATTAGAAATAATGAATTTTCATTTAATTCAGTAGATTGTTTAATAAATGTTTGTAAGGTTTCAATATGTTCCATCATAGTATAAATTAAGGTTTTCCAAACAACTAATGATGGTTTCGACATTAAAGTTAAATTAGGAAAATGCTCTACCAATATTCTTTGAATCCCACGCAAATGTGATAAATATAAGGAAAATTTATTACATTTTTTGAATTAATTACGTTCTCGTCAGCAAATATTTGTGTATTTATATTTAAGTTATTTAACATAATTTTTAAATATAAATTAATTTCATCATCTGTATTTACAATTTTAAGTATATTTAATTTTAAATACCTCATTTCCATATTCACAGATCTAACAAAAAAACTTATCTTAAAAAAAATGCACTTAATTATGTACACCTAGGTAATTTAAATTGCTTTTAGCACACTTATTGATTATTAAAAATTAAATTATTATTTAAAACTATCAAAATATTTAGTTTGTTTTTATTTACAAAAAAGAAAATATGAATAATTTTTTTTTTTAGGTTAGAATTTGTTCTAATTTTTATCACACAAATTACACTAGAAATACACAATGCCCGCACAATTTTTTTAGATTAATTTAATTTACTATTATTAAATAACACTTTTAACTACTTTTAGGTATTTAACAATTATTAATTACCTATTATATTTATCTTTTTCTTCTGAACTTTCAGCGCTTGTTATTACCGGCATTTAATTTTGACGTATAATATTATAATTTCTCTGACTACAAATTTTTGCGCATGTATTGTAATGACACGGCTTTTAGTAGTGTAGGTTCTGATTATAACAAAGTTATAATGTGTTTTTTGGGTGGAGTATATAGTTTCGCAGTATAATAGAGAATATTAAATATTAAAAGTAAGATTGATTTAAAAATATGACTAATAATTTTGCAATCATCAGCTAAAAATATTGTTATATACAACGTAAAGACTATGGCCATATTTTCAAAACTTTAAATTTAAAAAATATTTATTTTATTTAATTATCTAAAACGGTTTGCTATAATTATTTTTCCTATTACTATAAATGGTTGTAATAATTTTAGTTCTTTCCACTTTTGGATCGTAAATATTTTATAACAAGATTTGTGATTAAACAAATTCAATGATATATAACACTAATATAAAATCTAATTTAATTTGAGAAAATTAAGAACTTTATGTTAGCACTTTTAGTAAAAATTATTTCAAATTATCAATTTAACTATTATAAGGAACATTAGAAACTGCTGCGGTGTAATTTTAATAAATTTCAAATAATATAAGCTAAATTTCGAATAAATTCTGTTACCTCTTTAGCTACTATTTTTAAGTTAAATCTTCGTTATTTTATTTATTTATGGTCTCGGCCCTCTAGTATAACAAAATTTAAATGTATCTATCTTGGTCATGGTACAAAGATATACAGTATATATAAAAAATTATACATAACATTGTAATAAAAACGATATTAAAATTTCATATATTTTATAATTAATTTAAGTAATTTTTTTCAGTTGAAAAGATGTTTATTATATATGTTCGATATTGATATAGCTGCTATGGTGTGGTTTGGTTCACAAGATTTGGCTACAAAAGATTTAGATTGAGTCGACCGAAAAAAAACTCTATTAATTAATTCTTTAAAATCTTTGTAGAAAAACTAAAACTGATTTTCGTAAGGCAATTTGATAGATTCTTTAGCAAGTAAATCGACTCTATTGTTATACCCAATATTCATGTGACTTGGGGGGATCCATATGAATGCAAATAGTTTTTGTTTATTATGTTGTAAAATATGTTTTATTTTAAGAGAGATTGGATTGGTAAAATACAGTTTTTGAATGATTTGAAGTGCGCTTAATGAGTCGGTACATATAAGGATGTTAGTATTATTAGTTACTACTGCGTACTCTATGGCTTTCTAAATTGCGTAAAGCTCTGCTATGCATATGTTTGAAAATTTAGCAATATGAAACATTTTTTCTATATTATTATATTTAAATGCACACCCTATTTCGCATTACAAACAGAACCGTCTGTACATATTTTTTCATAGTTACGATATCTTTGATTACATTTTATATTAAAATATGTTCTAAATATTCAAGGCGGTGTATTTTCTTTTTTATATTTTGCTAGTGACATATCAATATATAGGAGGTGAATGTTGAAATTTATGTTGGTCAAATTTAAGTTTATACGGTATGGAGTATTTTCCCCCTATAGTTCTAAGGCGAACATAGCTAGGTTGGTAGTTAGGCGATTTGGTTTTATGTCTGATGAATAATTCTTCATTTTGAAATTTGTCAGTCAATGGGTGTTCTTTGAAAGAGCACATTTTGGAAAATTGTTTCAGGCTTTGTTTGTCTCTTCTATATTTTAGTGGGTACTGACCGGAATCGACAATAATACTATTGACAGGGCTGGTACGGAAAGCACCTGTACATTATCTTATTCCACCATTATGAACTGGGTCAAGGGATTTCAAGATGGTTTTGCTGGCGGAAATATATATAACAGTACTGTAGTCAAATATAGGTAGCATTATCATGTTATGGATTCTAAGTTAAAACTTACGATCAGAACCGTAGAGTGTACCCGCAAGGATTTTAATTATATTCAGGTTTTTAGTGGCCTTTGCTTTAATTTGTTTTTTATGTTCAAACCAGTTCAATTTATTATCAAAAGTCATACCAAGGAAAGTGTATTTTGAAACAAAGTTTATTTGTAAATTATTTAACATTAATTTAGGATAATAAATATTTTTTGTTTTTCTCGTAAAGAGCATTGCAACAGTTTTTGTTTCCGAAAAAGAAAAACCTGTCGTGTCGGACCAACTACTAAGCCCAAACCTACACTACTAAAAGCCATGTCATTACAATACATGCGCAAAAATTTGTAGTCACAGAAATTATAATATTATACGTCAAAATTAAATGCCGGTATAATACCAAGCGCTAAAAGTTCGGAAGAAAAAGTGAAATATAATAGGTAAATAATAATTGTTAAATACCTAAAAGTAGTTAAAAGTATTATTTAATAATAGTAGATTAAATTAATCTAAAAAAATTGTGCGGGCATTGTGTATTTCTAGTGTAATTTGTGTGATAAAAATTAGCACAACTTCTAACCTCAAAAAAAAAAATTTTATTCATATTTTTTTTTTTGTAAATAAAAACAAACTATATACATATTTTGATAGTTTTTAATAATAATTTAATTTTTAATAATAAATAAGTGTGCTAAAAGCAAATTAAATTACCTAAGTGTACATAATTAAGTGAATTTTTTTTTAATATAAGTTTTTTTGTTGGTTCTGTGATTATGGAAATGAGGTATTTAAAATTAAATACTTAAAATTGTAAATACAGATGATGAAATTAATTTATATTTAAAAATTATGTTAAATAACTTAAATATAAATACACAAATATTTGCTGAAGAGAACGTAATTAATTCAAAAAATGTAATAAATTTTCCTTATCTTATATCACATTTATATCAACTTTAATGTCGAAACCATCATTAGTTCTTTGGAAAACCTTAATTTATACTATGATGCAACATATTGAAACTTTACAAACATTTATTAAACAATCCACTGAATGAAATGAAAATTCATTTAATTCAGTGGATTGTTTAATTAAATTGATTTTAATGCATCATTATTGTTTCAATATTTCTTTGGAACAAGTTTAATTGAACAAGCTGATAAATTTACAAATGAAAAAAATGAAAATCGTACATTAACATCAAATTTATTAAAAACTTTTGGACAAACTAATTTAAATTTGGAGCATAATAAACGTATTATGAATGCGTTTTTAGAAATTTCATATTATATTATAGTGGATATTTTGATTTAATTTTATGGTATTATTCACCAGATTCATTAAAAATTGATCATTCACAATTTTCCACAAAATCTATTAATAATTATTTGACAGCAGAAGAATGGATTTTAATTGAACAGAGAATTGTAAATTTCGGTAAAAAAGAATGTAAAATAACTATGAATCGTATATTTTTACAACAAACTAAAACAAAATTGATATTTCAACAACCAGATTTACTGCATGAAGATAAAAATAATCAATTAAATATAAAGAATTTCTTATTAACAAATACTATGGATGATACTGAACAGATCAAATCATATTTTCTAGATCCTACAAATAATTGATTAATCAAATATTTAGCAAGGCAACAAAAATATGAAATTTGTGAATTGATTATTTTGGATAGTATTAAGAACAATGATGTAAAAGATTTGATTATTTTTCTAGAAAATCATGAAGTTTTAGAAATTAAAATTTAAGTGAATGTTTTCAATCTAAAAAATCTATTTTACAATTAATTTATTTTGATGAATTAATTAAATCAATTAATCAGAAACAAAAAATAAATACAATTTTAAAAATTATTAATGAGAAAAATGAAAATTATTTAATAAAAAAATATTCTGCAGAAAATATTGAAGGACTTTAATTAAAAAATTATATAGAGTAGATTAAGTATTTTGGTTAAACAAATAATTCTTTTTAAACAAATTACACTTTATCTACTTTAAAAAGCAAATTGTGTGCCTTATTCGCAGATCGCAGCACTGATTTTTCATTTTTTCTCAGGAACAGCAAATTAAAATTAAACATATTTTCAAGATACTTCACAAGAGAATATTGGGTATATTTGTAGGATATTGACGCAAATTTCACACTGCCAATTAGGTTTGGTAAAAGGGGCTGTATTTCAGCAATTGAATTGATAACTTATTAAAATTTAATATATAATTTTATTTTCAGATACATACTTAATGAACATTTTAAACGTATCACATTTAAAATGCGGGAAAGGTGGCGCGGGATTTTATTATTATTATATTTTATATTATTATAATATTGTTAACAAAAATTGTAAATAAAAAAGATATATATTTGTTATAAAATATAAATAACATGAGTTTTCATTTCATTTCAATACAAAATTTTCATATCAACATATAAACATTTTGTAAAAAAGTCTGACTAAATTTTGCGCGCATGTGTTAGTGTGAAATCTTATTTCTCGGCTTGTAAAATAGTGTAGGTTTTGACTAAGCTCATTTAGACAAATTTGTAAATGTGTTTGTATATACCGTAAATTCTTAGATGATGCGAATATTATTAAATCATCTGCATATAATGCGAATTTTACTAGTGCTTTTAATTTTTTAAACATATTGCAATTAGAAATAAGGTTACACTTAGAACCGATCCTTGTGGGACACCATTTTCACAACTTTTTTCATTTGAAAATGTATTCTTAATTACTGTAATATATTTTCGTTTGGTCAGAAAGTTTTCAATATATTTTACTAAATTTCCAGTTAGTCCCATTTTCACTAATTCGTCTAATAGATTTCTTTTCCATACTGTATCATTTATATTTGTTAATAGAGTATCATTAACTAAAATAGATGTTATATTAGTAGATTTACTTTCACCGTTTAGTTGCCGAATTTTGTTGAAAAACTTCAGTAGCAGGAGTATTGCTGGAGATCGAGTTTATATATTCTGACCATGATATTTTCTTATAGTGTCTAATAATTTTTCTTGTTTTATATTTTGCGGCTATAAATTTTTTAAAGTCGTTTAAATCTAGCTTTCTTTTGTATTTTCTAAGTAGCTTAGCACGTTCGGTAATTAGTTTCTTTATTTCGTCATTCCACCAAGGTATAACTAGACGAAAAAGGTATTGCTTTTTTGGCAGCGTACAGTATTTTAATCCTAATATATAATTCATGTTCATCCATGTTTTTAAATTATGTAGAAGGTAGTTCTAGGCTTATATTATTTTTAAAACAATTCCAGTAAGCTTTTTTTGTATTAAATTTGTTCCTTGTGGTATTATTACTGTAATTTTGAACAAGCGGTAAGCGTAAGATTATGGGATAGTGATCACTACTATGGAAGTCTAATTAAGTTTGCAATTTCCGTTTGCTTATATTTTCTGCGCCAGGAGATATACATTACAAATAATAAATTTAATGGGGAAGAAAATTTTAATCGCTACAGCCTGTTTGCAAATCTATCTCTTCACAATTAAAAGATTTGTTCACGAATATTGCAACTCACCATGAGCTACTGTATTTGTTTGATAATTATTGTAAAAAGAGTTATAATTTTTTAATGATGAAGTATGGTTAAATTTAAATTTGGTTTCCTGTATACAAAAAAAAAGAGTTATATTTTTTTTCTAATAATTTGAATTCTTCGTAATGGCTATTAAAGCCATCACAGTTCACATTGTCAAACGAAAATTATTGTTATTTAAGAAATTTACTTTCACAAAAATATTGTTGAAATTGATATCTTATTACAATAATATATACCTGTCTCTTCAAGAAATTACGGAAGACTGAGGACCTCTTATATTTATATTAACCGTGAACGATGTGTCCGTAGTCTTAAAAGAAAGCGATTAAAATATGTTTGCCGATGATGCGAAAATTTCAAGAATTATTTCTATTACATCAAATGTTTCAGCAATACAGCAGGGATAATGCTTTTAAGCATTACGTTTTTTCGCTAACGTATTCATATAACCTGAACGGAATTACAATCTTCACGTTATTCTTGTTTCAAAGTTTGTGAACATTCTAAACTTGGGAATCTTATGTAATATGTTAATAAATGCTTATGTTGTTCTCATTTCCCGAAAATAAGCACAAGACTGACATTTACGCCAGCGTTGAGAAACGTTTAGTTTTAATAGAACCGCTTGACAATTAGGGTTACACCCGGAATAACCTACGTCAAGTGCTTGTTGTACCCTCATAGCAACTTTTTCAAATGCCTTGCATTAAGCACAGCTAGCTCGCCGGATTATGGGGTTTATTGTTTTTATGAGGCACGTTGTTAACATTTTTTATGTCAGGAGGAGTCTACAGGCTGGGGACAAAGTGTGTAACCACTTCACCTGTATTTGCGACTCCGGAATAAATTAACCAGACTTGAACCTATAAAAACTTAAACAACGATAAATAAACAAAGGTTAATCACACCGGGACGACATTATTGCATTTTTTTTTATATATGTATATATTTTTTTTGTATTCGGTTTTATTGAAATTAAACTTGTTAATAAAATTACATTAACTTAACTTAAAATTAATTTAAAAAAAAACATACAATCTAAGTAAACAAATACGTTGTAATGTCTTCCCATCTATCGACAAGAATATTGAGCTAATGATGTTGTTTTAGCTCATCGCGTTAACCACCCCTAGCCAAGTTTATTTTATTAAATAAACTTCCTTGACAATACTCGGCCGAACTATAAATATATTGTCCCTTTCGTGACATGGATAGCAAAAATTAATAAAAACCTACAAACTCTATCATATCGCCATGCTTCATTTCGGAACTGTTTCAGACGTTTCCCACCGAATAACTCTTTCTTATTTACACGTCATTTTCAGAAATAAATACTCAAAAAGAAATATAATACACACGATATTCATTTCCTAATTCATTTTATTTTAATTTTGATCCTAATTAATTTCTAAATTTAGTTTTTATTTTGATTATTAAATTGTAATTTTTTTATAAATATATATTTAAATGATACTAATTTTAATTTACTTTAATTTCCATAATTATTAATTGATTTGAATCGAAACTGTTTTATTCAAAAATCTAATTTGAATTGCTATATTTTTATAAATTTTTAAATTTTTTTTTTATTTTTATATATATATTTAGTAATTCTTATTTAAATTGACTTTTAATTTTAATAACTTTTATTTGACTTAAGTTTGAACTTTACTAATGTTTAATTGAATTGACTTTTATCATAAATCGAATTTTAATAATTTTTTCTTTTACTTGATTTGAATTTAAATCATTCTTAATGGAATTTGAATTTCACCAATTCTTATTGAATTAAATTTGAATATTAATTATAACAATTCTTATATTTTAATTAATTTTATATTTTAATTATTTTGAATTTTAAATTTAATTTAATTTCAATATTATTTTTAATTCAATTTTTATTTCAATTCAATTTTAATTTTGATTTTATTTTTATATGAATTAAGTTTTAATTTTGATTTGATTTTTATTAGATTTATTTAGTTTTTAAACTTTTATTTTAATATTTATTTAATTTCAATTTTAGTTTAAATGAATCCAATTTGAATTATCTTTTTATTTATTTTTTTTAAAAATATGATTTGGATTCAATTCTATTCCACTATTTATTCATAATTTAATTTTTGAATATACTGATTACTATTCATAATATGTATATGTATTAACAATTTTAATTTTTTAAAATTTTATAATATTTAATAGAATTATTATTTGTAACTTGTACTTACAGAAAATTTCCAGCGTAGCTGATTGCGCAAACAGGAGCAGTTTTTTGATTATTTTGTTTTTCTATAATCTTTTTTAATTTTAGAGAATAAAAATTTGTAGTATACATATTACAATTTGTTACTCAGAATAGATTTTTTTTTTAAAACAATTTTACATTAGTTTTAATTAATTAAAAAATAATCAAATAAATTTAAAAACTATTTTTTTTTTAGTTTTAATTTTATATTACGAAATTGAATAAAAAAAATTATATATGTATATGTTTTTTTTTTTACAAAAATTATATATGTATATGTTTTATTTTTCGACTCCTGACACTAAAATATTCAACGTAATTACTAACATAAATTTATAACTTCACCCCGAGAATTAATATATATACCTTATGTACTCCTGTCCTGATCTTCTTCGTAGACTTAGACTTATGTCCAATTTTCACGAATTTTATATTTTTAATATATATTGATGACTAATATAGTGATGTATATTTTATATTAATAATTATATAGTAGTAATAATTATATAGTAGTTCTTAAATACTTTTTTTAAATTAATTAAAATAAATCAGCTACGGCTTACTAAATTTTCCAATTATAAATTTTTTGATGTCTTGCGTGTTTGGGATTTCAATCAAGAAGGAGGAAGTAGTTCAGTTTCTCCTATACCTATTAGATTCAAATTAGTTTTACTTCGGCGCCTAGAATCTGTTACCAACCTGCGCAAATAAAATTCCATAATGGCATGCGCTATCTATGTTCTATATTTAAACTTTGGCAACATCCTGACTACTTCCGCCTTCCTAATTGAAATGTCATGTCAAGTCAAAAGTTCAGTCAGGTCAGATATCGTGTCGTCCATATTGATAAGTATTGTTTATTTTCAGTTTTCACCAAATTTTAATTTGGGGAATTTAAATTTGAGAAATATAATGGGTATGGACCCACTGAACGACAAAATTTAAATTTTACAGGCACCAATAGCATTAAGATAAAGTCTGTGTCAAATTTCATTATAATATGATGAGCGGTTATAGAAAAAAAGTTTCAGCTAAATCCATATTTTTGACCTTAAGTCCAAAACCACACTTCATACTTAAAGTTAATTTAGTTGCAAAAGTTTGAAATTATTTGTAATTTGAAAATGGATTATCTAAACTCAAACTTAAAAATATAATTAAACTTAACAATAGTGAATAGTAATGGGGAAAATTAATCACTATGTATTAAACTATCTTTAATTAAATCATAATATTAACTTTTATTGGGTTTGTTGGAATCTTAGCTGGTACTACCATTATCGAGCAAGGAAAATTGCATATTTATTTAATAGCATTCTTAATATTATAACTTATGAAATGTGGCATTTACTTTATGCCAACTTATTACTTGTAAAATTTGAAGTAGGTATAGTTCAACAATTACTTATAAAATTTGAAGTAGGTAGTTAGTTACTATAGCATATAGTAATTGTTATATTATAGTAATTGTTATGTTTGTAATCTTGTATCTATTTCGACAGTTTCAGCGACTCTCTAAAAAAAATTTATTATTACATGATGTATAAAATGCATTTTTGATATATGCAGTCTTTAATAAACCACTATATTTGTTAGAAAAATTCTGTTTTAATTACAAAACAGTGTTGGACATAAATGACTGTTGAACCTAACTAAGAGTTATTTTCTCTCCCTAGTTAGCAGATTTTTTTACACAGTCGGTTTATTATTTTTTTAACAATTTTTCTAATTTAGTACATTTTAACATCTTCTCAGCCCATCAAATACAAGATCTCCACAATCAACGAGAAGAATTCCATTATCGGAAGAAACTTAAACAAAAGATTTCCTTTTATCAATCATTTTGATATGTTGAACAAAAAAAATTAATTTACTATAATATATATATAAGTGTTAATTTTTATACTGGATATTTATTAAAAAACCTTTATTTTTTAAGCATCCGAAATTTTCATTGAATGGCCGTTATTAAAACATGCGTAGGTTAAATTTTTATATTAAACACTAAATTTATTTGTTTTTCGTCTCATTATAACTTGAAATCGACTTCGAAATGGATTGCATTTACAACTCAGGCTGCTAAAATTTTTAAAAATGAATTGAAGCATCCTGCAACAAAAATATTATTTGAGCTGTGAATGTTAGTAAGTAATAAATCCATATTTAGTATATTAACAAATTCCGATGATATTTCTTTTTTATAGATTCTCGAGATATATATTTAATGTGCCTGCATCCAGTTTTAAAACCAAATTTAAGTCGCATCAGCAAGAAATCTAAATTTACGAAAAGTGTAAATAAACCAAACCAACCATCGCCGATTCAAAAGAAAGCCAGGTTCTGCACATTACAACTATAAATGATTTGGAACAACAAGTGGCAGAGCGGAAAAATAAATTTCCAACATTACAGCCATTTATAATCATTGTTGGAGAAGATATACTAAATTTCACCAATATGTTTATCTGAACAACACATATTATGAATTTAATTTAGAGTATCCAGTAGAAAGTACATCAGTATGGACGTTTTTTGAAAATTCATTTTATGATATTTCTGTTTCGCTGGTTCAGAAAAATGTAAGGCTTTCCAAATTTATATAATTTATTAAAAACTCTTATTGTTTAATATCCATAAATTTATTTGTGAATTTGAGTTTACGAAAACAATTTTTGTCACAAAAAGACTATATTCCGTTTATTATTGAATCTGAATCAGATATTGTTATAAATCCACATATGGAGACTTTTGACAATATTATATACAAAGGAGCTTTGTATAAATTAGGTTTTTTTTCTAGCAATAACATTATAGTAACTATAATTAAAATTCAAGATTTTTTTTTTTTCAGTTATGAAAATTCAATTTATATCATAGGCTAGAAATATGAATTATTAACTTATGATAAGCAATATATAGAGCGAGCTTATATATGGTCAGTGGAACCTTGATTTACTGCTGTAAAAATAAATAGGTTCAATGGTCCACCAATTCATTAATATCTACTTCCAAATGGTAAAAAAGTAATTAGAAATAAAAACTATTTTTGTATAAATTAATTATTTTGACATAAAATTTTTATGAAATATACATTTATATAACTAAAACAATAATACATATGAATTATCTTTAATATAAAAAAATAATCTATAAGACCAATATATAATATTAATATATAAATAACCACGTTGTATGATTTATATTTCAATAATAAAAATCTATTTTAATAAATTAAATATTTAATATGAAAAAAATAAAATATATGTAAAATAATATTTATGAAACACATAAATAAATGTAACATTATATGAGTTAGTTTTGTACAAAAAACAACCAAAAATAAAGTTATTTGAAAAAAAAAATAATGAAGCTTAATTTATTTTTAGTTGGTTAAATTTTAAATTTTTTTACAGGTTTGAACGAAGTCATACATATTTTAAATTTATGATCGAAATGAAACTAGAAAATCTCATATTGAGTATTAGATAATTTAATACAAGTATTTAAAGTCATATTGTTTGTTATTGATCAGAATCCTTGAAAAGAATTAATGCAAATCCAACTGAAACTTATTTCAAGACTTTTATAAAAATGTGAATCAAAACTTGAAATTCTCATATTGAGTAGTTAGATAATTTAATACAAGCATTTAGCGTGACTTTAATGAAGATTGTTTGTTATTAATCGGAACCCGAACTCTAACAGACTTGATACAAATCCAATTGAAACTTATTTCAAGAATTGTATAAAATTTTGTATCAAACTTAATTACTCAAATTAAGAAATATATTTACATATTTTAAGTTTAAAAAATAATACTTAATGTAAGTAACAAAAAGTTGGTTATCAAGTTTGAAAAGTTTTGATGCTATAGTGAGCTTTCAAATTCTTGAATCAATGCAATATTTTCTTAAATCTACTCCATTATTTTTTTGTGTGTAGAATTGAGTCGTTGAATAAATACTGTACTGAAAGATGTCCAAATTTAATAATTAAAACCGAAAATAATAATAATAAATCATGTACATTTATATATTTATTAATACGTATTTGTGCACGACATTAATGACAAATGTTGTCTTAAAATTCATAAAATCCAAACAAATCATACAAATTGTTCTTCCGGAAATAAAATTTCATAATAATTTAACAAAACCATAACTTTTTTATACACCTTTTTCTAGAAAACAATATCACTTGGAAACCTTGTTATTACTTATCATTATGGATTAAATATAATTATTATTTATGATATTGAATCCAAAACTTTTTGTATATTTTATCGAATCTTATAGTTTTATGAGAGCTCATATAACACAATTAAAGTAAACTTTATTGCTTCCATCCATCTGCTATGTCATATAAATAAAAACATTTTTTCATGGTAGCTTATAAAAGAAAGTTTTCCTATAAATCGTTTATTATTCTTAATGGCCAAACATTTTTTTCTGATTTTTAGTTGATATATTAAATTAAAAAACATATTCTTAATTAAATTTTATTTTAAGCAATTTTCAAATGACCACTCTACCAACAAATCACTACTATTATAGTAGGTAACTGGTAACCTACTATAATAGTGGTAATTTCACATTCTAGAGGTTAGCATATTTTCACTCCAAAAAAGTAGTTTTATAAGACTTTGTAAATAAAATGAAATTACTGGGAGACACGACTGAATTTAGTACTAATTGCTTGAAATATTTCTCTACTAACATTGTAATGTTGTGAATTGAGACACCCTGTGTCAACTTCACAACTAATTTTGAAAATAAATTAAAAAAAAAAATCAATCAGCAAAATTAATTTCATTAATTTTTAAATTATTTTATATCGCTTTAATTAGTAGAATTTTCAGCGGTGTCTAATTACAATTTCAATAATTCAATAAATAAAACATTGAACTTTTAGGGCGATTGTACTTAATTGATTGCCAAATAATAAAATTTAATTCGAACGCTGATTGGTTTCTACAAATATCGCATGCGATATTTTAATTTAAATGATAACTAACAAGTAATTAGTTTTGAGAATTTAAAAGGGTCGTTGTTCAAAGTTAGAACTGTTCGGATTGATTTTGATATTTATCAATTATAATATAGTTAATAAAGTCATAAATAGAATTATAAATGAAGTTAATAACTAATAAAAGAGGTTTAACAAAATTGTAATTGAAAGTTAAACCAAGAAAATATAAATTAATATTAAGTTCTAAATAAAATTAAAATAAATACAGTAATGAAAAATTAGAACAAAATAACAGTGATTGTTTTCATTTAAGAAGAAAATTAAGAAAAGTATAAAAGACAAATGAAAAGGTAATTACAACAGTAATGTCACTTAAGAAAAGGTGCTAAATATTCTCTGAAAATGAAATAGAAATTAAATTAACTACAATATTTTGAGTGAATTTACTTAAAGTTGTAATTATTGTAAGTACTCATGGTAAAAACAATTTATAAGGTAAAATGAAATTACTGGGAGACATGACAACAAATAAAATGTAACTACTGGGAGACACGACTAAATCTAGTACTAATTGTTTGAAATATTTCTCTACTAGCATTGTAATGTCACTTAAGAAAGGGTGCTAAATATTCTCTGAAAATAAAATAGAAATTAAATTTACTACAATATTTTGAATGAATTTACTTAAAGTTGTAATTATTGTAAGTACCCATGGTAAAAAGAATTTATAAGGTAATATATTGCGAATGTATGTTTTATCTCTTTCACACATTATGACGTCAGCTGGCGACAACTTTATATTTATACTAATAATAATTTCTGTGGTATTGTAATTTGTAAGGAAATAAATGAAATATCATATTATTTAATTATAGATTTGTTGTAAAATCTGAAAAAAAAACCTTTTAAGAATAAAAAAATATAAATTTACAGATTAGTTTAATGGATCGTTTTATTTAATTTTACTAAAAAAATTTGTTTGTAATTGTGAATTTAAAACTCTTATTTTAAAAAACATTTACATCTAAAAAAAATGTTTTTATATCTGCATGCAGATCAATGTTTTCGGATGCTTGCATTAATTTTTTAATAAAATTTTGACCAACTTTTAATTTGTTTTCATTATTATAAGTATTAAAAATATCCTTTAAATATTTTAATATTTCAAGAAAAATATCATTTGGTCTTTGTAGTCCCCCTTTATTGATGTGGTGCGTCCATGTAAATCCAGATAGTTCCATTTCCGAATATTCAGCAAATAGTTGTGGATATTTTAATTTAAATATTTTTAAAATATAACCAGCTAAATTTCCAAATTCTTGAAAATTGTCGATGTGATGTGTTTGAAGATGGTTTCTCAGCCAGAGTTTGGAGTAACTCTGATGTAATTGCCGATTCTTCAAGATGACTAAAACTATTTTCTGTGTCATCCAAAAACACATCCATTTTAACATTATTTTCTTTTTTGGCTTCTATATTAGCTGACTCTGATAATATACCTAAATAAGAATACTATGTTAACAAATATTTAATTTAAGTTATTTTATTGTTGTGTAAATACCATCAATCCTTCCTATTAAATAGCTCCGTAAACTATATTTAAATTCTAGTGCATTTGGATGGTCATCTAGTCCTCCCTTCGCTCTTATTATTCCGAAGAACATTTCCAGTGGATCCTGATTTAATCTAAGGAAAATTAACGTTTTCTTAATTTAATAATTACAAGTGTTTTAAACTCTAGAGCAATTTAAGCTTCTGAATTATTTTTAATATTTATTTTTAGCGGCTGTAATATTGCAAGTTATTTTAAAAATTTAAATTAAAGAGCAACATAACTTTTTTTCTTTCAAAAAATTCCCATTAATGAGATCTATGTATTTCACGTCTCATGTTAAATAGTTAAATTTCAATTTCATACAAAACAAACAATAGTGTTACCAGTTACTTTACAATTAGTTATAATTTTTATGAAAAAATAGAAATTATATTTTCATAGGTGATTTTCGCCGCAACATACTTAAGGAAAGAAAATAATTTTATTAATTTGGTTATTGGTCTTTATGATTTTCTTTGCTGTTCTTAAAGTGACAACACGAATCAAGTTGTCTGAACCACGATGAACTTCTACTACTCTACCAAGTGCCCAAACTGTAGGTGGTAGATTATCTCCTTTTATTATTACCAAATCTACTGTTTGTAAATTTTCCTTCTGGAGTAACCATTTCTTCCTCTGTTGTAGGTTGTTTAAATAATCAAGTTGTCAATTTTGTATCTCCAACTATGCGTTGAGATGAAATTTTACTGTTTTGACTCCAGATTCCCAAATATCACCAAAATGTGGAGCTGACGGTGGAAAGATGCGCCATTCTATAACCTGAGAAGTTAAAAAATGCATTATTAGTTCTCTATTTTTAAATAAATTATTAGATAATTTATTTGCACCAACAAAATTGGTTGACCCTTTGCACCAACAAATTTAGTTCCATTGTCACTACACATTGATGTAGGAATACCTCGACGACTGATAAATCTACGAAAAGCAGCAATAAAAGCGATTGAAGACAAATTACTTACAAGTTCTAAATGAATCGCTTTTGTACTAAGACAAACGAATAAAGCTAAATACGCTTTATCAAACTTTGTATTACGTCCCTTATGCCATAAATATGTAAATGGCCCTACATAATCTAAACATATGTGCTAAAAAGTTCTAATTTTGCGTTACTTTTTCAATCGGTAACTGAGTAATTAAGTGTTGATTTGTTATTGATTTGTGCTTATTACATATGACACAATTTCTTACTACATTTTTAACCGCATTTCTACATCTAATTATCCAATATTTTTGACTAATTATGTTGATTAATAAAGAAGGTCCAGCATGAAGATGCTTAATATGTAGATATTTTATAATTAATTTTCCAAATACATGATTTTTTGGAATTATATAAGGATGCTTTGCATCATACGAACACATTGAATTTTCTATTCGTCCTAAAACTCTTATTAAATTGAAATCATCCACAAACGGAGATAATCCACAAATTTTACTTGTTTTTGGCAATGATTTCTGTTCTTTTAATAAACTTAGTTCATGATAAAATGTTTCTCGTTGAGCCCATCCAATACAAACTTTAAACGCTCTTCCGACGTTATAAAACAGCTGTGCTGTGCTTTAGGTTTAAACATTCTTTTTGCATAGCATATAATTCAGATGATTTTCGTAATTTATGAAAATTTTATGAATAATAATTTAATGGTATCATTTTCTTCTTTCAGCATAAATGTATTAATTACAGCTTTTCTTTTTTCACTTGAAACAATATTTTCATCTGCTACTGACTTTGATTCCATTCTGTTGAATTTTGTTCTAACCATTTAGGTCCATGCCACCACATTGAATTATTTAACATATTTTCAGGAAAAATACCACGAGATTCACAGTCTATTGGATTGTTTTTTGATGTAACATAATTCCAGTTTGATGAAGGCAAAATATCAATTATTTGAGCAACTCTATTTGCTATAAATGGTTTTAATCCTTTGGGGTGTGATCCAATCCATGACAACACAATTGATGAATCACTAAAAGCATAAATATTAATATTTAATAAGTTTTAGGTTTTTAATACAAATTTTATTAATTTTGTTAATAAAAGTGCACCACATGGAGCAACTTTTGTCTTTGCTATCAGCAAATTACCCTTTACATTACCATCTCGATTAATACACATTTTATAAATTGCTGCTGCATAAGCTTTTTCAGGTGCACCTGAAAAACCAATTAATTCAATGTTTGCATCTCCAGTATTAACCCATCGTGGTATCTTTAAGCTTTCAAAATGGAAAAACCCATCTCTTAATTTAGACCATTTCTTTGCAATCTGTTCGGGCAAGATATCATCCCAGTCAAACTTATGCAACCACAATTCCTGAAATATTATTTTCACACCAATAATACATGGTGAAAAAAAACCCATAGTATCAAATATTTTTGATGCCTCTGAAAGAATATTTATTTTAGTACATTCTACATTATAATTTATATTTACTTTGAATGTAAAATAATCATTATTTGGTTCCCAATATAAACCTAATATTATTATCGAAGTTTGATTTTTATTCAGACTAATTAAATCATTAGATTGCTCAATATCAGTACGAATTGTTTTTAATACTTCTGGAGAATTAAAAACGCATTTCCTTAATGGAAAACCTCGATTGTTTAGAATTACTGATACTTAATTTTGTAAAATAAGTGCATCTTCAATACTTTTTGCACCACAAATAAAATCATCTACATAAAAATTATTTAAAATTGCATCTGATGCGACGGGATGTGAATTTTACACAGTAAACCGATTTCTTTTAAGCAACGAGTAGCTAGAAATGGTGCACTTGATGTACCACATGTGACAGTGGTTATTGGCATACTATCATTTTCTCTCCATACAATTCGTTGAAAATCTGTATCTTTTTTATTTACCTTAACTTGCCGATACATCTTTTCTACATCTCCGCAAAATGCAATTTTATAAGTTCGAAATATCAACAGAATAGTCTATAAATCATTCTGAATAGTTGGAACAACTGCCGACAACTGATTCAGTGAAATACCAGATTTGGTTTCATTAGAACCATCAAAAACTACTCTACATTTTGTAGTTGAACTATCAAGTTTTAAAACTGGATGATGAGCCAGATAATAACAATTTTTTGAATCAACATTTAATTCATTATTTGGAATTAATTACATATGTTTAAGATCAATAAATTCTTTAATAAACTTTCTATATTGATCATATAAATCGATGTTACCTTTTAAACGTCTTTCAATAGAATGCAATCTATAAATAGCTGAGTTTAACGAGTTACCTAGCTCTAAATTATTATAAAATGGTAGAGAAACAACAAATCTACCTTCTTTATCTAAATAATGATTATTTTTAAAATGTGAAATAGCTCTTCTGTAGTTGATTGACAATAATTGTCACCTGAGATTTCTTCAATCTGCCAAAATAATTTTAAAATTTTATCTACTGAAAGTTGATTATCTATATATCACAACATTGAAAGTGCGAACATCATTATTATTGTTAGGTATTTTACCAAATACTATTTTGTAACACTGGTTGTCCCTGACCAAGATTCAATTTATCTGATTTTAAAATAGTAAAGAAATAATCAGACCCTAACAATATATCTACTTTTTTAGGGTAATTGAACTTATTTCAGCTAATTTTAACTTTTCTATATTATGACAGCGACTAATGTCAATGTATTGATCTGGAATTTTAGATGAAATATTTTTAAGTACATATGCTTCTACAATAATTTCTGAATTCTCATATAATGAAGCCAATTTTAATGATACAACACCTTTAGTTCCTGCAGACGATAAACCGGATACTGTTATATTCGCATGTCTACGTTTCAACTTCAATCTTTCTACCACCGCTACTGTTACAAATGACATTTGCGATCAATCTAATAAAATCTAATAAAACATTACACGTGATATTTTTGCTATCATACAATCGAATAACTTCTACCTGTGCTGTAGGTAGCAAAGCTAAACTAAAACCCGAAGAATTACTGGCTGATTTTCCTCAGCTACCGCTGAATCTATATTTTTATTAATATTTTCTGTATTATACAACTCTACTATCGACTGTTTATCAACTGAATCAGATACACTACTTCTTTGATTAAACTGATCCATTTTATTAATAATTTATTACATACGAAGGGTCATCATGGACCAAACGATCTATACCAACTGAATTAAACCTGGCGTTAATTCCAATATTTTTGATATAACCGTCTGAAAACAATTGTTGAGTAACAAAAACCTTTGCATTTTGCTCCATTTACAAAAGTACTAGCTTCTACATTTAATTTTGATTCTTAGGGATGAATCTGTGTTGCCATATACTGAGAAGCATTAGATATATTAACTTTATCAACATGGATCAATGAATTATGCATACCATTACAAAAATTGACATTTTTCTCATAAGTGCAATTGTGTGACATATTTCCTTTTGACAAACATCTATAACGTATAGAATTTTTTGTAACGAATTCTTTTCGTTGGTGTGAATTTAGTTTTTTAAATTTATAACATATATATAAACGATGAGGTAATCTACAATATGAACATAGTGGTTTAACATTGTTATTTTTATTAACAAAATAACTTTTTGATTTAATTATAGTTTTATTTCTTTACATATTATTATTCTTTTTTACGTTTTGATCTTGAATGGCTTCTAACGTGGATCTACGGTCATCTAAGAATGATAGAAAATCTGTAAGTGTAGGAAATATTTTATTGTTCTGTAAATCTGATTCATATTTATCAGTTGACTTTTCAGCCCATAATCTTTAAGTATCATCTAATTTATTAAACGTTAGATGAATTAACCATAAATCTCTGCACTTTGCAGTTGGTTCTATACTGTCTAAGCCTGATAAAATATTTTCTACATTGTCCGTACTACTACAAATTTCCTGAGAACTACCATCTCTTACATTTTTCAACGAGAAAAAAGACTCAATATATGAAGATGCTATTATTAATTCATTCCACGCCGATTCATAATTTTCTTCAGTAACCAACATATTCTCAATGAGTAATAATGGCTCTGGATCTAAAAAATGCCGGAAGTGAGTAAATTTTTGTGTTTTTTTCATAGCCGAGCATCATCATGAACTAATTTACTAAACTGATCTTTAAATGTCGGACAGTCTCTATAATCTCCGGTAAAACTTTTAATTTGTATCCATATGCCTTGGTTTTGGAGCAGCTTGTTGCGAAAGCAATACTCTTTTTTCGGTTAGCTGTTGCAATGCAGCCATAACATTATTATCATCGCTTATTATTTCCGAAGAATTACTAGCTATATTTAATCGCTTACCTTTTTCAATTAATATTGTTTCTCTCAATTGAATTAACCTCTCTTCAATGACATCATATTCGTAATCATAGTCATCGCACCCGCCTAAAACATCATCGCATTTGATAAATTCAATCTCCAGTGAATCAAGTCTAGAACATCTTGCATTAATTTCAACTAAGGTTGTTGAATCTTCAATGTTGTCCACAATTTTTTTTTTAATTTGGTAATTGATGACTTTAGGTGTCCGCCTGCTCTGGCTAACAACTTTGCATCAAATTCAGCTGGATCAGACATGTTGCTCAAAACAGAATAAATTTATTTCATATATATAGTTTATTTTTTTATTTAGCTATCACCGATATTGATTGTCCCGTTTCATAAATTGTACCGATTTAATAATATATTTTATATGTATTATCGAACTGAAAATATTTGATTTAGAAAATAATATTTTTTATATAAAAAATAACTTTGAAATATTTGAGTCACTATGTATTTTTTGATAATTGTCCCGTTGAATGAGTTAATTTCACTATGTTTATCGCACCGATTTAAAAAAATAATATTTTTTTGATACAGAAATATATACGAATTTTGAAATATATAATTTTTTTTTTTATTTATTTAAAACGATAAATATTTTATTAAATTTTATCGAGGTTTTATTTTGTTAGTAATTTCAAAATAATTTCGTCGCTTGGAAATTTAAGTGTCGTATGTTCCCCGTAGTTATGGTAACAGTGACTACAAGTTTGGAATACGATAACTTTTTATCCAGCGGACAAATTGTCTTGAAATTTTGATATGTTATGTAGCATTGTTTAAGTTATTAAATCGTGTAAGTAATATTATTGTATATATACTACTTTACAATCTAGGAGGATTTCCGAAAACTACCTCAGTTTTGTTTTGTCGTATGTCAGCACTATCGATAGTTTAAATGCTTACATACGACAAAACTAATTACATACGACAAAAAAATAATTAAAATAAGAATCGTTTTGTCGAATGCTGTGAAAATATTAAAAAAAATTCTATGTATATCTTCTAGAATCAAACTTTAATACCTCGTAAACAAGGAAAAAAAATTATTTCCATTTTATTCATTTATTTATAAATTATAAAAATACAAAAATAACAAAATATATATAGTTCACAGCCTGCTTTTACAGGTTTTCATAAAATAAACTTATTACATTAATAGTATTACGGTATTATTAATTCATAATTATTATTAATCATTCACTTTATTTATTTATTTATTTATTAATTATAATCCTACAAAAATAACAAAAAAAAATAGTTCACAGCCTGTTTTTAAAGGTTTTCATAAAATGTATTATATACTATTATTATATTTTTTTTTATAGAACTATTATAACTATTATAGTTTTTCAAGGATAGTATTATAAAATATTTTATCTTGATCTTCTAGATGTGGTATCATGCTTCTCAGATCTTTTTGCTTTTCAGAGCTGATGGGTTTTCTTCTACCAAATTAAACTTCAATATTCATTTCAATGTTTTTCTTAGACAATCTTCCAATTTGTGGTGTTATAGATGCACTCTTATACGAGGCTTGGTTACCAGAAGTTTTGTATTTTATATTAACGGAATTCTGATCATATTTACTTACGACAATAATTCTCCGAAAGTAATCTTACAGCGTATTAGCTAAAGACCGCCATACGACAAAGTCGAAGTGAATATCTAAGAAACCGTTACGAATTGGTGAGCAGGGTTAACGGCAATCGAAAGAGCACACAAAAAAACCCCTAACGCCGTTAAAATATAAAAAAGTCAAAATTCGACATACGACATTTAAATTTCCAGGCGACGATTTTCTTTTTATTTAATGTTGGTAACAACAAATATTTTAAATTTTTGATATATTATTTCGAACTTCAAAAATAAATATGTGCACCTTGTAATTTATTTTTATATGTATATATATATATATATTTGTTTTATTTATGATTATGATGTATCGATAAGTAATTTTATTTAATTTTCAACAATTGAAATATCGAACAATTTTGATTTCGATATATGTATATATTTTACAAAATAATTTATATGTATATATCGAGAAATGATTTTATTTTAAATATCGAAAATTTCAAACAATTTTTCATTTAATGGACATCGATAAATACAATTTTAATAATAATTTTATTTTTTATATATTTTGTATCGAACAATTTTGAAACATTTTATTTTTTAAGTGAATATTGTCAAAAATAATTTTAACCATTTTTGATAATAAATTGGTACACTTTGTATTTTAGGTTTTATATTTAAATAATTTTCCGTACACCAAATTTCAATTTTTGATATATATTTTACTGCCAATGCAAATTCTCTGAAACACTCTGTATTTTATTTAATTTCAATAATTAATATATGTATTTTATTTTGTCCTTATATAATATATCAATAAAATTTTAACTTTTCTATGTACAATTATATATATATACAAATTTTTAGTTATGCCTGTTCAAGTTTCACCTGTTCCAGCAATGCAGAATCTATTATATAGTTGAATTAAGGCCGTGCGTGCAATATAAATGACATACGATAAAACTTTTAATTTTTAAATATGTATAAATATAATATATTTTTTGTTTCATATAATAACTATAACTGGACATTTAAAATCGCGTCGCTTGATAAGTATATAAGCAAATAATCTTATGATTAAAAAACTGTAAATGTAAAAGCGCGCCGATTAATTTTACTTTGCCTAGAAACAACTATTTTTTTACTAATTTCCTTTTATTGCACTATAACTTTTTAATATGCACGTTTTATATATTTTTACTAAACAAATTTTCTATATTTTTTTTAGATGATTTTTTATGTACATATATAGGCACAACATTTTTTTTTATACATATATTTTTATAGGCAAATTTTTTTTATATATTTTTCTAGGCAAATTTTTTATTTGTTTTTAGCAAATTTTATATGCACAATTATATTTGTGACACCACCACAAAAGCACCCTAGCGGGAAAATTTTTATAATGCTCTAGAGCAGCGGTGTCCAACAGAAATTCGTTTGTAGCCACAATCGCTATTTTTAAATAATTTCATTCGCCACATTAAAAAAAATATAAAAAATATGTTTTATGTACGTTAAATTCATTGCAGTATCATTGTATTTCACAAGTTATTATTAAGATAAAAAATCCGAAAATTTTTAATATGATGTTTGGAATTTTTTTTCTTGCACCATGCTCTTAAAATCTGGTATAATAACCAGGTTAACTGCATATTTTAGTTCTGCCTCCAAATTTTTGTCAATATATTGGATCGATACTTTGATCTTATAAAATTTGCAGCTGAAAAAATGGATTCGCACACCCATGTTGTTCCAAACATGGTCAACAGCTTTGCAATACCTGAGTCTAGCGCTAAAAACTAATTTGACTTTAATAGGCGAGACCACATTAACAAAACGGTCTCTGCGTTTCTGGTAAATTTTGTGACAAAAAACTTTAAGAAATTGGTTTAGAAAGTAATTGAATTTGGTTCAATTTGAGTAAATATTACTCGAATAAAAGAAATATGACATTTTTCGATAAATCTATTTCAGTGCAACATTCGCCACATTCATATAGTCTATTCGACACATGTGGCGAGTGGCGATGGTGTTGGACAACGCTGCTCTAGAGAGTAAATGAAAATGTTTATAGGTTTTAGTGTAGCCAGCGCACCGGCGCCAAAGAATTAGATAGGTAGAGGATTTCCTGTAAGATAGTTTTTTTTTTTTTTGCTCTGTGGATAGAGACAGATAAGAACACTTGTTGAAGAATAATTTTTTTTAATATTTGTTAAAGTTAAAAAATTCAAGTTAAGATAATATTTAAAATATTTCTTACATTATATGACAAATATAAAGTGGCATTGAATCCACATACCAATGATTAATGTATCAGTTGGTGAAATATATATAAAAAAAGAAGAAAACAGCACGTGGCGGAAAAAAAAAAGAATTCATAAAAAGGGAAGACAATTACCACATATAAGAAGGTCAAGAATATAAAAAAAAGAAAAACCAACATTTGTTGCTGAAAAAAAAGATACATATATTATATATATCCCTGAACATAAGGTGTGGATACTTATATGTATGTTCAGCAAAATCGTGGTCCTGTCAGTTTCCTTCATAACAATTATTGTTAAATTTTGATTTTTTTTATAATGTATAATATAACATAATAGTAGTATAATTTGTAAAAGTTAATCAAGTAAATTTCAATTATATTTTATAAAATATTGTAAAGTAAAGTAATAATGTTCAGTAATTAATTTATGTATATGCTATATATAAAAAAAAAAAAGATTTTTTTTTGAAAGTATGTAAAGTATCATAAACATATGGATAGTATAAAAGATATAGGTTATATATATATATATGTTTATAAATTTTGAATTTTAGATCAACCATGAAACTGCGTGCACACAGCTTCATCGATGGAAATTGATATGTGAGTAAATAAATAATAAAAAAAAAACATATACAATAAATTAATATAAAAGGTATTAAATAAATTATAAATTTTTAATGTTATTTAAAAAAAAAAAAAAAAAAATATATAAAGTTTGTTATGTTAAATTATAAAAAAAAATATATATAAAACATATAGTTATATGACTTCATAAATATATATATATAAGCATTACATCATTAAATTTCTTGAGATTTTTATTTTTCAATAGAATGCAGGATTAGGGCTTTGTTTCAGGGTGATGATATGAGGATATAAGAATGATCATGTGATTTAATGTATGGAATTATGAGCATAATTTAGATGACGCGCTTGTAATTCATTGGTAGGGTGGGAACCGTCATTGGGAGTTGTAATATCATTCCGTCATTTCATGTAATTATGTTCTACTGTGCTGTGTTAGAATTCGAAGTGGTCTGTGTTTGTTTGGTTTTTTTAAGCTATACTATCTTTCTTCTCTTTCTTTTGTCATCTATTTGTAATAGGGTAACCCAGTGAGCGTAGCCGGTGGACACAGGCCAGCCCTATATGGATAATAGAAACATAGTGACAAATGGCGCCCAAATTTTTATTTTTCTTGTTATTTTTTTTTATTGACTGTTTTCTTTATTTTTTTGTTTTGTAGTATCAGTTTTTCTTTGTAAAACGATAATCATTTCAAGTAGCTTTTGTTTTTTTTTGTTATCGTAGTTATTTATATACATTTTTGTTTTTATTTAGATTTTGGAAAATTTTGGTTCGGTTATGTAAAGTAGTAAATAATAAAATCGGTTAAATAAAATATTATTTGTTCGATTGTGGATTCATATTTTTTTTTGTTTTTTTTTGCTATATTTTTCTAATTGAAAGTATATCTAAAAATAAAAAAAAATATATTTTGATATATTAAAATAAATGATTAAAGTTAGATAACCAAAAACATATAGTTATGAAATGTTGTGTTTCAATAAACGAAATTCATTTTCGTAATCATACCGTATGTCTGGAGTGGTCGGGAAAATGATTGCTTTTCATTGCGACGGGTGAATTTATGGAATTGATTTTGTTTATTAGTAAATATAAATGGTATTTATTTTGTGTTCGGATAGTGAATATTTATTTTTCGTAATCATACCGTATGTCTGGAATGATCAGTAGACGGTTGTTTTTCATTGCGACGAGTGGAGCGTAAAGGTTATTTATTTATTCGTCGATAAAATGATACAACTGATGTTGTGGAAGAAGTTGTAAATTGCGAGATTTTATTGGGTTTTCAGTTTACGTGATGGTATGTCATGCAAACGGAATAGTTCTTGTTTGCATTTGCGACTATCATGGGGTTAAAATCTGTAGAATCGGGAAAAGAATTGGATTAGCGTTGGTCATTTATTTTATTAAAATAAGAATGAAATAAATTTGCACGTTACATTAGGTTCTAAATTCGATGTCCATGTTGGTTATCTAGTTAATGTTTGTTTAAATTTGCAATTTAATTTTTTTGTAAAGTAGACTATTATCAATAAAATAAATAAAAAAAATTTTTTTATTCTAGTTGGTAATAATTTATAAATGACCAAATAAACGGTGGAGAGGATAGGGTTTAATATTTGGAGTCATTTGTAAATTTGCCCCATTTACCATTTATTGCAAAATGATGTACTAGAATAAAATATAAATACAGCACAGAGGATAATAATGGTGTGAACACAATAAGCGAAATTATGATCATTTGTAAATTAGATATTCTCATATCATCACCTTGTTTTATGTATGAAAATATTAAGTAGGAAGTCTATTTAAATATTGTAGAAGATATATTTGAGGTCTTGAGTGTTATTTATAGTTTTGAAAAGTAAATCGGTAGTTATGTATAGTATAGTAGTCATTGAATAGTATTGTCAGACAAAAGAAATATTTATAGTTTTGTTGGCTCGCGTAGTAGTGAGGATTTGTTATTCATATTGCTTGATCAGCTTAAACTAAAGTTTAACTGATTCAAGTAAACCATTTGGGTTGTGTTGATCACTGTTCGATTTTCGGTATTTTGAAAATTAAATCAGTGAAGAAATTAAAAATAAAAATCTTTAATATATATATTTGCTTTTATTAAATGTAAATATATATAATTATTGGTTAAATTTTTCTTGAAATATTTAATATTTATGTAATAAGTATTATTTACATGTTAATTTATTTAATAATATAGCGAATAGAATATACATTTTTTAGTTGGGGTAAATTAAAATATAAGTTGTGGGATTTATTTATTAGATAGGTTTTAGTTGTTTACACAAAAAAAAAAAAAAAAGAATAGTTTTTTTTGTACGAATTATTTGTTATACTTGTTCAAACAATAAAATTGTTTTTGTAGAATATGGCAATGTTTAGGACTCCGTCTAAAAACGATTCTGTGAACGAAGGTACAAATTCGTTAAATTGTACGTTTGAAAAATCCGGAATTATGCAAGATCCTCGAGATAAAAGTGGTGCTACGGTCTTGTCGAATGTTGGTGTTGGTAGAGTCCAATCCAATCATACCGGTACGAAACCTAAAATTGGTAAACAAAATAAACTGAAAAATAAATTAAATAGCTCTTGGCAATCATCTTATAATCTAAGATATAATAAAAATGGTAAAGGTATACTGAGTTTATACCTACGGGTGGGACCAATATAAATAATCCACCGTCAAAAAGTAATGAATTAAATGATGTAATTCATATTATTGATCAAAATACTTATGGTATTATGAATAATAATAATAATTCAGGTTTAGTAAATGTAGATAGTAGAGCGGGTGACAGTAGTAGTAAACCTGACAGAAACCCTGTAGACAATATTGAATTAAATGACATGGGAGCGAATGAGGAAAATGAAGCAACGGGATTAAATATTCGGACAACGAATTTCGAACGTTCAAGGTTGTTGAACATAAGCGATACCATAAGAAATATGAATGTTGATAATTCTAAAAGTGATAATAACAATTTCGTGAAACATAAAATCGGTGAATTAGAAAATAACATCCTCCGTATTATTGAATCGAATCAGGAAGATATTTATAATCATATCGATTCAGAAATTTCTAAAATCGCGTCACAGTTTATGGAAATGTAAAATAAGCAATTAAATTTGACCAAAGATTTAAAAGCTAGATTAGATGAGCAAATAATGATACGCGATTGTGGTTTGGAAGATTTAAAAATAAGTATAAACGAATTAAGAATAGAAACGAAAAATTTAGGTAAACGGTTCGATAATAAAATAAATCAATTAACTGAATCGCGTTCACCAAGACATTTAAACAATAATAACAATAATTCTAGACCACCACATAATAATATAAATACGAATCACCAACATAACTATAATTCCAGGAATAATAAAAACAATTTAAATGACATTCTATCTTCGTTGAATAATTTAAACCAAAATATTAATAGAAATTGTGGGAATCTTGGTAGTAATAATGGTAATGGTCAGATGGATCAAAATGGTAGAAACGGCAATAACCAAAACGGAAATATGTTTGCTGATCAATTGAGTCGGATTGAAAATGCACTGATAACGTTGCGAGCTACAGTATCTAATGATGCTCAATATCTAAATGGTCATTAAACCCAAAATAATCAAATTCCGAATAGTAATTGGTATCCTAATAGTGTATATGATTTAAATCCTAGTAGTCAAGTTAATAACGCGGGTAGTGATAACTTTACATCACATAATAATAATAATAATAATAATCATAATTCATGGAAAAGTCCATTAACAACATGGGGATTAACATTTGATGGTAAATCATCGGTGGTTGCGTTTATTGAAAGTGTTGAAGATATAGCTCACGGTAAAGTTTCAATGGAGCATGTTGTTGAAAATTTCTTTTTTTTAGTACAGGGTGAGGCTAGAACTTGGTACATTATGGAATTTAAAAAACAATTAAAAGCCCAGAACAAGCACATAACCTGGGAGTTGTTAAAAAATTCGTTGCTCCGAAGATTTCAAACACCTAAATCGGTAGCGATGGTAGAACGATCCATAATGGAACGTAAACAAGGGGATACGGAATTGCGTAATCAAACGACAGATTATATCGATGATCGTAAGATAATTGATATGATGCGGCCAAACATTAGGTATTCAATTTATACGTTAATGAACGCAATAGATATAACGGATCTAGAAATGTTTAGACGTAGAGCTGTCGAAGCTGAATCACAAATAATGATGAGAAGAGTTAATCAACGACCGACTTACGCACAAGACAGATTAATGAAATTGATGCAGGGTATATTGATGAACAGGGTGTAGAGTTTAATACTGACGAGTGTAATGTGGATGAGATTTTTAATAGTAATAATATGAATAATAGACGGATAGATTATAGTAAAATTAAGTGTTGGAATTGTGATAAGTTAGGTCATTCACATATATATTGTAAAGAAGTTAGAAAAATTTATTGTTTCTTGTGTGGTGAGAAAAACGTAATTGCACCAGAATGTCCGAAGAATCATATTAATAGGTCGGAAAACATACATACAAGCGGGAAATACACCGGGGAACCGCGCTTGTAGGATTCAAAACCGGTGATAATGATATAAATTTAGGAATATATGAACAATATAATATATGTTTAAATAATAGTTGTAATAATCAAATAGATAGTAAGGGTAATTATAAGGAGGATATGGTAATAGTTAGTAATACATTAGTAAATAGTAGTAGTAATAATCGTTATTTAAAGTTTAAAGGTGATGGGTTTTATGATAAAATTGTTGATAAAAAGATAATTTCATATAAATGTTCAAATATTATAAAAATGTCGATTAGTAATATGGAATTCCAAAGTAGTTCGGAGATTATAAATCATAGAAATTCGTGTTGTAATACAAATGAAATTTATGTTAAGAGGGATTCAAAGTCAAATAAATATATCGAAGATCCATAAAAAATAAATCGGTTGAGAAAGGGTTACCGTATGAGAAAAAGTGTAAAAGCTTACAACAAAGACAGGTAGAATATGACGCGGCTAGGAAAAGAATTTTTGCAGGTGAAGAATTAGAATTTAAAGTTAATAAAAGAATTTTAAAGTGTAGAATCAGGTTCAAACGAAGGAAACTCTTACGCGGACAGTTAGAATCAAGCGTCTTCGCAAATTCTGGTGATGGTAGGGTATTTTTGTCAGTGCGGCTCAATGATGTGTCGGTTAAAGGTCTTCTTGACAGCGGAGCATCAAAGAGTTGCATTGGTAAAAACGCGGAAGAATTACTGAATATATTAAGGCTAGATCCGAAACCAATTCCGGGATCTGTGAAGGTTGCTGGAGGACAAATGGAAGAGGTAAAAGGATTAGTGAAGATTTCCGTAACGCATGGTAGTAACACTAAAGATGTTGAGTTTTTGGTTGTTCCGTCATTATCTCAGGAATTATATTTAGGTGTTGATTTCTGGCGTTTATTTAGACTAGCTCCAAATGTAATTTCCGAAATTGAATCTGTTCCAAACGTGCAAGAGATAAACAGACATATTTTAAACGCAGAACAAAAAGATAGGTTAGACAGGGTCATAGCTAAATTTCCGTCGAGTAATAATATAGGATTAGGAAAAACAACGATATTAATGCATAAAATTTACACTGGTAGCGCTCCTCCATTTAAATTTTCGTATCCGGTACAATCTCCATATAAGCAAGCATTATTAGATAAAGAAGTAGAGCGTATGTTAGAGATGGATGTGATTGAAGAGAGTGAGAGTCCATATTGTAATCCAGTTATGCTTAGGATCAAACCAGACAAAGTTAGGTAATGTCTTGACGCGAGGAAGTTGAACGCGGACACTAAAAAGGATTCGTATCCGCTACCGCATATTAACGGACTGTTAAGTAGATTGGGTAATACTAATTTTATATCGTCAATAGATCTAACAGCAGAATTTTGGCAAATTCCTTTGGATGTAGAGTCACGAGAAAAAACTGCTTTTGTAATTGATAACCATCCATTGTATCAATTTAAAGTCATGCCTTTTGGGTTATGCAATGCGGCTCAAACAATGTCCAGATTAATAGATAAGGTAATACCACGGAAATTAAGAGATATAGTTTTTGTATATATTGATGATTTACTTATAACGTCAGCCACTTTTGATGAACATTTAAAAATTTTGGAAGAGGTAGCGTTATGCTTACGTAACGCAGGTTTAACAATTAATATCGACAAATCTAAGTTTTGCCAAAAACAATTAAAATATTTAGGATATATTGTAGGCGAAAGCGCGTTGAAAACGGATCCAGATAAAATCACGGCGATGATAGATTATCCCACACCGAAAACTTATAAACAGGTTAGTAGATTTTAGGGTTAGTAGGGTGGTATCATAGGTTCATTAAAGATTTCAATTCCGTCGCAGCTCCGATTTCCGAATGTTTAAAAAATAGAAAAAAATTTACATGGTCAGAAGAAGCACAAAATGCTTTCCAAAATTTAAAAACTTTATTAACGTCTACGCCAATATTAGTGAATCCCGATTTTAAAAAAATGTTTTACATTCAATGCGATGCGTCAGGTTACGGAATTGGTAGTGTGTTGTTCCAAAAAGACGAGGAAAATAATGAAAGGGTGATTTCATATTTTTCAAAGAAATTAAATAAATGTCAGAGAAATTATTCCACTACTGAGTTAGAGTGTTTATCGGTGATAGAAAGTGTGCAAAAATTTAGACCGTATGTTGACGGTGTACGATTTGTGGTAATAACGGATCACATGAGTTTGAAATGGCTCATGAAAACAAAAGATTTGAGTGGTAGATTGGCTAGGTGGAGTTTAAAACTTCAACAATTTGATTTTGATATACAACATCGAAAGGGTACACAAAACGTGGTGGCGGATGCGATATCAGGAGCATATGTTGATGAAATAGAATCTGTAACTTTGTTTTCAGAAATAGTAGATTTCAATTCTCCAGAATTTTCATCGAAAGAGTATGTAGAATTGAGAGATACTATAAATGAAAATAAGGACAGATTGCCGGATTTAATAGTATCAGACGGTCTAGTATATAGATTATGTAAACCACGTACGGGTGATGTAATATTAGATGAAAAGTTGTGGAAGTTGTGGATTCCATCCGGTTTATTCGAAACTGTTATTCGAGGGTTTCATATGCCACAAAAATGTAGTCATGGTGGGATCGGTAAAACACTACATCGCATTCGAGAATTTTTTTATTGGCCTAATATGGTAACGCATGTAAAGCAATTCATATCAAATTGTGATATTTGTAAGGCTTCGAAAGATCCAACTCACATATTAAGACCACAAATGGGAAAACAAATTCCGATAGGAAGAATTTTCCAACATTTATATATCGATTTTATTGGTCCTTTTCCGAGAAGCAAACGAGGAAATAGCATTATATTTATTGTGTTGGATAAATTTTCAAAATTTGTATTATTGCAACCTTTAAAAAAAGCTACATCAAGCTTAGCAATAAATTTTTTGAAAAATCAAATATTTGATATATTTTCGGTTCCAGAAACGATCATGTCTGATAATGGGAAACAGTTTATTTCACGTGAATTCCAATTATTTTTAAATATGTACGGTATTAAGCATGCAAAAACTCCCGTTCATGCACCACAAGCTAACGCTTCGGAAAGAGCTAATAAATCTATAGAGGCAGCTATAAGAGCATATGTAGATAATGATCATACCAAATGGGATGTGAATTTATCTGATATTGCAAATGCACTTCGTACGTCTTTCCATGAAAGCATTAAAACTACACCATATTCTTTAGTATTCGGAACGTCGTATATTCCACACGGTTCTACATATGAGCTAATAAAAAAATTGAATTCGTTAAATGATGAGGTGAAAATCCTACCGGATAAAGATAAACTACAAATTATACGTAATAGAGTTGTAAAAAATTTGTTAGAAGCTCATAATCGAAATGAACGAAGCTATAACAAAAGAGCTAAAAAAATAAAATTTATACCTGGTCAGGAAGTTTGGCGTAAAAATTTCGTACAAAGTAATTTTGAAAAGAACTTTAATGCAAAACTAGCAAATAAATGGGTGAAATGTAGGATCAGATCTATACTAGGAAATGCAAGGTATGAAATAGAAGATTTAAACGGGAAATTTTCAGGTGTATTTCATGGTCAACATATTAAACAATAAATATTAGGAAACAGAATATGTATAAATTATAAATTAAATATAAATTATGTTGTAAAATATATATGTTTACATATAGCCCGGCAAACGCGGTAGGTAGAGCATGAGACGTAATTAATCTCAGGGTCGTTCTGGGTGTCCCCACGTTAAAGTTAAGATTATAAATAAAATAGTTGGCGATGTTTTCCAAAAATAAAATGGATTATAAATAATATTTTATTTTAGGTTTGTGACACCACCACAAAAGCACCCTAGCGGGAAATTTTTTATAATGCTCTAGAGAGTAAATGTTTATAGGTTTTAGTGTAGCCAGCGCATCGGCGCCAATGAATTAGATAGGTAGAGGATTTCCTGTAAGATAGTTTTTTTTTTTTGCTCTGTGGATAGAGACAGATAAGAACACTTGTTGAAGAATAATTTTTTTTAATATTTGCTAAAGTTAAAAAAGTCAAGTTAAGATAATATTTAAAATATTTCTTACATTATATGACAAATATAAAGTGGCATTGAATCCACATACCAATGATTAATGTATCAGTTGGTGAAATATATAAAAAAAAGAAGAAAACAGCACGTGGCGGAAAAAAAAAGAATTCATAAAAAGGGAAGACAATTACCACATATAAGAAGGTCAAGAATATAAAAAAAAGAAAAACCAACATTTGTTGCTGAAAAAAAAGATACATATATATCCCTGAACATAAGGTGTGGATACTTATATGTATGTTCAGCAAAATCGTGGTCCTGTCAGTTTCCTTCATAACAATTGTTAAATTTTGATTTTTTTTATAATGTATAATATAACATAATAGTAGTATAATTTGTAAAAGTTAATCAAGTAAATTTCAATTATATTTTATAAAATATTGTAAAGTAAAGTAATAATGTTCAGTAATTAATTTATGTATATGCTATATATAAAAAAAAAAAAGATTTTTTTTTGAAAGTATGTAAAGTATCATAAACATATGGATAGTATAAAAGATATAGGTTATATATATATATATGTTTATAAATTTTGAATTTTAGATCAACCATGAAACTGCGTGCACACAGCTTCATCGATGGAAATTGATATGTGAGTAAATAAATAATAAAAAAAAAACATATACAATAAATTAATATAAAAGGTATTAAATAAATTATAAATTTTTAATGTTATTTAAAAAAAAAAAAAAAAAAAATATATAAAGTTTGTTATGTTAAATTATAAAAAAAAATATATATAAAACATATAGTTATATGACTTCATAAATATATATATATAAGCATTACATCATTAAATTTCTTGAGATTTTTATTTTTCAATAGAATGCAGGATTAGGGCTTTGTTTCAGGGTGATGATATGAGGATATAAGAATGATCATGTGATTTAATGTAGGGAATTATGAGCATAATTTAGATGACGCGCTTGTAATTCATTGGTAGGGTGGGAACCGTCATTGGGAGTTGTAATATCATTCCGTCATTTCATGTAAATATGTTCTACTGTGCTGTGTTAGAATTCGAAGTGGTCTGTGTTTATTGGTTTTTTTAAGCTATACTATCTTTCTTCTCTTTCTTTTGTCATCTATTTGTAATAGGGTAACCCAGTGAGCGTAGCCGGTGGACACAGGCCAGCCCTATATGGATAATAGAAACATAGTGACATATTATATTTTTTATATTTTTATTAATAGATGAATTTTAAACACTTTTTATAAGGGAATAACTTTTTTTTCTAGTTTTCAATAACTTTTTTAAACACAACTGTAGGTACTTTCTTTTTTCGATCTAAAATGTTTTATTTTTTTTTAAAACACCAAACGAACTAATTT
This sequence comes from Rhamphomyia laevipes, assembly GCA_963920725.1. NCBI lineage: Eukaryota > Metazoa > Arthropoda > Insecta > Diptera > Empididae > Rhamphomyia > Rhamphomyia laevipes. The sequence continues at coordinate 26,491,571 of OY987256.1, read as the reverse complement.
TAAATTATTTTTTTGACTCTTCTGAATTATTTTTAATATTTATTTTTAGCGGCTGTAATATTGTAAGTTATTTTAAAAATTTAATTTAAAGAGCAACAGAACTCTTTCTTTCAAAAAATTCCCAAGAATGAGATCTATGTTTTGCATTTTCTCATTTTAAATAGTTAAATTTTAATTCCATATAATTTCATTTTTACAAACTGATTTAAAATAATAAAAAAACAAACAATAGTGTTAACAGTTACAGTTATAATTTTTATGACAAAAATAGATATTATATTTTCGCCGCAACAAATTCACTCCACTGAACGCAATCGAACAATTGAACACAATTTTGTTTACTAAAATTATATATATTTTAATTATTAATATTATATATATTTTAATACTGTTAATGTTTTCTAAATTTTATAATTTTAACCTGACTCCGAACACAATTTTGTTTATATATTTGTTAAAGTTTTAAATTTTTTATTTAATATATTTTATAATACAACAATTATATTTTGGATTTAAATTATTTTATATGTTAGTATGTCTGATGAAGCCTCTATCATGCATCGTAAAATATTCATATGCTCTTTTCATCGATAAAGATGTATGCTGAATGAATATTAATCGATGGATTCTAAATGCATCATTGGGAATGCAAACTGAATTAACCCTTAAAAGACAAATGCTGCTATATAATCGGTATGGCACTTACATATCGTCTAATGCCGCGTATATGGCGGCAATAAATATTTTATTAGAACGAAATTCTTTCACGCGGCTTACAGTATAGAGTGAACTATCAGAAATCGTCCAGTAACGAAAAAGCGATATACCTCTCTTCTAATTTCATATGAAAGTTTTTTTCTCAAAAATATTTGCATTTACTTATTTGTTACACACTATTGATCTTCCTAGCGACAAACTGATTCATTAAAAAATTAAAATTAAGCATTGATTTGGTATAAAAATATTATATGTAAATTAAGCTATTAATTATATAATTTAAATATTTTTATTAAATTAATGATAAATGATGTTTGAATTTAATAGTATTACAACACGAACAAAAAAAATTGTGGGGTCAGAAAAGGCATTTTTAGACGTTTGGTAGCACAGAAATCTGTGAATGTGAATAATGTTCAAAGTATTCAAGAAACTTTAAATATTGCTAAATACAAATTCGAAAGATAAAAATTTTGAGAAATATGAGAGTTTGAAACCTCCCAGTAGCGAAAATGCCGTAGATTACCAGGATAATAGACTTCGTAATGTAATGAATTGGAAGCAAAGCAAATTACTTTTACTATTTTGACTATATTCTAATATTATAACTTGCCAACAGCATTACTTTTCTTAAAAGTAATGCATAAATGTAATTACTTGCCAACTACATTTCTTTTCTCTAAAGTAATGCATAAATGTAATGAATGACAACTAGATTATATTTTGTTAAAAGTAATGCAAAGAGGTAATGCATATTCTTTTAAATTTTTTAGAAAATAAAATTGTTAGGAATTTAATGAAATGTGTGCCAAAAAGAGATGGTACAATAAAATAGCGTAAATTGAGTTAAATTCAGTTTTGAAGTAATATTCGAAAAATAAACTCCTGAAAAGTCAAGTAGTGTTTTTTATTAAAAAAAAATGTATAGAGAACAATATGATGAATATGGAGATTCTTATACAGGCAACGTGGACTTAGAAGAGCTTAAACTAATTATATATAATATGGATACAAATAATCAAAGCAATACATTATCAGAAACTGAAATTCTTAATATTGAAAAAGAATTATACGGCGATAATAATCCAAATATTTTCCGAAACATCATTGGATTTTTTGATTTTCCAATATATAAAGAAACTCATTTAATAACTTTAAGCAGATTAAAATTTTCCGCACGTGGAGGAATAGTTGTTGGCCAAAATGAGCTAAATAACATTTTGATGCCTCTAATTGTATTTTATGATAAAGAATATGAATTGCATAAAATAAAAATTTAGCTACAAAATACATTTGAGAACATCAAAGCATCGATAAGATTCGTATCATGTAATTGGATTTTGGAGAGTGACGCAGTAAATAAACAGCTTTCCATGAATTTATATACTTATAGTAAATAAAAAAAAATGTTTTTGTTTACAAAACTTTTAGAGTTTTTATTTATAAAAAGAGTCGTAAATGAATCAGACATTACCAAACTGCATTACTTGTAATGTAAAGGGTAATATATGTACTATTTCCGTTATTTTTGTTTTCTAATCGTAGTTTTTTCATAAAAAAATCAGTTTAGAAATATAATTCAATAAGTGAAGTCGTGTCGTGTAAAAAATAAGTTTTTTTTGTAAATTTATAATATACAAATTTTAAATATTCATAATATACTTGCATTGTATATATATATATATAATAAGAACTGGTAAGTTTAAGTTTAAAATATGGCAACCAAAGGGTTAAGCAAGCGAAATATATCTAGGCTTATAAAAGCAGAAAAGCATTCTTTTTGGAAAAATTAAGATGCTCAAAATTGGACAATAATGAAATAACAAACAAAACACAGTTAATTTGGTACAACATAAAGTAATAGATGTGTCGTCAGATGAAGAAACAAACAATATAATAGATTCATTGGAAAATAACCTCAAAAATTGGTATGTGAAATTTAATATAAGTAGGGAACGCTGTAAAGAGCTTCTGCGTATTTTGAGGTTAGAAAAGTTAAATGTTCCGCTTGATCCAGATAGTCTTCTGAAAAAATCTGAAAAAATTACTATTCGAACAGTAGCACCTGGATATTATTGGCATTATGGAATAAAAAATCAAAAGGAAAAAATATGTAAAAAAATAAAAAACACTGAGGAAATTATTCTTGATATTGGTATAGACGGGTTGCCATTGTTTAAAAGTTCCCAAGAGAGTCTCTGGCCAATTTTAGGAAAAATAGTGAACATTAAAAATATTAAAGTTTTTCTAATTGGTACGTATTTGGGTAAAAAAAAGCCCTTTAATATTGACAATTATTTGCACGATTTCGTACAAGAAGTCAAATTATTACAAAAAAACGGTTTAAATATAGGAAATAAAAAAATTATTTTTAAAATAAGGGCTTTTATTTGTGACGCGCCAGCTGGTGCATATATTCGTGGAATTGTTGGCCATAACTCGTTAAATGGATGCAATAAATGCAACCAAAAGGGCAAAAGTATTGAAAGAGTTGTTACATTTAGTGTTGCTGAAGGAACTGCTATAACTGATCAAGATTTCACTGAAAGAAAATACGTAAATCTTCATAAAAATATATACCAAAACAATCCAACTGAATTAGAAACCTCAATAGCAATAGGTATGGTAACCCAGTTTCCATTGGATTGTATGCATTTAGTAGATCTGGGTGTAACCAAGAAAATTATTCTGAATTTAATTAATTCGAAAACTTTGGAAAAATTAAATTCAGCCGCCAAAATTTAAATATCAAATCGATTAAAATCACTTAATGGATATATTCCAAGAGAATTTTCAAGGAAACCGAGAGGATTAGATGAAGTTTTGAGATGGAAAGCTACTGAATTTAGACAATTTGTATTATATACTGGGATAGTAGTTTTAAAAGATTTGGTGTCTGAAGATTTTTATTATCACTTTCTTCTTCTTCACAGTGCTTATCGTTTATTACTTTGCCGCAGAAATTATATTTCTAATATTAAAACAGCTAAGAAAATTTTACAACATTTTGTAAAACTTTTTCCTACTATCCATTCAAACAATAGTGTAACATATAACGTACACAATCTTTTGCATCTTACTGCAAGTGCAGAAAATACAGGTTTTCTAATCGATTTCTCAGCTTATAACTTTGAGAACTATATGCAACATTTAAAAAGAAAAATTAAAAAGCCAACAACAATTCTGCAGCAACTGTCTAATAAATTAAAATCTGAAGATTTGGTGATAAAAGAAAAATTAATTAGTTTTAAAAAAAACAAGCTGCATATAATTAAAAGTTACACTTCAAATTTATACTTCTTAAGTATAGTAGAACCAGATAATTACTGCTGCGTTAATCGTAATACAATTATTAAAATAACTGGTTTTATAGAGCGGGAAGAAAATTTTGTTATTGGGAAGAAAGTAAATTTTTTTGGCGATTTCTTTAATTCACCACTCAATTCAAATTCTGATTTGGGAATATTTCTATCGGATTATACCACAGAAGACAAGGAAGAAATATATCCTATAAAGAGCATTTCTTATAAATATATGAGCTTGCCTAATAAAAATCAACAATTATTAATTCCAATTCTTCATGATAGTGAAGAGAATAATTATCAGTAATAAATAAAAATTTATTTAATTTTAATGTTTTTATACAGCAATGCCCTTATCCAACAAAGCACGAGCCAGTATAGTTAAGAAAAAATTTCAAACTCAGTCAAAATATGATGAAAATAGTCCACCGGGAAAACTTCATCGAAGCAATGCAGTCCTGGGCGAACAGCTGTTAAATGGTTGTTAGGAAAAAATATATTATTGTAATTTTAATTTTGAATAGCATGTATATTATTATTTTGCAGACATTGACAATTTCAATCAAACTACATCTTATAATCTCCAGTCTACAGCAACATCAACAAATCAACAATCTACTGATATCAATTTAGAAGATATTAAAATTTTTATCTCAAATGTTGTTGAAACTAAATTCAATAAATTAAAAGGTAAAAATATTACTATATAACAATTTCGTTTTTAAATTATTAGTATCTAGTCATTTATTTATAAAATTTCAGAAATAATTGAAAATCAAAATAAAACTATAGTAGAGCTGTTAGCAGAGAATTCTGCAATACTTAAAAAAATGGTTTCGATAGAAAAAGAAGCATCAAAATTAATATCTCAGTTTCCAATTGAAAGCATTACTAAGCTGCACGAGTTGGAGAACATTATTAACATAGATGATAATATTAATAAATACATATGTAAGTTTAAATTTATAATATTATTTTCTTGTAAAATATTTAAAGTCATATTATTATGTTATATTTTTCAGATTTCTGCTATTCGAAGACTTGTTTGTTCTGGTGGTTTGCAAAAAAATTTTAAAAAATTATTTGGTCAAGAAATCATATTGAATTTTAATTACGACGGTATTCATGGAAAAAACTCCTTCAAAGAATTGAAAAATGTTAATGCTGTGTAAGAACCTACATATTAAATTTATATTTATATGAGTTAAGGTTATTTTATATTTTTCTTTTCAATCTATTTTTTAGAAGCACTTACGAAAGATGGATATAGCCAACCACAATATGTGCAGGAAGTACGCAAAGCTTTTAAATGTTTTAAAAATTCGTATTTTAAAAATGTGTGCATACAAAAAAAACAATCAAAAAATACCGAAAGTCAGTAAAATTACATTTTTGAAAAGTTTTTGTACTAATGAAGTTTACATTTTAAGTTTTTATTCATACTACAAACATGAATATTGTGAATTCTGTTGAACTTTATTTTAAGTTATTTTAATTTAAATAATGCCAATACTATTTTTAAATAATATGCATATACCAAATGAGATTAAAAATAAAGGAATTAAATAAAAATGTATATATGTTTTTATTTATTTTTTATTAAAAAAAAAGGAAATAATTTTCAGTTACTGGTAATTGGCGATATAGAGGCTGTTAAGCAAGTTGTGGGGGAACTACTTCTGTTATCCTGCTTCCATAATCAATTCCATAATAATTATTTTTCCAACTACTTTCATATAACTCGTATAGAGGTACTGCTTTGTAATCAGTCGAACAATAACCGCTGTAGAATTAACAAACGAATTAATCCTTTTGTATCAGTTGAGTAATAACTGTTGAAAAATTAATACATGAATTAATCATATGTATTGTTGAAAAGAGGCGATTGCCTACCGCCTATGACATCGCCATGTAAAAGTAATGTATTTTTTCAAAGTAAAGTAATTAAGGCGAGAAGTACTTGTAGTTACATGAAAATCAGTGAATAACTAATTCAGAATCAGTTCCATTCGCTACTGGGCTATTTGTACACAAGATAAATAAAACGAAAATATTTCCGATAATTTAGCCAATTGGTTCATTAAACATAAAACTAAAGTAGGTCTAAATGTACCAACATATGTATGAAAACTCTCCTTGGAAAGTAATAAAATAACAACCATAACCGTTCACCAGGAATTTATTATCATTTTGGGATAGAACTAAGCATTAAAGGATTGAAATTAACATTTCCTAATTATATCGAAACATTTTTTCATTGATATTGGTGTAGATGGCTTACCTATTTAAGAGCTCGAATCAAACGTTGTGGCCAATATTGGGAGCAGTTTCAAATTGTAATCAGATGAAACCATTTTTAATTGGAGCCTACTTAGGTATTAAGAAACCTGAAAAATTTCAAGAATATCTAATAACAGAATTCAAATATTTACAAAATTCTGGTATGGAAATTAACAGAAAACACCGGAAATTAAAGATAAGAATATTTACTTGTGACGCTCCAGCGAAAGCATTTTTAACAGGTACAGTTGGCCACACTTATACAAATGTATGCTCAAAATGTACACAAAAAGGATAAAAAATCAATAACAGATTAACTTACAGAGCCAGAAGGGCATCATTAGGAACCGATGATAATTTTAAAAATTGTTCAAATACTGTTTTTCACAATAAGTTTTATCAACAGAAATATATTAGAAGAAATTAATATTAATATGATTTCTCAATTTCCTTTAGATGTCATTCATCTAATTGATTTAGGAGTTCCAAAAAAAATAGTAGCATCCATTTGGAGCAATTATAATTTACGGACAAAATTGCGCAAGCATCAAAAGCAAAAGTTAGATGTCAAACTAATGTCTATGAGAGTTTTTATACCAAAAGAATTTTGCAGAAAGCCTAAAAGCTTCGACGAGTTGTCCAGATGGAAAGCTATTGAGTTTCGGCAATTAATGTTATACACAGATGTTGTTCTGTTTAAAGATGTACTTCACGGAGACCTTTATGAACATATCCTTCTATTACATGGTGCATATAGACTTGTTTCGTGTCCTAAAAATTGCCAAAAGAATTTGAATTGTTTTCAAGAAATACTTGAAACATTTTCAATTTTTACAATTATGCGGAAAATATAGAGCGTGCTATAATATACATAATTTGTTGCATTTGAGTGAATGGAGGGTTGCCAACTTTAGTACAATTTGGCAAAAATTATAGTATTTCCCAAAATATTATAGTACATTTTTAAAAATATCAAAAACACATGATAACAAAATTTTTGTTTAGTATTATTCAGCAAACTATGTAATTTGAAATAATTTTATACAAAAAACATTTAGTTTTATTTCAGTATAAAAATTTAAAATAAAAAAATATTATACATATAATATAATATAAATATAAAAAAAAATGCACTTGGTTATTTATTTTAATCAAATATCAAATTGAAAATCAACTTCGTTCTGTTACTTTTCTGTCGACTTAAATTTATACATATTTTGATTATTTAACTTTATCATATCTTTGGTTGGCTTGGAAAAAACGACACGCATCCACCTTCTAGGGCTACTTTTTGTGAAGTTAATAAAGTTGCATTGACTGTTTCCAATTAATTTGTTTCTTATTTTAGTTTTCAATAAATTAACCTTACTCAAAATTCGCTCACATACAATATATATTTAAAATACATCGTGATAGGTTTTGGAACACAAAATCGTCAAAATCCTTATATAAAAAAATTATAGTACGATTAGACCTCTCGATAGCACATAGTACGCTACGCTAGCCATAAAATATAGTACAAATACTATAATTATAGTACAGTTGGCAAGCCTAACAATTGCATAATCGTATTATTGAACGTAAATGCAAACTGGAAGAAAACATTCTAAATAAATCTGGTCCAGAAAAGTTAACGAATAAAAAAAAAAATTTACCTCTTTTCCTATATATAGCAAATATTATTTCGATATCTTTTTCATGAGTGATTCGCCACCCAATAACTTTTGTTATATTAAGTTCTTAATTCCGATACAAATCAAAGGTTTTTAAAATCTGTAATGGAAAAGAATATGTTATTGGAACAAAATTTTTGGAAATGCCAAACTATTTTAAAGAGCTATTTGAATCTACCTTGACATTAGGTATCTGCTTTTCTAATGGTCTCTCAGAAGAGGAAAAAATATTTCACATTATAATTAATGATATTTCATGTAAAATTATGTCTTTCCCTGTTGTGGAAGGCTTTGTTTTAATACCTTTATTACTTTTATGCATTTCTTAAAATAATTCTTTTAATGAAATGTATTTTAGCAAAAACAAAAATATGAATCGATATAATTATTTTTCTTTTTTTTTTAGATATGGATAATAATGAAAGCCAATCTATTTTAGCTAAAGTAATCAAAGATATGAAGTTTTCTGACAGGGACGATTCAAACTAAATATCAACCATTAGTGGTCAGCGGCTTCTTTTTTCTACTGCTAAAGGTTATATAGATTTCTTAACTATTGATATGCTAGAGGATCACTGGGCCGTACTTCTTCGCAATTGAAGATGAAAGTGCAGTAACGCTAACTGAGGAGCGGTATCACTGCACGTTCGGCTTTTAAAAAGAAACCTGAGATGTGGTTTAAAGTGGATGGAGCCACCGCTCATAGTTCTCGAGCTATGCAATGGCACTTTTAAGGTAAATTTCCAGATTATTTCCAGATTATAAATGTGTATTAGACTGCACCCGAATTTTTTCTTTAGAATTTTCTGTAATTATTTAGCTTTTATTTTCTGTAATTAATTTTTAACTATATTTAAAAATTTCGCTTTGAAATTGTCATATCAAGCTGCATTCACAATTTTATTTTTTACATTTTCATACGCTTTTTAAAAGCAAGGATTTGTTAAAAAAGTATTTTTCTTTAAATTAAATCTGGAAACGTATTATCAAAATTGACATTTTCAGAAATTTTTAACAAAATTTAGAATACTATTTAATGTAATATAATGATTTATTTAACCTTCATAGAAATATTTAAAACTTGGACCAAATTTTAGTTCATATATTAAAGTAATATTTTAGATTTTATCAACAAATAACACAAGAGTAAGATTAGGGTTAGCTAAGCCTTAAAATCACAATTAAATTAAAAATTATCAACAATTTCTTGACATTTGCTAAGCATATACTTTTTTTTTTGTCGTATTTGTAAAATGTCATAACATATTATAATTTTCTAAGCATAACGACATACAGATACAATATACGAATTTTTATATAAAAGATAAAAACTATATATGAAATTTAAGATATTGTATCTGAATTATTTTTTAGTTAGGAATTCCAACTTAAAATTATTATCTTAGTTAATTTGTTATTTCAACATTTGCAGTTTCAATATTTGTACTTTTTTTATTATTTCCAAACTAAAGATGAAAAATTTCGAAATTATCCCATTTATAATTTTTACTTATTTTTTCATTAGTAAAATTTATAACTTAATTTTATTCTTTACGATGTATGTAGTGAGAACGTCTCATAAATTCGAAATTCAATTTATTAATTTTATCATAATATTATTCTCAATTTTAATATACGTCATTGATCACGCGATATAATTAATTGATATCAAATAACTGCATTCCTAATAGTTATAATTATTACTCAATAATTTAAATTGGGAATGCAAAATTAAAGAACCAATCAATTAAAGAACCATCAATCACTCGAGAACTTTAAAATCGTATAGGTAATACTGAGTGAACAGTAACAAAAATAAAATTAATTTATTTTTGATATAATTTATTGATATGGATCTTAACCACTTATATGATTTAAATGGACTAGTGAATTGGGCTGATAATAATTATTTAGCGTTGAATATATCTAAGTGTAAAATTGTTCTGTTTTCTAGAAAACACTCTAAATCCTCAGTTAATTTAACTATTAATGGTATTGTGTTCGATGAAGTGGATAAAATTTTGGACCTCGGAATATATTATGATTCAAAAATGTCTTTAAGTATTCACTTTGATTATATAAATGCAAAAGCATTTAAAATGTTAGGATTTATAATTAGAAATACTAAAGATATTTCAATGATCCATATTCTTTAGAAACCTTATATTGTTCGTTAGTAAGATCTATTTTAGAATATTCGGCAATTGTATGGTGTCCAGTTTACTCGTTTACTCCATAGAACTTACTTATTTTAGAAAATAATTTTGCAATTAACTAAATAAGTAAACCAAAATGCAAAATTATATTTGACGACAACTCAATAGCTCCAGTTAACAACATAAAATATTTTTTATTGAATGACAAAATATTAATAAGTTATCTTATTAACTTTTTAACAACTTGTAATCTGCTCTCTTAAATGCATGTAATTATTCATAAACAAAATATGTTCAGTAATTCAGTTTTTAACTGCGACAAAAAATTTCGTGAAGGGTAGTTAAATACTTATACACACATATATATTCTAAAAGCTCATGAAAAATCAAATTCTTTTTTTGCTCACAAAGTAATATGTAAACTCACCTCGTTTTCGCAAAATTAATTTTTATTTTAGAAATGAGAATACAAAATTGTCAATAAATGTATATATGTGCAGTTAATTACTTTATCCCATTTACAATTAATTTGGCCGAAAAAATATCTTTTAATTTTTCATCAATTTAAAGGTGTTATATGTATGTAGATATAAAAGTTTATTTTTTTTTATAACGAAAAACAATATTAACTATTTTTTTACTTTCTGAAAACAAAAATAATTATAATAACATTAACAATTAAGAGAACAAAATTAGGTTTTTCTCGGTTGTTCAAAAATTAAGTTATTTACTTATTCACAAATGCCTGAGAAATTAAAATGAAAGTATAAAATGAACTGTACATAAACTAAATAATAAATTTATTAATAAATATAGTTACAAATAATAAAAATATATAATTTATATCAATTATAGACAATTAAATATGTTTCATTATAAGTTAAAAAGAACATGTAGGCTAAATATAAAAACCCTACATGTATTTTAAATAACTTTGAGAAGTTGAGGCTCGAAGTTAAAATTTAAAGTTTCTTGTACACTTTCTTAATTTTCTCTCAAATTGGGTATATTTAAAATGTATCACCAAATTTATAAAGTGTGGTTTAAATTTAGCTTGTTTTCCAATAAGTTTTTTGATTTTGGATAAGTTATGAAAAGTAACTCAATTTGGATCGAAAAATATGATAAAGTTACGTTTATAGGTTTTAATTTATAAATTATGTATAGCTTAAACTATTAATAAATTCTGAACAAGTCTCAAGTCTCTCATAATTATTTAAAATAATTATGTCTTTTATTTAATAATAAATACTTATAAAAGAGAGCCACAACTTCTATTTATTTACTTTATATGTAATTTAAAAACATGGTTGCTTATGCATAATTTTCTTCAACATCAAATCGTCTTCAAAATTTTGAATCCGTAATTTATTCCTATCTTAACGGCAAGCAGTAGTCATTTTAAACTGAATATGCATTCAGATGGGATCAATGAGAGATTGGCGCACTTCGTCCATTATATCATATAAATTCAATACATTAATTAATGGAATTGATATGAAATCTTATAAATTTTTGTTCCGCCATAAAAATTTATTTTTGCTATTTGTTGGCGACAGCCGACAGTATCTCTCTAGAAGTAGCTTATATTCTGGGATTATGGTGAAGTACTAATAATATCCGAGTTATTATGTTTATATATACATATATATTAATATTATGTATGAGTTATATTTAGCTCAAGGTTTATTAATTCCAATAAAAAACATAGTTTAAGTAATTTTCATAGCAACATAATTAATTATATATAAAACAAACAAAACATAATATCTTGTTGGCAAAATGTAATTCTAATGAAAATATAATCACCTGGAACAAAATTTTATAATTATGAGTACATAAGAAATGAATATACGATGTTTATAGAAAATTGAATGTATATCACAATTATTATAAACAATTAAAAAGTTATTATAAATAGAATATTAATTTGAAAATATTTTGATATAATTAAACATTATTATGGCTTGTATTAGTTTAATTAAAATATTAGTTAACAATGTTTATCGATGTAGTAATTAAATAATTATAGCCGCAAACTATCATGTTAATATTTTATAAATATATCATTTAGAAACTACTCGGACATAATAATATATAAATTTATCTAAATAGCATTTCATAAAATACACAAATTTCTGTAAGCAATGAAAATATTATGTAAATATTGTGTTATTATTATATGCATTTCCAATATTCTTACTATAATTTTGAATTATATGTATTCGTCATTTAATATTCGTAAAAATTTTGTTCGCTAAAGGCGAAATAGAACTAATACGTTATATTTCTGAAACACAAAAATTGAAAATCCTGAGTCAAAATTAGTAGAGTATCTATCGAAAACAAACATTTATTTGTGATTGATTATTAACTGTTGTGTCTTGTGTACAAGCTTTTGTTTATAAGTGATTTTTAATTTTTTTATTGTTAATTTTGTGAAGAGATTTTATGTAAATAAGTGAAATAAAAGAATATGAATAGGTATGTTATCAAGTTCTTATTTTTTTAAATTAATTATTGTATATCAATTTAATCATTTAGCGCAAAAATTCAAATAGACCATCTAGATCTAGAATGAAATTCATAGTTTGTAATGCAAGTAAAAGAAAATTGAATTACCGATTATTTAAATTTTCCAAAAAAAAATCTGATAAATATCAGAATTGGAAGGATCTTTGTTGCTGTAGTGATATTGGAATTTCAAAAAATATCGGGAAAAAATATATAAAAAAGTGCAGTTCCAATAATTGGTTTACCATTTAAACCAGTAGTTAATTCATCAATTACAGGTAATATTAATTAAATATAATAATTTTACTAGTCTCTAGACTAGAGTCTGTGAAATTACAGTCCGTTATTTATTATTCATGCATTCTAGAGCATAAAGTATAATTATTACATACATGCAGACATTGATTATTTATTTATTTTCATCTACCGAAAGTACATTCTTACATACTAATATTCAATTTAATATAACACAATTTATTGAAAAATAAAGAAAAAATTACAAATATAGTTTTAGTAAATTTACAATACACCTTGTGACTCGTTCATGAAGTCCATAATTAGTCCTATGAAAAGGTGAATAAAACAGACTTTGAACTCTACAGCTATAAGGACGACTTAAACCATTAAAAATCTCACACAAATATTGACAACCAATATTATTTGAAATGATATCACTGACAAACGTTATACAAAAAAATTTACAACGAATATCTAATGTTTCTCAACCTAATAGTTTACATCTGACTGGGTACGATGGCGACTCAGATGTATTTAAACGTCGTAGACAGTACCTTTAAAAGTTGCTTTGCACTTTTTCTAATTTATTAGTGCGAACTGCATACACAGGACACCAAACAATTGCAGCATACTCTAAAATAGATCGAACCAAGGACATAAATAAAGTTTTTAATGAAAAAAGCTGCTAACTAGGGGGGGCAGATAACTCATAGTATGTTTAACAGCGATTTATGTCCAAAGATTTTTGCAATTAACATTACCTTTGTAACAAACAGTGCTTTGTTCAAAATTGCTCATCTTTATTATTTATTGATTTAAAAATTAATAATTTTATATTTTTATTTCTTTAATAAGAAATAAAATATCATTAAAATAACTATAATAAGTATAAATATGCATAATCACGAATCCAACCTGTGTACAAAATTTCATTGAAATTGGATAATATTTACCCTATGATCTAGATCTAGAACATATGAAATATTAATCGGAAATTTTAGCATGGACCCCCTAGAGCTACTAACATTAGTCTACACATGCGTAATCACGAATCGAACCTATGTACCAAATTTCATTGAAAACTGATAATAATTACTATATGGTGTAGAACATATGAAATATTCTTTGGAAACTAACTAAACTAAGTTTCCCATGAACACAATAAAGCTACCTAATACACATTTTTGGAGCAATAAGAAGGTAACAAAGTCAACCTGTGTTTGAAATATAATTGTAATTGGGTGCCAATGTATGATGTAGTTGTAGAGTATTGAACTTATGAAATGTAATTGGAAATTTTAACATGGACCCACTGAATTACCGACTTTAAACTTGCAGACAGTAAGAACATAAGGAAGCTACTATGTGTGTCAAATTTCATTCAAATCAGATAATAAATACAATATGCTCTACAGCATATGAAATTTTAATCGGTAATTTTAGTATGGACCCCCTGAAGGTATTAACTTCTATCATTGCCAACACATGCATAATCAGAAGGTCTACCTGTACACCAAATTTCATCAAATTAGATAATAATTACATGCTATAAAACACGTAATTATATAAAATTCGGAAACTAAAACTGTTTTCTAGGAACCACCTGAAGGTCTCCAAATTTCAAGAGAGCCAACTAGATCACAAAATTAGCCTATATATAAAATATCATTGAAATCGGTTAACAATTACTTATGCTGTAGAACATATGAAAAAAAAAATCATATATTAGTTTCCCATGAACGTACTAAACCTACCGCAACTACAAATTTATGAGGTATCAACTAGAAGATAACTAAATGAAACTGTGTATGCAATATCATTGAAATTGGGTGAAAATTACTCTATGATATAGAGCGTTGAACTTATGAAAAGTAATTACGGATTTTTACATGGACCCACTGAAGTATCGACTTTAAATTTTACAGGCGCCTAGTACATACGGAAACTATCATATGTACCAAAATTTATGCTAATTAGATAATAATTACCATATGCTCTAGAACATACGAAAGTTTAATCGGAAATTTTACCACGGACCCCTAAAGTTACAGACCTGCATCTCGGTAGGCTTGAGGACAATAATGATACCAACCTACGTGCCAAATTTCATCCAAATCTGAGACATGAAATGTTTTTTTACATTTTTCCGTAGAACAAAAATACATAGGTTCCCATATAAATGGGGAAATATAACATGATCCCACTGAAAGTATCGATCTCATCTTGTAAAGGCACCGGGGTGAAGTTTGTTAGAGCCTGTGTGCCAAATTTTATTAAAATCTGACAAGCGGTTCTAGGAGATGTTGCTGCGCACATAAAAAGCGAACGCGTACGTATATGCGTATGCGTCAGCTGGACACTTTTTTTTTTGCATTTTCGGACTCCCCGATCTCGGAACCGCCTAGAAAAAAATTTTGAGTGAACTTTTTTTTTCGACCATCCAACCCATCACCAGACTTCATAATATTTCATACTACTCGTAAAAATGGAATGAAAATGTTTACAATTTCTTTTAATAAACTCAACAATTTTAAAAGATTTTGACGTTATGTAATCAAAATGTAAATTAAAACACATCTTGTTGTCATAAAAAACTTCAAGGTCTTTGATATTGTCAACTTCTTGTAATAAATAACAATTGATAAGTAAAATTACCATCAATAACAGTACGTTTTCTATAGTATATTTTATAAGTTTACATTTTGTAGAATTTAAATGTAAACCATTTAACATTCCCCAGTTAACTAAATTATCAATATCTCTTTGAAAAAAAAATAATCCTCAGTATTATTAAATTTTTTAAATAATTAAAATAGGTCTAGAAATCACATTATTTATTTGTTAGTAGTTAGTTGTTAGAATATTTTTGTTAATGGATTAAAGTAGAGAAAGAATAAAATATTCGTATATAATAGTTAACTTTTCTTTAATGTTATTTTATAAATAATATTATTGTAGGATGGTAGCATAACTTTGATGAATTTTATTATTTTGAAGTGAATGAGTATAATAACTTAAATATTAACAAATATATTTCTTTATTTAATATTCTTAGTACAATAATATTACAGAAATAAAATATAAACATTTTTTTTTTTTAAAAATATGATTACTTTAAATTCCTTTTTCTTGTAGTCTTTGAATTTAAATAAAAGGTTAGAAAACTTAATCGTTGTTCCTTTATTATGTGACGCAAATGGTATAATTTCTTGCAATATCATAATTAATATATTAATTTATACTTTAAATACACGGACTAGATTAGAAGATGAAGGGATTAGATTAAAAGATGTGCCATATATTATGGCACATATGATGGTTTTGACCGCATACTTAGCTTTGGATGTTATTAGTTATTTCTTTAAACGGTTTAATAATTATTTATTTTTAGATAAAAGTGTTAAGTACTTGTAGCACACTGAGTTGCTTGGAAGATAAAAGAGTTAAGATCACTTAACACATTTTGTAAATTTAAAGCAATAGGTTTCAACTTACTACTATTAATGCAGCATGGTTTAAGCACTACACTTAACACTTTTATAATTTTTTTTTTTTACTTTAACGGTGTTAAGTTTGTTTTGGTTTGTGCATTGTTCTCTTCTCTTCCGTTTTGTTAATTTTTTTATGCAATTAGCATGAAATAGTCATTCGTATTACATTACATTATTATATGCAAAAGACGTTAAAGTTATTAATAGTATAATAAAAAATAAATTAAATTTGTGCAACATTTAAAGAATTTCGTGTGTGTTATTTAAGTAAAAATGTTAGTTATCAATAGGAAAAAAGCTTTTAAAATTGTTTTTGGTAAATAATGAAAGATAGGAACGTATCGGTATGTGCTCTGAACATGTTAATTTATGTTAATGAAGATCAGAGAAAATTTTTTTTTCTGGATATTACAAATTAATTTGTACAAATTACAAATTAATTTTTCTGGATATTACAAATTAATCTATTAATGCGAAGATGAATTATTATTAATAAAAGAAATAAATCTATCAAAATATAAAATAAATTGCTTTTGAAATTTGTTAACTGTTAAGCAATAATTCTCTTATATCTATGTCATACTAATATGCTACAAGTTAGCTGTCCATTTGAATCTGTGAAACTATCAATTTAATTTACATATCAGCGTACAAAGTGATCAACTGAAACCCAAATCATCAGTGTCGTAAACACTAACTATATTTGTCTCAACACACTAAGAAAAAATTGTATTTTATACTGTCTATAAATAGAATAATCTATATAGGAAACAAATCAGCCAACTTACTTCTCACTTCTCACACCTCCGTATTTCCATGGATGGTTTCTGCCGCTGTGAGTATGCAACTATGAAACCAATCCTGGGCATCTAGTGTGTGGTTACTATAAACTTGCGCATGTCAAACACCAAAACTTGTGATGGATTAGTCGTCCCTTTAAACGCTATCTTTATGGAGAATTCTTCACTTCACAAGGGTAAGTAGAATTTTTGATAGGATTAGTGCTTAGTTTATTAAAATAGATGCATTGAGATGCATCTCTTATGATGAGAATGGGTCTTTACGCACTCTTCTAAAATCCATATAAAAAAGTAACCGAAACAGTTTACATTATGTAAAAAAGACGGAAAAACCAACTTTTCGGAAATCAGAGTTACTAAACAACATTATTTTGACTGAGTTAATTAAAATTTAAGGTTTTTAAATCCGATTCTTATAAAATGTTATTTATTAATTTTAAATACATTAATTTTTTATTATAACAAAACAATATAAAAACATTATATCTAATTTATTTTTCATTATAGTAAGAAAGACAACATAAATATAATTTTCTTGAAAATCTCCTGTGTAATAACAAAATATAATTTCCGAAAAATAACATTTATAAAAATTTTTGCTTGCCTGTATGACAAATTTACATAAATATATTAATAGGAATAGAACGTAGGAAGTAGGATTTTTGTTGTTTATTGTAAAATTAAGAAAATGGCATTGTTGAAACAACAGAAAGTTTAAAGGAAAGGAAATGAGGATGAGACTTGTGATTATCATAAAAAATCATAAATATAGTCTTGCATGTTCATAAAGATATTATGTATTTGTTATAATATTTATAATATAAAAGAGAATAAAGAAATAAAAAGAAATTGAGAATAAAAACATAAAAAAAAAATATAAAAAATTATTATTTCATTTTAACATACAAACTTGAATTTTCTTTAAATAAAGGACCTCATATATTTTTTTTAAATATTTTAGACATCAGACAATCAAAATACCGATGTCGCAGATCAAAAAAAGCTAATATTGAAAAGGTTAGAAAAAGTAAAACTTTGTTCCGATTTTTATGATTTTTGGAGAGTAAGTAATGTTTGTAATAGTTGTAAGTTTTAGCATTGTTTCCAACTCTGATATTATTGTTTACATTTTTTTTAAAGTAAATGCGACCTTTAAATTAAAATTTAAAAAGCCGCATCAGAAAATAGCTTAACTTATATGTGACACATATAAGTCAAAATGTAAACAATAATATGAAATGCGATAACATCATAAGGAATGCAAAGAAAAGGTTAACGAACAAAGATACATTCACAATTTGTATACATTATAATGCATATGTGAGTAACCTTTTCTTTGATTAAATTGTTTTATTGAGCATTTAGTAATCGTAATACCAAATTTTACAATGTGATGATAAAAAAATGTAGATATATACACATATTTTGGTTCATAGCCTTAGAATGAGTTTCAACCGGCTTGTAGTTTTAAAATAAACGTAGAAATATTTTATAACTCGTTTTAAATGTAATTTAATTATCAATCTAATGAACCATACTTTTCCATTGAACCATTCTGAATCTATGAACTATGATTCTACTTTCTCTACTTTCTTTTTAATATCGAACCAAGAAAATAAATTATACCGTATTCGTAGTGTATAGTGAATCAAGTATTTCAAACTCATCCCATCCTATATAGAAAACCAAATTTTACTACATACTATATGTACACTTTTATATATTTATGTTTTATTGATTTTTAATAGAAAAAAAAAGCTGATAACTAGGGCGAGCAGATAACTCCTAGTATCTAGTATGTTTAACAGCGATTTATGTCCAACAGTTTTTTGCAATTAACATTACCTATGTAACAAACAGTGCTTTGTTCAAAATTGCTCATCTTTATTATTTATTGATTTAAAAATTAATAATTTTATATTTTTATTTCTTTTATATTAACTTATAACGAAAATAATAAATAATATAATTAAAATAACTATAATAAGTATAAATATGCGTAATCACGAATCCAACCTATGTACCAAATTTCATTGAAAACTGATAATAATTACTATATGGTGTAGAACATATGAAATATTCTTTTGAAATTAAGTTGCTCATATATTAGTTTCCCATGAACACAATAAAGCTACCTGATACAAATTTTTGAAGCAATAAGTAGGTAACAAAGTCAATCTGTGTTTGAAATATAATTGTAATTGGGTGCGTGCCAATTACTTACTGTATGATGTAGTGTAGAGTATTGAATTTATGAAATATAATTGGAAATTTTAACATGGACCCACTGAAGTTACAGACCTGAATCTAGGTAGGCTTATGCACAATCATGATACCAACCTACGTGCCAAATATCATCCAAATCTGAGACATGAAATTTTTTTTTACATTTTTCCTTAGAACAAAAACACGTAGGTTCCCACATAAATAAGGAAATCTAACATGGTCCCACTGAGAGGATCGATCTCATCTTGTAAAGGCAGCCGGGTCTCATAACTATCGATAAACCTTAACAAACTGTTTAGATTGGTGTGTCAGTTGGCAAATATAATTTTAAAATTAAATAAACCAATTAGAAAATAACAAAAATAAGAACTAAATTATACTTTCTTCATTAATTTTAGATTTTTAGTACAATTGTATTTTAATATTATACATAAATTTCTCTTTATATAAACTATTGAAAAGATTATATAAAAAAAATTCTGTAATTGTACAATATTTATAATATTAATAAAACTAAAATAAATTTTGTTATAAAATATTAATGAAATTAAATTATTTTTTCTTCTTTAATACAATTTAATAAAAATTATGCATAATTATTTTTTTTAAAAGTTATTATTTGGGCTTGTAAAATTGAAAAAAATCATAAGTAGTTTTGAATGGCATCAATCAAAGAATTTCAAATTCTTTCGAATCGATTCAATCCGAATCGCACTATCGTCTTCATATACAATTTATGAATCACTGAGAAAACAAATTTTTGGAATTATTGGTCAGAACAGAATACCTATAATTTGGACAATCTACACAAGTTGAGTCTATTGCACCTATCACAGAGATATAATACACCTTTTATTGAGTACGGTAGCCACTACTGTATTAAACTATTAAATTATTAATAGCTAGAACACCCATGAAGCTATAATAACTCATTTGGGACAGCTAATCGATTGGATTCCAAAATCGTCATACGGTTATGATAGGCCTGTCTATGGGCAATTCTTGTTTGATCTCATATGGGTTATATCATATGTCATACAAAACTGACGCTATTATTATTGAATATTATATTTTTAATACTCAAGTTGATTAGTGAACACGTTTTTTTTATTGAATCTGCATAATTTACGTAAAATTTTAAAAGGAAAAAAACTCAAATTTTGGAAATAAAAGGCCACGTAAATAAATAAAAGTTTTTATATTATTAAATTATTATATTTTAGTGAAAAATTGTATTTAAGGAAAATATAATTTGACATTATAATTTAAATTTAATGTTATATTTGTTGATGTTGTGTTTTCTTTGTTTTTATGAACGTAAAATCTGAAATGGCGATATTTTAAAATTCCGTCAAGAATCGCAGCTTAACCAGGGAAAAATTAAATAGTAAATTAAAAATTTTGGTTTTAAAACCAAAAATACTTTTTTAATTATCAATATTATAAATAAATCTTCAAAAATTGTTTTTCCTTTAAGAAGCATTTCCGCCGAAATCGCGAAAAAACATCGCGGGACATTAATCCGTTTCAAATTCGAATTAAAATCGCACAATTTACTTTTAATTTGAATTAATGGTTAATTTAATTATATTATGCGAAAGAAGTTTTTTACATAATTTAATTTTACAATCTAATCGAAAGCAAATCGTGGACTTTTTCGTTTCTCGATATCAGAGTTTCTGTCTATGAAAAAAATAAATTCCAAATAAATAATAGTATATAGTTTTATAACAAAACCAGGTTGTCCAGGTATTCCCTATTATACTTTAAATTTATAATGTATATTTTAAATGGACCAGATAAATAATTACTTGATGCTTCGATCAAAAAAGTAATAAAGATTTAGAAACAATATTTTTGTAAAATTTATACAAAACAAAAATATTGTTTATAATAGTTACAATAATGTCTAAAATGTCTTGTAGCATTTTTACTTGAATTAGTATTAATATAAAAATAAATAAATTATTAAAATTTTCATCTTGCTTTTTGAAGATTTCTGTTTACTTTTATTTCTTATAAATATTAAATATATCATAATTTAATTAAAAAATAAAATTGTAAATTTTTTTTTTTCAGTTATATTGAATAAAAATACAAAAAACAAGATGAAAAATATTTTTGTTGTTCAATGAAATTGAACGCGATGTAGAATTTGATGTAAATTATTATTAAAAAAAAGAACAAAATATTTTGTAATAATTTCCATGAATTTTTCTTAATAAAAACACAAGAAAAATTGTTTTCTTTCAATTTGATTTCTGTATATCTAAAAAAAATACATACTTTCAAAATGCTAAAGAAATTTGAAAAATATACAACAACAAAAATGGCATATTTCGGCAGTTTCATGTTGGTTGAATTCAAATATTGTCATATCAGAACTGTTCTCGTAACCATTCGAAATGAGTTGATTGATAAAATTTAGACGGCCTCTCCATGGTATCATTGTTTCATCTATAACAATCATTTGAATAATTGTGATAGTTTTGCTAGTAATGGGTTTATTTTCACCAATTTTGTTTCTCCAACCGGGTTTTCATTATCACTGAAATGTAAACATTTTAAGAGCACTTCAAATCTATTACGTGACATATTTTTGACAATAACAGCATTTCTGTGTAATGGATTTTTTGACAAATATAACCAACCGCATTGTAGGAACAGTAGATATATATACCCATAATCAAAACAAGCCAAACATTTTTGGATTTCCGTTTCATACGTATTCTTCCAATTTGCCATCATTGAACGACTCCTGATAGCATGTGTGGCAATGAATTGTGATGCATACCTATTGGTTTCTGTGACAATAAGATCTAAAACCTCATCAGTAAGGAACAATTTGTATAAACTAAACGGATCTATAAGCAAGATTATAATTTAGGCTGCTGTCATCATGAAAAGAAATTGTTTGTCTCTAATTGTACATTCTGATTCTCCCCATGTGTCAGTGCGTGATGTAGCGTCCAAATCCTCCGTAGAGCCAGTTTCGATTATAGATTATATCATCTATTTCACTATCTGATTCGCTATCATTGTCAGATTCTGATGGTACGTATGACTCTTCAGATCCAGAAAAGTCAACATCTTCCATATCAGAAGAATCTTCTTCGAGGGCAGCTAAAATCTCTTACGGTTTCATTCTATATCCATAAATGTTAAATAAAATTTTATTTAAAATTTTGTAAATATGTGTGCCATATATGGTACACGACGACTAAAATACCGTATGTGTATTATATATAGACGTAGTGTACCACAGGTGGTCCACGACGAAAAAGTGACAAGAACTATACTTATTAGACCCTGTTGTTTTTATTAAACTTACCTTTGCCTATACGCACTGACGAAGTACTTTATACATTTAAAAATAAAAATTTACGGCCAAAAATAATTTCCATAACATTCACTGAAGGCGTTTCAAAATACTGTGGAGTGTACCACTGGTAGTGCACGATGTCACGAACGTGTTAAAAAACAAATGCTATAAGAAAAAAAAATAAATGTCTCATTTTTGATTTACAATTTTCCAAGGTAGTTGTTTTTTTAAACAGAACACATTTTATATCAACAATTTACTATCATTAAATTTGAAACTGTGGTGAGAATAATTTAAGTTAAAAAAAAAAAATTATTTTTATTTTAGAAGAAGAAAAGTACGTAAATCATTTATTCACCAATAATATCATTTATATCAAAAAAAACATAGTCAAATAAAAAGAATTTCATTTTAAAAATTTCATTTGAATGGCAAATAAATCAAGTTAAGCTAATTATATTAAATTTTTTTGTTTTATAAGTTTTTTGCTTTTTCAATATCACATTATTTATTACGCGATTACGCCAAATATATCCTTGAAGAGAATAATTTATGAAGGCTATTAAAAAGTTATATTTACTATTTACTTTGTTAAACTTTTAATGTTGGTTATCTAAAAAATTGTCATAAAAAAAAACAAATTGTGTCTTTTATATTATATTAGTATAATTATATAAAATACATTGCAATTACGTACATATATAAATGAATTAAAATTTTGGCGTAATAGACGTATATATGTATATAAACAATAAACTATAATAAAAATACAGAAATGTCTTCTTCAATAATATAAACTATATAAAAATATGCAGAAAAAACCAATCCTACTAAATTTTTTTTAGGTTATGTTCGATTTGAACTTTGCTATGCTCTAATTTTTGCGTATATTTTCTTATTATGGACCCAGCTTTATGCTCTTCCTCATATATTTAATATCGAAACTTTTTAAATGTTGTATATTAATCAATAAATTCGCTAATAAAATAATATAAGTACATAATATACATAAATTAATATATAATTAAAATAATTTTTTTATTTCCTAAAGATTATTAGACGCAAGCTAGTTGTATTATTTTAATTTCAATGTTGTAACAGCGGTAATTTTCCAAAATAAAAAGAATAGTAAAAATAAATCCCACTTTATTTTGTAAATTTTTTTTTAGCAAAAATAAATTAATTTTCAGCATTTATTTATCCTTTTTATGGCTTTCACAAGTGTTTTAAAACTGTTGTATAATTTTATTATAGTTCCGTGCTCGTTCACCTGTGTTCCGCGAATGATTTAGCTTCTATAAAATGTTTTAAATGTTCTCCAATAAATGTTTTATGGGAAGGAATATTTAAAAAGTTCTTGTCAGAATGTTCTCAATGTACAAAATCTACAACCGTCAAAGTCCATTTGTTGAATATGTAATAAGCGATATTGGTTATGTATAAATTTTAAAATAATTTAACATAAAACAACTATAACTATAACTAACTAGGAAGTTTTATGTTTCGCCCTTGTATACAATTATAAAGTTATAGAAATTCCGCTTGGACGTCTTTTTAGGTAGATTTAAGTCGGAAAATAGGGGGGTTGGTAAAACAAAAATTTGCGGAATAGATATACAGAAAAATTTGCGTGCAAAATAGATAATAAATAAATCTTGAAACAAATAAATAAATGGACAAAAAAAACTGAAACTACAATAAGTACTTAGTTTAGACACATAATGAAATTAAAGTTATTTAAAATTCAGTGGTAGAAATAAATAAATTTTTATATAAATAAACGCTAAAATACAAATAAATTCGTGGAACATGGATGGTGTGTTCCAACTATTGCCCTCCCGACTATGATTTACCAATATGTACCAAAAAAAAAAACAATTTTTTGGGTCAATCCCTTAATTAGCTTAATGAATTATAATAATTTACAACATTATTACATCATCATGATCATCACCACTCTGCAAGCATAGGTAAATTAGAAGCTTTTACCACATCTTCATTTTACAACAACACTAGACTAAACATTTTCTCCTAACTAACAAAAAAAATATCACTAGTAAAAAAAAAAATTAGGTATTTATAAATAATTAATAAATAAGTATAAATTTAACATATGTTTTCTACCGAATTACTCTTAATTTCTGGTAATTTAATTGGAGTTCGATGACCGCAAAACTCTGAATAGTGAGTGCTAGAGAAAAAAATTTTATTGTCGACTATCGATACAAAAAAAAAAAATCGATAACTTTTGGCAACTTAACCAATTTTCTTATACAATAAATAAATTTAATAAAATTTAAAAAAAAAAAAAAAAAAAAAAAAAAATTTAAACATAAGATTTAAATAAAAAAATATAAATACATAAATTTTTGGTTATGATAGTCCATCGATGATTCGTTGATGAATGTTAAATTTTGCAGATTTCAGTTATTGCTGCACTATAATGTTCTTAATGATTCGGTGCTAGATATTTGGGTTTTTGAAGGATCAAATAAAATGCCAATATTTATCTCTTGTTTGCACTTTCATATGTATATTTTAATTTTTATATATATATAAATGTACTTAATAATTTTGCATTTAATGCCTTGTAAATTTTAGTTATCAATTTTTTTCTGTTTATTTAATTATATGTGATTTTAGGTGAAATATAACATTTTCACATTTGGTTTTTATTTTATGTTTTTTTTTTTATTATAAAAATAGTGCATAAGTACCACACTTTTTATTTTAATATTTAATATAACTAATGAACAATTTCACTTGTAGATACATTGTATATTGTGATAGTAAAATTAAAATTTTAAATTAATTATGGATTTATTATAAATAATCCTTTTAAATTTTAACTATTTTTAAATATTTCAAATTGTAGTTTCTTTAACATTAATTTTTATGTCTATAATTTAATTTTGGTATTTACACATAATGTATAGTCAAATCTTTTTTTTTTACTTTATATATTATTTTATTATTAAATGTTCGATTATACACAATTTTATTAAATTTATAATAAATATCTTACAAGACACAAAAACTTATCTTTTAATGAAAAATTGGTTAACTTGTCAAAAAAAATATTTAATACAAAAAAACAAGATACAAAAATATCGACTATCACGGATCCGAGTTTTCAACATTCTCCTGTTATCAAAATTCTTCTCAAACTCTTTAACTCATCTTTCGACTATCAAAATTTATCACTCGAAATTACCAACAAATCAGAATTAATTTTGATATCGATTTTGATATTTGAAATTAAGAATAAATAATAGATCAAATAATATAATTAATAATTGATTATTAAATTAAAATAACAAAAAAAGTCGTATGACCGCTCTATTAAATATGGTCTCTCGCGAAATTATATAGTACATATCGTCACCCCATTGCTATCTTGTTCAATAGACCATTTTTCTCGAAATTGAGTTAGATATTGATTCATAATAATTTTAAGCTGTTCTATCGTTTGGCATTTACCGTTTTGTTCTATATCAAAACGTTTTTCATATACGCAGTAACATTTATGTTCTAAAAACCAAAATTGACAAAGTTTAGAGTGTCTTGTTTAGTCAATATCCATTTCCATTCTTTTTATTTTAAATTGAACATTTTTACATTGTGTCTTGTTGATAAGAAAACATGTACTAACATGTTCAATACGCCTTAAAATTAAATTTTATGTTCAATATGTAATTTTAAAATTTAGTTCTATCTTGTTCAATATCATATAAGCCTTATTAAGTTTAAATGATATTGAACAAAACATACATAAAATGTAATTTTATTGTATGGTGCTATTTTGTTCAATATCAAGTATTTCAAGCGATATTAGTCAATATCCATAATTATAGTTAAGTGTAAGTTTGGTCAATATCCAATAGAGACTCAGTAAGAATATAGATAAATATTTAAAAATTAGTTGGTTGTAATTTTTGAAGGAGGAATATCGTTAATGTAAGTATTATACATTTAAAAAAAAATTATTTTATTAATTTTTTTAAGTTTTTCAGTGATTGCAAAAATATAACTGATGATCTGGAAAGATGTTCATCACCAGAGATGGATATTTCTCCACCTCTTCAAAAGTAATTATTTTATTATTTTATTTTATTTCAGTATATATAAAAAAAAAACTTCTATTTAAAAAAATCAGCATGATCAACGAAATTTTACCGGATAGTCCTGTTCCTGGTGGTGATACATCTGGAGAAAATGTAGTTGAGGAAAATTTTAAATTGGATGGAGTACCAAATTTGAGAAAGTCACCTATACATACTTTGTTAAGGTAAATTATTTAAAAAATTCGAACTAAGCTTAAATGTTTATTTCTTATAGTGTTATAAATGCGGCAAATTTAAGTTCACCAATATCACCATTTGAAAATGTATTAAGTGAATCTCTTGCTACTCCTGTAGAAACACCGAAATCTCTTAAACGTAAAAAAAACCCGGACATGTGGCAAAGAAATGTAACCAAAAATTTGAGCCAAAACGGGAAAGAATATAAAGATATAAAAGTAAAAATTCATAACAAAAGACAAATTAAAACTAATGTATGCGATAAAACGTGTTCTCATAACTGCATTGTGAAATTTTCTGAATCTGAACGACAATTAATATTCGATAATTTTTGGAAGCTATCAGATGCGGGTAAATGTTCCTTTTATTCTAAATTTGTGAAACGTTGCGTACCAAAGCGAAAACGAACTAATAAAGAAATATCAAGAAAACATTTTTCTTATGAATATAGCCTTGATCTTTTCAACCAAACTAGATCCTTTGCCAAAAATATTTTCTTTCAACGCTTGATATTTCTAAGCAAAGAATATATTATTTTTTCAAAAATAATTATAACGAACAAATTGGAACTGCTAAGCATTCTAGACATGGACATCACATTAAAAAAGTAACTCCTGAACACAAAATTACAGAAATAAAAGAACACATTAAAAGCTTCCCTGTAATGGATTCACATTACTGTAGGGCTAACACAAAAAAACAATATCTTGAGAGTGGACTTTCATTGCAACGAATGTTTAACTTGTATCGTGAAAAATCACGACAACCTGTTAAGTTTAACATTTATTCCAAGATATTTAATGAAAATTTTAATTTGGCGTTTTATAAACCTAAAAAGGATAAATGTGACAAATGTGTAAAATTTGAAAATGAACAAGATCATTCAACAAAAAGCAGATCTGATTATAATGATCATATCAACCAAAATGAATTGGCCAAATTAGAAAAAAATCAAGATAAAAACAATTCTGCAACCGATACAATGGTTTTGTTGTATGATCTACAAAATGTTTTTTCATTGCCAAAAGCAAACGTATCTAATTTTTATTATAAATGAAAGTATGCTGTTTATAATTTAACAGGTTATTGTAAAAATAACAAAATCACATATTGTTCAATATGGCATGAAACGTTAAGTGGACGAGCTGGCAATGATATTGCATCAGCTCTTTTAATAATATTAAAAAAAGCTACTGAAGATAATCCAAATATTACACATATCATATTATGGTCTGATTCATGTGTGCCTCAAAATCGCAATAGAATGACATTACTTGATATTTTAAAATTTTTGGAAGCAAATCCACAAATTAGCACTATTACTCAAAAATTTTCAAAATCCGGCCATTCAAGAGTACATTAACTTGATGCAGTTCATAGTGCCATAGAAAAATATTTAAGAGACTTAGAAATATTCGGTCCAATTTCATTAATTAGGATTCTTAAAGGCATGTCATATGAAAATATTACATTAAAATTGATGCAACATAAAAAAGAAGATTTTTTAAATTATAATAAAGCTAGTATTGGCTTAAATTTGCTACCATTTACAAAATTAAAACAAATTCAATACAATAAACAAAATTTACTACAAATTGGCTACAAACTTAATCACACTAATAATGATTTTATTATTTCATCCGTTTTTAAAGGAAAAAACAGTAGTTTGCCAGTAGTTGAAAATGCCAAATACCACCCTATTTTGACAAAGGAGAAAAAAAAAGATTTACAATCTATGATTGACTACATTCCTGTTCATTGTAACAGTGAGAAAATATTTTATTTAAATATTATTAAAAATCATTAATAATTTTGAAATACCATTTATATTATTGAATATAAATTATTAATGTTATTCGAATATACATGAAGGTATTAATTAATATAATAATATATTTTCTAGATTTTTTTGATTTTTTTAAAAAGCAATAATTTGTTATTTTATTTTTATAATTTTTATGTAATGTACTGAATATGTTCCTTTTTTATAATAAATTTGAGTTTTTCTAGAAATATAGAAGTAATAAATTAAATAAATATTTCAACTTTAGTATTTATTTAATAGCTTTCTAATTACTTTTAGGTGATTATTCGAAAATTGGTCAATATACTATGTGATAAATGTTATCTTTTTCACTATTGTCTTGTTCAATATCCAAATTTTTGTTCAATATCCATTATTTCAACAAAAAATTTTGCATGTAGAACAAATATGTTCAATGTACAAATCGACACAGCCGAATATTTTGTTAAATATACAACTAACCATTAAAGTAATATTAAGTTTAAATATCGTTTTATGTTTAGAATTAAATTTAAAATTTATTAAAACAAACAAAATTTACATAGTTTAAAAAAAACAACACTTTTTCTGCGTTAAAAGTGTAAAAATCGATTTCCCGAAAAACTTAAAATTGTACTTTGAACAAGATAACACTGGGGTGACGATATATATATGCATTATAACAAATATTAATATATGTGTGGGTGTATTATACGTATAACACTTTTACTAAAATAATGTAATATATACTATATAATTTTTTTTAAATAATACTCGAATTTTCAATTACATATGTTAAATTCATAAATATAATTTAACAAAAAAAGACTAAATTTATGCTACCATTACAAATATTTCAAAACAACATTTTCTTAAAAAGATTTTTTGAATTGTTATATTTAAAACCCAATATTTGAATTAGATTTTATGCTGACGACTTGAAATTATATCATCCTATTGCCTCTCCAAATGATGCAGAGTTTTTACAATCTAAGTTAATTGCCATAGATGAATGGTGTACTCAAAATAAACTTGATCTAAATATCCCCCGTGTGAAAAAAAGTCACAGACGTCGGTGTCATTCTAGATAGTAAACTTAATTTTAATAATAATTATGATAGCATTTTATCTAAAGCCAACAAATCATTAGGGTTTATTAAAAGAAGAAAGAAAGTGAATTTAAAAATATATGGATCACGTAATCTCTTTATTGTTCATTCGTTTACCTCAACCTCCCACCATACACAGATATACTAAATTCATTAAATATGTTATCCCTAGCATCAAGAAGAAATTTGTTGACATCTTGTTTTACTTTCGATGTGCTGAATCGTGATATTAACGTTAAATTTATTTCCCAAAATATCAAATTCGTCACTAATACAAGACAAACTAGCACTCTATTTCACCATAAGCATCGAACAGAATATGGGAAATTGAATCCTATAAATCGATGTTGTGTAATTTTTAATAAATACAATTCAGTTAATTCAACTTCTATGACGAAAGTAACTTACAAAAGCACATTCATTCCATGCTATCATAATCACTTCACATCCCGATCACCCTTCCTTTGCTTACGTTTAATTTAGGTTATCAGCAGTTTTAAACAAAATTGTTACATTAATATTTAAGAATTTAAGTAATTTTAATAAATTTAATATTTAGTATTTAAGTAAATTTAACTTTACGTGTATTACATATAATTGTATTTATAATATTATATAACTTAGTATAATATTATATGTATTATATTTATATGTATGTAAACCTTGTTTTAGTAAATAAATAAATAAATAAATATCAGACACTATTTGTTACAACTTATAACATTATATGTGTGCAAGCTCCTTATCCCTTATTTCCACAAAAAATATTTTGTGCAAATATGCAGATTAGATGAAGAATATCGAACGCGGTTGAAAATTACCATAACTTCATTAGATTTTAATATGATTTGGCATAAAATATTAAACTTCCTGTATAGAAAATAAGATTTCCTTGAATAATACCATAAACAAAGTAGAAGCGTTCAAAATTCCATACTATAAACTGCCATAGTTTATAATTAGTTCTTATACGTGTAATAATTTACATCTAATAACTTGAACCAATTGTGTATTATTTTTTGTTTTGTTGTGCTAGGTATTTTCACATTTCACAGCAAAAAGTCAAGTAATAAATTATGTAAAGCGATTATAATCTTTTTGAATTATCTATTGATTAAACTTCTATTCCTCGATTTCATTTGTTATTTTTTAAATTTATTTAATCTTTATAATGTTTTAATATTTAAATTATTTTTGTATTTTTCATCCACAAAAATTATTAAAAACTGCTAACTAGGGGGAGCAGATAACTCGTAGTATGTTTAACAGCGATTTATGTCCAAAAGTTTTTTGTAATTAACATTATACCTTTGTAATAAACAGTGCTTTGTTCAAAATTGCTCATCTTTATTATTTATTGATTTAAAAATTAATAATTTTATATTTTTATTTCTTTAATAATAAATAATATCATTAAAATAACTATAATAAGTATAAATATGCGTAATCACGAATCCAACCTGTGTACAAAATTTCATTGAAATTGGATAATATTTACCATATGATCTAGAACATATGAAATATTAATCGGAAATTTTAGCATGGACCCCCTCCGGCTTCTAACTTCTACCTTAGTCTACACATACGTAATCACGAATCCAACCTATGTACCAAATTTCATTGAAAACTGATATAATTAATATATGGTGTAGAACATATGAAATATTCTTTGGAAATTAAGTTGCTCATATATTAGTTTCCCATGAACACAATAAAGCTCCTGATACAAATTTTTGGAGGAATAAGTAGGTAACAAAGTCAATCATGTGTTTCAAATATAATTGTAATTGGGTGCCAATTACTGTATGATGTAGACTCTAGACGCACGGGTGGGCAACAGTTGTAGACAAAGGGCAAATTTTTTTCTTAAAAAAAAGTGGCGGGCCATTTTATCTGTATATGAAAAAAAAAGACATTTATTTTTAAGTATAAACAAGCGATAGAATTTTGATTTTTTTTGGTAAACTATTTTCATTTAAATAATATTTATTTTTAAATTCATTTAAATAATATTAAATATAAATTAATTGAACAAAACATAAAAAAATCTATTAATTTTATATGTATAAAAATAAAATATATAGAAATAACATAAATTAATAGTTAATAACACAAAAAATTAATGACTAGCATTATAAATCTTTTGATTTTCCACAATTTCCTCGATTTTTGGTGATAGTTCGCTGGTGGCAATTCGCAATGAAGAGACCAGATTTACGTCCGTCATATTGGAGCGATAACGAGACTTAATAAATTTCATTCTTGAAAACATTTGCTATCATAAATAAGTAGAACCAAGCATAACTAAAATATTTTGTTCTGAATTTGTTAGTTTTGAAAAATTTTCAGAACTTAACGATGCATAAAAGTCTATCAATTTCATTGCCTTGAAATTTTCATTTAGTATAGAATTACTCTGTAAATCAATTAATTCCAAATGAATCTCTGGAGGAGCCTTTTCAACTTCAAAAGAAAATGGTGAAGAAATCAAAGATAAATTATCTTCCATCTTTTCGAAATCTTGAAAACGACGCAAGAATTCCGCATGTAAATCAGATAAAATGGTACTATATTTTATAAACTCTGATTTCGAAATTGCATTTCTCAGTTTCATAGTTGGATAATGATTTAAATTTTCATCGAGCAAATTTTTAGAAAAAAGTAACAACTTTGCCCGAAATGATTTCACATGGTCATACCATTGTGATTATAAATCACAAAACAAAAATAACCAAAAACAAAAAACATTCAAATTTTTTTAAACATATATTCTTTTGAAGTGAATATTTTTTTGAAGTGAATTCTTATTGTAATACGAAATGAATAATTGCAAAAAAATTAAAAAAAAATTGTTATATAGATTAATTTCAAATGTGCTATGTTTTGCTATCGGGCCGGATAAAATATTAAATCGGCCGTAATCGGCCCGCGGGCCGGCTTTTGCCCACCCTTGTTAGAGCATATGAAATTTTAATCGGAAATTTTAGTATGGACCCCTGAAGGTATTAACTTCTATTCTATCATGGCCAACACATGCATAATCAGAAGGTCTACCTTTGTACCAAATTTCATTAAAATCAGATAATAATTACATGCTATAAAACACGTAATTATATAAAATTCGGAAACTAAAACTGTTTTCTAGGAACCAACTACAAACTACAAATTTGTGGAGTAGCAACTAGATAACTAAATGAAACTGTGTATGCAATACCATTGAAATTAGGTGAAAGTTACTGTAGATATAGAGAGTTGAACTTATGAAAAGTAATTACGGATTTTTACATGGACCCACTGCAGTATCAACTTAGCGCCTCAACAGGCGCTAAGTACATACGGAAACTATCATATGTACCAAAATTTATGCTAATTAGATAATAATTACTATATGCTCTAGGTCTAGAGCATACGAAATTTTAATCGGAAATTTTACCATGGACCCCCTGAAGTTACAGACCTGTATTTATGTAGGCTTGTGGACAATCATGATACCAACCTATGTTCCAAATTTCATCCAAATCTGAGACATGATTTTTTTTTTATTTTTTCCGTAGAACAAAAACACGTAGGTTCCCACATAAATAAGGAAATCTAACATGGTCCCACTGAAAGGATCGATCTCATCTTTTAACCGGGATGAAGTCTGTTAGAGCCTGTGTGCAAAATTTCATTAAAATCGGACGAGCGGTTCTAGGAGATGTTGCTCCGCACATAAAAAGCGTACGCTTCCCCTGCACTTTTTTTTTGCATTTTCGGACTCCCCAACCTCGGAAACGCCTAGAAAAAAAATTTGAGCGAATTTTTTTGTTTTCGACCATCCAACCCATCACCAGACTTCATAGTATTTCATACTACTCGTAAAAATGCTGAAATATGCAAGTTTTTATTAAAGTCAGAATTTGTCTTTATACTCTAGACTAGAAAACATTTCGTATTTCATAATAATATACGCAATGCAGTATTAAGTTTGTCTGAAAAAATATTTTATATTATAATTTTTTAAAATTTTATTAAAAAAGTTGAACAAATTTCGTGTGTCCTTGGCGCCATCAGCAAAACTAAATGTGAATGCATTGTCACATTGGATATATATATATACGATTTTTATTTTAGCTTTTGTAACCAAAGTATAGAATGATGGCACAAATTCACTGAGTTATTACAAATTGAATTGCCAAAATATAATGTTGAAAAATTTAAGATTTGTTTGTTCTATATCTATGGTAATGAAAATATTTTTTTTTTGTGAGATTTACCTGGAAAATTATTTTGCAGTAGTTAGTTACCCAAAATAAACCCTTTAACGTATAACCATATATCAATCGGTTGCACAATATAATGTTTAAAAATCATGTCGAATATCAAAATATTGACAATTGTATACATATATATCGTAAATGAAAATTAACTGTGAAATGAAATTAGCTATTTTAATTTTGATTCTATTCCGAATACAATATTTTGACACATTGAATGCAAAGTTGTACAACCGATTAATCTTATAACATGCTTTAAATTGACAAATTTATAAAGGAAAGATTTTGAGTTAAACGTGAAGTAAATTTTGTTAAAGAGTCTTAAGCATTTTTAACTGCATAGCAGGACATCGTGTTATTTTCAGAATTAATATCATCGCTTCTTAATTGTGTTATTCAGACAATGTTAATGTATAAAGTCAAATTATTATTTTCTTTGAATACT
Organism: Rhamphomyia laevipes; assembly: GCA_963920725.1. NCBI lineage: Eukaryota > Metazoa > Arthropoda > Insecta > Diptera > Empididae > Rhamphomyia > Rhamphomyia laevipes. The sequence goes on along the minus strand of OY987256.1, from coordinate 26,456,959 downwards.
TCAATTTTTTCTATTACATTAAATATTTTCATTACCTAGTTAAGTTAAATTTTAAAACAAATTTTGAGTTTAGCACAATTTAAATTTACATATATGTTTTTAAGAAACATTACAATTAAATCCTTTAGTTTCATAAAGGATTTTTAAAATAATTATTGTAATTTACATTCTCCTATATAGTCTAGAAATAACAATAATATTTTTTTAGTAATATATTTATATTTTTTTGTAAGAATACTGACCGGTAAAATTATAGAACATATCACTAGGATAAAAATGTGTTTTGAAAATTTATTTGATTAACATAAAATTTTATGAAAACTTTAACTACTTACTTGTGTTTGTACTAATTTTCTTAGTGTTAATTTATATTAAATAATTTTTTATATAAAAATGCGGCCAAAATATACAGACGGCAAATTATTTAGATCACTCAATAAAAAACCTTTTAGAGCCTTTTTGTGGATTTAACTTCATTACTCCTAGATAATTTACTATTAATTTATAAATACATAGCTTAACACGATAAATATTTAATGATCAAATAATACAGAATCAACTTTTTTGCCAGAATTTAAAATTCTTCAATTTAAATTATTTTATTTCTTGATTTCCGAAAAAAGTTATGAATCGTTATATTAATTATCGATCTAAACATAATTATATCATATTAACATAAAACCTTTTTAAATGTTTGTAAATAATTTGTAAATAATGTCACAGAACTTGAGACATAAGATCAAACATTTTTTTGTGTGCATTTTACATTTTTGCTTTTTTTTATAATTTTAAAGTTCTGTTTCTGTTATGTATTTTTTTCTTCAATAAATAAATTTGAGAGTTTTAGTTTCTTTTATGATTATAATTTGAGTTTTTCAAAGTTTTATGGAATGGAAAACATTCCATCGCTTTGACAATCCAGATAAATGTATATGTATACTATCTAGTGATATTATTTACGAAAATTTGAATGCAAGAATAAATTAGTATACAAAATTTGTCAAAATCATTAATTTTCTACCACTTGGTAAGAAATGCTCAGTAGAACACCTGATGATAATAAATAATAATATTTATTTTACCTTACCTTTATTGTTTATTTAGTTAATGTTAAAAATTGCCTCAAGATTCATTAAACATACATAACTAATACAGATTGTTGTTGCGGAAATAAAATTTCATAATTAACAAAACCAAACCTTTTTATTCTTTTGATTTGATGTGAACAAATGGAACTAAAATACGCCATGTTTTTTTTATATTTTTTTCGGATCATCAAATATAATTATTATTTAAATGCTGCTGAATCCTAAAATTATACAAATTAACAAAAACTTTTTGGAAGGTCACAAAATTTTGTCGGACCTCATCTAACACAATTAGGATTTGTATTAGTTATTTTTGGGATCTTCTGTTTAATTCAACTTTTTTAATTTTCTTATATTGTTAATAAAACTTACGAGTATGATTAAGGAATATTTTTGTTGGTAAAGTTTTTTCTTTGTTCACTTCCTAATTTTTAGTCCTTATTTAATTACTTAGGCAAAATACAAAAGTTAAAGAATTATAATTTCAAATTGGATATAAAAAATATAATTATGAAACTTCCAATAAACATAAAAATTATTGAATATAAAAACAATTTTAATATACTTATTATATGTAAACTATTTATATTTATTATATTATTTTGAATTTAAAAAATAAAAGATTTTATGTAAAATATATCTGCTAAATTTGATTGTAAAATTCATTTAAAAATACATAAATAATAGCATTCGGTCATATTTTTAATATAAAAATCTTATTTTCCAGAAAAAACTTTAAAGAAATAATTTATTTCTAAAATCATTCTTATTGCATAATAAAATGTTCTTTAAAATATTTCAAATTTTTAAATTAATAAATATAAAATTATTTTAATTTTTGAATAATTTATTTGATTAATTTACTGAATTATACAGATTCCTTTAAGAAGCCATTCAAATTAATTACTTATGAAGGAATAAATTTGAATCTGAAAAAGAATGAAATATTAATTCTTTATTTGACTATATTTAATTCCTATGCGGAAATTAATTCGACTCTTTTTTTGAAGGGAGAAACTTGAGTCTGTAAATAGATTTTAATTGATTCTTTTATTATGATCAAACATTAATGAAATCAGTTTTATTCTTTTATCGAGAAAAACTACCGTATTTCTAAAAAGTATTCAAATTCAAAATGATTTCATTATTCTATTCTTTTATCGTGTTTAATTAATTCGAAATAGAACTCAACATGGAAATAATTAATTACAAGAATCATGTATTAATTCTCTTAGTAATTTTTATTCTTATATCGAGCTTATTTAATTTTAAACAGTATTCAACTTGAAAACATGTATTTTTTAGAATTAAAATTTTCTATTCCAAAAGCTAATCAACGTGCTATTCTTTTGAAAGTATTTGTAAACAAAATTGCAACATCGCCCCAATAATATTTTAACTATTTGTTATATCATACTGTTTTTTGAAAGTACTTGTATTGGTAACCAAACCAAACAATGCACATCATCACTTAAATATAATCGTTTAATGAGAATGTAATATGTGCATTCTTATTAGGCTGGTTAAATCATGTTTAATTTAAATCAGCGGTTGTCTTCGTAATAGACTAATTCTCTTGTAACTAAAATCATACATTTTATGTAAAACTTATACTTAGTATTTTTCTGTGAATTAAACATTGAATGAATTAAATAATAAAAATATATTAAACAAATAAAATTGAACTTAAATAATAATAATAAATATAAATTGAATTAAAATAATAAGGAATGTAAAATATATAAAACTTGCTAATCTCACATATACGGTATATACATAGTGTTTCAATTGTAGTGTAGTTTACATAATGAAATTGATTATTGAAAGTTACTTGCTCTCCTTGTGGATTCCACTAAACTAAAACAATTAACCTAGCACAAATATTTTTTAATGTGTTGGTAGGTACATTGAAAATGTCATAAATTCACTAAAATAAATTGTAATAAAAATATACAATATTATATATACTACGTACATTTAGAAATTATTCAATTAATTGTTTTGATAATACATATGTTTTTTTATTTCTAGAAATAACAGTTTCATAACTGTCTTTAATTTTTAATTTTTTTAAATATAAATATTCATAATTATTTGTTTCCTAAATTTCGTAACTAAAATGAAAACTACGAAACATAACGTATATTGAAATATTTACATAAAAAATTATCTCATTATGTAAGTTAAGTGCTACAATTACAAATGTTATTTTTAAATATAGTGACTTTTATTTGATTTGTCATTTCTTTGCATATACATAAATCTTTTCTATAGTGAAAGCTTTCTTCGAAATATTTTATTATTTTAATAGGAAATGTAATACCATACACTAATTGAGTATGTTCTTCTAAAATTAATTTCGTATAAAAAATTTTCTGTTTCGTAAATGTTTCTTCTAATCATAGCAACTAATGCTTTTCTGCTAAGGTTTTTAAATCGTATTTTTTTTTTTTACTTTCTGAGTGATTTGTTTAAAATATGAATTTTTACTTTCATATATCATAGTCCATAAAGTGCAAAATTAACTCATATTTCTAACAATACCAGCATAATATGTCAAAAAATTGTGTTTTGTATAGTAAATTTAGTATCAAACTCAGATTTTACAACGTTATTCAGTAATTAAATTTTGGAGTACATTACAATCATTCAGATGAATTTTGTAACTGAACGTAATGCTCAGAATATTAAGTAAAATTGAAAGAAGTTTAGATTTGTTTTTAAAACTGGTTAAACTTAAAATACCGTGGAATTTAAAAGGACGAATGCAATGCCAATCACTAAGTTTGGGAAGTATAGATAAATTAAAAGATTCAATAGTAATTTCGGATGGTTTAACTTTTTTGTACAAATATCCGTAATTAAAAGAAATAATCAAACAATGATTACTTGTTTGAAGTATCAAACAATGATATAAATATACATTATGGCATTTTGCATACTACATCCGAAAAGTTGATACGAAAAAACTTAATTTTTCAATTTTTGAAGAAATTAAAAAAAAAATTCAAAATAATTTGATACCAAACTATTCACAAATTAATTATAATTCTTTATGATTTTTAATTCATATGTTTACAGGAATACATATATTTTATTTAAATATTGCATTTTCTGATAAAAAGTAAAATCCCTGTAGTACTTTTTATCAGAAAATGCAATATTTAAATAAAATATCTGTACTCCTGTAAACATATGAATTAAAAATCATAAAGAATTAATTTCTCAATAGTTTGGTATCAAAGTATTTTGATTTTTTTTTTTTTAAATTTCTTCAAAAATTAAAAAAAAAAATTTTTGTATCAACTTTTCGGATAAGCGGAATTTACACAGTTCAAGTTTTTCATTCAAGTTTCTGTAAAAATTAAATTCGGTTCCTATTCAAGTGGAACTTGAATGAATTTTTATATTTACACGCTTCAAGTAATTTTTTTTTAATATTGGGAACAATACATTGAAATGTTTATGTTGGCAGCAAATGATTGGAAAAGATATCGAAAGTGTCAAATCGCAATAAAAAATTTTTTTTGAATTTTATTTATATGTAGTATGCCGTTCAAGTTTGAAAAAAATAGAAAGCATTTCTATTTTTATTTTGTGGGATTCAAGTTTATATAAAAAACACGACTTGCGCATTGTGTAAAATAATTCTACTTGAATGTGGAACTTGAACGATTACTTGAAGCGTGTAAATTCCGCAATATAGTATGCGGAACGCCTTAATGAATTCTTGAAACAACTTTTTCGGAAAGAAAAAAATGGTTCCACACTATCTAACATATCATGCATACAATCTGCACTGCAATTGTCAATAATATTAAAATATTTTAATTCATTTAAAATCTATTTTTACTTAATAAATTCGACATTTATTCTATTAATAAAAAATTACCATTGTAAAACTTGATTTTGTTTTAACTTATTTAATTTAATATTACGATGGCTTAGTATTGGGTTGCTTTAAAATTTACCATAAGAATAAGACGACGTAAATATCGTATCAAAACAAATGGTGGTTATTTCTATAAATATGCTACAAATTACCTAAAACCTTAATTTTTCTGCAATATTATCTTACAAAATATAATTAGTAATAACCAAGTTGTTAATAATTTAGTAGCTCAACCGTTTATAAAATAATTTATATAGATTTAGTTAGATAATAATAAATATTTAAGGAAAACTGCTATAAACTTTTCAATTTTATTGATTTTTTATTTAGGTATTTTTATCCTTTTAGTCTTTTAGATATGAAGTAATAAATTTGTGACTCCTTCATTTTTTTTTATTAGTGGCGTGTGGTGTAAGGTGCTCTAGGTACACACCATAATGAATTCCTAATAATTTTCAAATAAAATTTAATAAAAAAAAATATTCTAAAAAAAAAAAAAAAAATTCTTTTCTTTATAAATATAGTAATATACGACTAAAAACTAATAAATAAGAATACTAAAATTATATAATCTTACATTCTTGTATCTAGAGTTTCAGTTGTCAATTGTAGTAGGGTTAACTGCAAACGTACTATATTAAAGATTCAATAAAGGTAAAGTATAGTAAAATGGAAGTAGACCCCTTGTAAATATAATTGATTCTGATAAATTCTAATAATTCTCATAAGATCTCTTTACATACTATTAATTCTATGATCAGATTTGCTACCATTAATTTTGATCAGTTATATTTCCATTTATATACTACAATTACTTGCCCCGAAAATATCTGTTCTTCCAGACCTTTAATTTAATACCCCATATGGCTTTTTCTTATTTTTGGCCCAATTTTTTGCGGCCTCACATAGTACTTGTTACCCGAAATACTATTGATGTACTCATCAATACCTTTCGTTTGATATCCCATATGACTTTTTTGAAAATAGCCCCCTCACACACCCCATCTTCCGGCCATGAAAATTATGTGGCACCAAATGGGTCATGGCACAAGCTTAAGTTCCAAATTTGAGTTAAATCGGTACAGCCGTTAAGGAGGTATGCTCAGGTGAAGAAAACATAATTTTTTCAGGCACCTACATGACCAATTTTTCAGGCCTCCACATGATCCATGTTGCCCCATTTTTTTGGGGCCCACATGGTCCTAGTTACCCGAAACACTACCCAACGTGATGTACTCATCAATACCTTTAATTTCATACCCCACATGACTTTTTTGAAAATAGGCCCAACCCCTCGCTGGACCTTGAGAATTATGTGGCGCCAAATGGGTGATAACACGAGCTTAAGTTCCAAATCGTATAAGCCGTTTAGGAGCTATACCCAGGTGAGGAAAACATGAATTGTAAATTCAATAAAAGAAAAGTAAAAAAATCTTGGCAATTACAACACAACGCCAATATTTTTACTTACCCTATAAATTAAATATTTATATTTAATTTATATTTTTTTTACACTACTAAAGAATATTTCTACGCGCCTAGCAAATTGAAAGAAATCTTAACACTCCACTCATACAATTATAAAACTTTGATATGTTGTTGTTGCTGGTGCTAAAAATTTTCAGCACGAAATGGTCATACAAATTTAAAAATACAACGCCACACAATTTTTAAAAAATATATGAAATTGTGGTGCTATACTTTCTATGAAGTCTGTTGCTACAAAATTTCTGCTCAATAGTTTTATTTAACAAAAAAAAAAAAAAAAATTAAATAAATGAAAAATCAGAAACTGGCTAAACTTTTGATCGTAAATGTGGTTGAAGTATTTGATAGCAAGACAATCAAAATAATAGTATGTCGAATAACATACTTTTAGGCAGTGTTAAATATAGAACTTTTAATTCATATTAAATATAAAATTTATGTAACGTATTAAATATAAATGACTGAGGAAATATCTGTGTTTGAAGATAGTATATCGGATAGTAATCAAGACTATAAAAATCAGAAAGAAAAAAGATTACGCAGCGAAGCATTTTCCGACTCTTCTTCAGATAGCTCGCACGCACAGGAAAATTACTAGCAAAGCAACAAAAATGGTGACTATATCCGAAATCGAAGAAGCACTTGATAGGAAATTAAAACCAATTCATGAAAAACTATGCGTTGTTGATACTTTGTCTAAAGAAATTGTGGAATTAAAGTCCAAAATAGAAATACAAGATAAAAAAATAGCTGATTTAGAAAATGAAGTTGATAATTTAAAGCTAATAAGCTAGAAAAATAATGTTATTTCCATAACATTATAGCGAAGCCAGATGAAATATAAAGTCGAATAGCAGGAATAATCGAGAATACTCTAAACATCAAAGGTGATACAACATTGGAAAGAGCAACACAAATTACAAAAAACAAACAAACTATTCTTGTGGAATTTCGATCTACAAAAACTACATGGGAAGTACTAAGAAGTTCAAAAATGGTGGAAGGCATCGGTATAAAAGTTTCTAGAGATCTACCTAAGCAGTATCGGGAGAAAGAAAATAAGCTGATGGCCATAAGAAAAGAAATTATTAAGATTCATCCACAAACAAAAATTCGAGTATCAAATGGGTTACTGATTGCAGATGATATGAAGTTGAAGTGGTGTAATGAGCGTGGACTAGTAAATGCAATGTCGAATGAAGCAGATGGCATAGCAACTATTAAAGCATCGTTTAATGTCGTTCTAGGAGAGAAAGTAACATCTGTACTTCAAGAAAAAAGTTTTAAATCATTGTAACAACTATTAGCCGTCAGCTCAGATAGTTTTAATAATATAATTAGTTATAAGTTTAATATAGTATCTTATAATATAGAAGGTTTAATGAGTAAAAAATTATATAATGATTTTTTTGAATATTTATGTAAATTCGAAATATTTTTTATTCTAGAAACCTTAGTAACGGAAAATAAATGAAGAAATCAATTAACTATTTTAAAACTCATAAATTACACTGGTTACCAGCAAAAAAATTAAATATAGGAAGGCAAAGTGAAGGATATTTATTTGGGATAAAAAAGGAATATACAGGAATTTGGTGTAGATTTGTCAATTTTAAAGAAATTATGGTAGTAGAAATAGAAATACAATATTCACACAAAAATATTACATTGTACCAATATATATAAATTATGGGAATTGGGACAGCGAATTTTCACGATTATGTACTCATCATTATGAAAATATTATGCTAATTGGAGATTTTAACGCTAGAATAGGTGAAGAAAACATTGAAAGTAGTACAAGCTTTGAGAATAAAAGGAAATCTAATGATAAAAAATTAGATCAAAAAAGACGTAAACTTATAAATTTATGCTACGAATACGAGTTTAGTATCCTTAATGTACGTGATATTGGAGATAATAATGGTGAATTTATATATTTGTACAAATGGGGCTTCTGTCATAGACTTGTGCTTAGTAAAAGGACAATGGAATGAAATAATCAAAAAGTTCGAAGTGCAAGAAAAAGGGTTTACTAAAACCAATTGCAGTAAAAATTTCGTTTAATGATAAACATCAAAATATAGATATAATGAAATTATTACCAAAAATGCAATGGAACAAAAACATTAAAGATAAATATTGCAGGAAAATCACAGAAACAACAAGAAACATGGTAGATGACAATTATAGCGTAGAACAAATCAAGGATCAGTTAACAAATATAATAAAAGTAGCTGGGGATTGTGGAAAAAAATAATCAATTGGGATCTTTCAAACAAAAATGATTTGGTTGGAAATGCTGGAAAAAAGGAAGGAATCGTACAATCTACTAAAACTATTTAAAAAAACGGGGACTGAATTGGATAGGAAACATTACATAACGATAAACCAACAGTATAAAAATCTATTCAAAATGAAGAAGCAACAATATTATACAGATTTAGCTATAAGTTTAACCTACGTCAAAGATACACAAAACCTATGGAAAATAATCCAAAAAATTAAAGGAATAGTACCGATAAAAGGAATTGCGTTATCACCAACACAGCTAGCAGATTATTTTACCATGCAACTTAATCCACCAATAAGGTCGCTCTTCTTCCAGTACGCTGAACATAATGTAAAAAAATGAAATTTTAGACACGGCTTTCACATTGAGCGAATTGAAGGAAATCCTTAAAAAAATCAAGGAAAATAAGGCACCAGGAGAAGACAGAATAACATACGAATTTTATAAGTATGCTTCAGATGAGTACCTGATAAAACTTCTAGATTTTTATAATAGGATGTATGATGACGCTATCATACCAAAATCATTCAGAAATGCAATTATTTTCTAATATTTAAAAAAGGCAACCCAAATGATGGTTCCAATTACAGAGCTATATCATTTACAGAACTATATCATTAAAAATAAAAATCTACTAAGCGAATTTCAAGCTGGTTTTAGGGAGAATTATGGAACTACAGATCATATATTCACAATAGTTAACATGGTAAAACTAGTTAAAGCTAAAAGGAAAAATGTACGCTATGTTCATAGCTATGTTCGGCTTTTGATCATATTATAGACAAAAAAGCATTACTGTACAAGCTAAATGAAATTGGTGTATCATACAAATTTATACAGATTTTAAAAGCGTTATATATATAGAATAGATACATCGGCGATAGTATGGAATGATGAAGGGGTGTCAGAAAATGTTTCCACAAACACAGGATTAAGGCAAGGGTGTGTACTTAGTCCGACGCTATTTAATCTTTTTGTTGATTGTGTAGTTGATGTTCTACCGGCTGGAGTGCAAATTTGTGAATTAATAATAAAAATATTAGTATATGCCATGCAGATGATATGGTGATATTAGGAATGAAAAGTGGTATATAGGCAAACAAACAATTGAAATAGTAAATGAGTACAAATATCTTGGTCTAATTTTAGCACCGCAATTAAATTTTAAAAAACACTTTGAAGTAAAATATCGCCAGTCAGTATTACTGTTAATCAAAACTTGGGGTTTATTTATGTCTAATAAGAATATATCGCATTCAACTAAATATAATGTATTTCTTAGTGTCATAAGATCCGTAAATTGTTATGCAGCACCATGTTGGGGACATATAGAATTTGATGAACTAGAAAAAATTCAAAGATATTTTCTTAAAAAAATATTTCGTTTACCGAACAATACGCCGGAATATATGCTATTTGTAGAAACTGGGCTAGCACCCCTGTATATATATACATTAAAGATATAATGCGACTACATTGACAAAATATGGAAATATACTGATGAAAAAATACCAAAAATACTTGCGAAAATAATGTTTAGAAAGCAAGTTTGGTATAATAAAAAATGGAATGAATTAGCGGAAGATTTTAATATGCAACTGGACATCAGGTTAGAAAACAATATAATATGGAAGGAGCAAATATACAACATTATTGCTAAGGTAGATGAGGACAAAAGGCATTTATATTAACATCGAGCAGCAAATTCGAATCACCGAAATATATATATAACATTAAGACATAATTTGGGGAAGGAAATTATTTCAAAGATACAAATGAAACTGAAATAATATCAACAATATTTAAAATACGCGGTTAATTGTTGCGTTTAAATAACACACCACATATTACAACAGAAACAACAATATGCACAATGTGTAACACGAACAAAGTAGAAGATGTAATCCACTTCTTATCGGAATGCCCAATATTAAAAGAAATAAGAAAAGTATATTTTAGTAGAAATATAATAAGTAAGGTAGAAACTATAGATTATTTGAACGGTAAAGATTGGAATACACTCGCAAGATACGCTATGGAAGCATATAAATATAGAAGGCAAATCCAAAAAGTGTTATAAGTTCAAACATACTATTATTTTTAATAAAAGTTAAAATTTGGAATATTTTTATTTAAACAATGTCGAACATCTTAAATAACAAGAAAATTTTAATTTGAAACTACAAAAAACAAAATTTGAAAATAATACTTTATATTTCTAGTATTTTTATACTCTTGACTCTTGCTCATTGACATTCAAACTTTCCGAATTCCAAAAGAAGAAAAGTTTTATAAACTAATAAAACTATATTAGTATATATTAAAGTATAAAATTGGCTTAGATTTTCTTCTTGTTTTTAATAGTTTATAAAAAAATTAATTTCAGGTAAAAAATATTAATGCAAATCAAATAGGATTGTTTCACAATAATACAAACAAAATATTATGCGTTGCTATTAAATTATACAACAAAAATTGAATTAATCTTAATTTACACATCCGGGAAAAGCGGATTCTCGACAAACTCTAGGAAGCAATTTACTCTTGTGACGATTTTCAGCCACTTACCATAAAACTAAGAATATTTTAAAGAACAATAGAAAGAAACATATTAAATATTACTCGATTTAATAGAATCACAAATGAAGAAATAAGAAACAGAACCAAAATAACTGATGTTATGAAAAAAAAACTCTAAAATGGGAATGGGCGGGAGATTACTAGATAATTTGAGATTACTAGATAATAGATGAACTATAACCGAAAATAGAATTATAACGGTTGGAAGCTTGTAAGACAGCAAAAAAAGAGGAGAGATGAGCTAGATAGTTTTGATAGAAATTGGTACAGGAAAACTACATATAAACCAAAAAGAGTGGAAAATATTGGCGGAGGTTTTTGCCCAAACAACTCATGATTAAAATAATAATTATATTGAAATAAAAATTAAAATTAAACAATAATTAAAATAAAATAATGAATAATACACAAAACACTAAATGAATTTAACTTATATTTTTTATTTTTATATGAATTTTAAAGGGTAGTCAAGATAATAATAATAATAATTATAATAATATTTTATTAGTTTTTTGATTGAACTTTCGGTGTTCAACTTTGTTGTGTTTCTTAATTGAAGTTTGTTGTCTTATATAAGAATTCTTTGTTCTTCGTTTTCAAGTGAAAATGAAAATATTAAAGTAGTTTACAGACATTTTCAGGTTGTAGAAAAAGTCAGGGCTCTAATAATGAAACTAAATAAAAATATATTTTTAAATAAATTGAACTATTATCAAAAGGTTTTAAATGAACTATTTCAACCATATATTTCTAAATCATCATATAAATACCGCTCCATTTCAAAAATTTATTTACAGAGTTTTGGTTTCTGAATTAGGAATTAGTATTATAATTCGGAATCTCTTTTGACCTAGAAAATATTTTAACTTAACATTAAAATTATCCAAAGAAAAAATATTGTTAATTTTTTTTTCGTGCAATTGATCCCATAAAATGAATTATAACTTTGTACATTCATTATTTTATCACATGTAAAATTATAAATTAAAAGTGATTACAGAAATTTTTTAAGTTTAATGTGTTGAAGTTTAATTTTGATTGACTGATTTTTTATTTTTCTGAAATATACAAATTTGCTTTCGTATTTAGATTATTATTAAATCGTTTGTAAAATTTTCCAATTATGTTAGCTAAATTTAATAGTTCATTATATAAAAATATGATTACTTAAAACAATGTTATTTCAAACAAAATTATATTATAGCAAAATTATAATGTTATTGAGAAAGCATTCAAATTTTGCTTCATTATTAGGTATTAATATTTCACACCATTAACTTTAAGTATATCAGTTTTTTTTTTTACAAGTAATAGATTTTTTGAATTTAGTACCGTATAGTCTGAGGATAAAGTCTAATTAAGAATCTAATAGAAATTGAGTTAATAAATTTATACTGCATTAAAATAATGTATTATTTTTTACTATTTGTATAGAATTGTAATACTTCTTTCTAAAACTTTTATTCTGGAAGTAATCCAATATTACAAGATTTAGCTTAAAATTTTAAAGTAAGCTAAATGAAGACAAGAAATTCAAAATATGTTTGTATTATCAGTATATAATAACAATTATTACAAATTGTTTTTTGTCTGAGTGGCACACATTACCGTTGGTATTACAATTTCTAATATGTAATTATTTAAAGGCTGTAAAAAGTGCAATTGATATGTATAAATCAATTATTAAAAAATAGATCAAATTAAAATACATGTTGGAATTATGACATTATGCCAACATTTTAACCTTTTAGAACAAAATATGACACCTAAACCTTTCAAGTATAAATCATATAATTCAGATTTTAAAAATGGATTTGGCTGAAACTTTTTTCTATGCGTTTCCGAGCTCAAAAATGCATTAAATTTTTTTAAACCATTTATTGATGTTCTGATATGTCTTCTAAGTGGCAAACAAAAAATGACTCCATTTGTCTATTATTATATCTGGTTGTGTACTATATAATAATACGATGTATAATAATATTTCTGGTATCAGGACTATTTTTTAAATATCTAAATAATTAATAAATCTCGATACTGCTGCCATATCCCCAATATATTTTCTTGTAATCGTAAATAACACATCACAGGCTAATCGTTCCATTTCAATAACTTATTAATTTAATACTTTTCAAATAATTTTTACTTAATATGTAATTTTATTAGAAAATCTATTTTGAAGTAAATAGTTAAAATTTTATTACTTAAATTAATAAAAGTATAAATTTTACTTCTATAGTATATTACAAAACAACTGAGGTAGAAAAACCATTCATTACAAGGGTCTAACATTAATAATACAAAGTTAGATTCTCTCTTTTGACATTATTATAAAAAAATTAAATTTTCTTAATCATTTTTGTAATTTTACTTTATGAAAATTGTCTACCTTTAATTCGTAATGAATAGCAATACAAAAGAAGGTGGCGAGGTACCTACATTAATTGAAATTAAAAAAAATTATTTTTATTTTTCTTCAAACATATTTTTTTTAAATAGGTTAAAAAATATATGAAAAAGTTCAACAATGAAATTAAAAAAATATTTGTATTTAGGTATTTTTACTAATATAACAAATAATAGTACTGTGATTAGTAAAATTGTTGAAGTAAATTTTTGTTCTTGTGAAAGTAGTAAAAATTTATTACTGTGATTTAACAATTATCAAAACGTATAAATTCTCAATTTCTCATTTGTATTATTGTATTCATCTTATTTGCTTTCTAAAATTTGAGTAGACAATTGAATGAGTTTTTAAAAATTAAATATATTTAAAGAATTATAAAAAAGAAGCTCAAAAAAAAGTTAACAGCAAATGTTTTTTGAGCATATCTTTTTCAAGCAAATGTCGTAGAATTAATAGATACTAATATAGGATTAATTTTTGTTTCTACATTACAAATAAAATAAAATTATCATATTTCCAAAATATTAAAAAAAATTACTAAAAATTATTTTTCCTATATTTACGTATAATACAAGTGCGTTAATCCGATCGCATGATAATCAGAACTATCGATAGTCCGAACGTGCGTTCCTCCGAACGTTCGTTCGGATTAGAAAACAATTTTTCAGAATCCTTTTTTAGTATATACTTTGTTAAAGAATATATACTTTGTTTAAATTAGTCATTATTTTGCCTTTTATTAATTTGTAAAAAAAATATATTTATTTATTTTTCATTTTTCTTTTAATCTGATATCTTGTAGAGCAATTATGTCAAGCTTGAATATATATATAATATACATATGTATATATTTTCGGTGACTATTTTGTCTATAATTTTAATAAAATATCTTTGCGTTTGATAATCCGAACTTTCAATAAACCGAACGATAAAAAAAAAGTTTGCGTTCGGACTAACGCGCTTGTACATGAATTTTTTTTCAAAAACCATTCATTACTATGTTTAATTTTTTGAAACATTATTCAGCATACAAAAATAATAACGTTTACATTATTATCAGACTTTCCTAAAACATTATGAAGACAAAAAATTCCATAAAATGTTGTTTTATGAAAAGTCTGATAATGTAAACAGACTTTAATAATTTCACAGAACTTGTAAAATATATTAAATTAGGCAACGCAGATAATTTTTTTGTAAAGAAATATTTATTGGGCATTGCTTAACGTTATGCAAAATTTTGTAATTTTATAAGTTTAATTTTGCTATGTAAATTTTTAGACTAAAAGTTAAACATTTTCAAATTACAATTAAATAAAAACTGTTTATAACCGTTTATATTTAAAAAAAAACAATCCAATCATATTATATTCAAGAATAAAAATGACTAATATTAAAATAAATAAAATAAATAAAATAAAATAAGACTTAAATGTTATCCAAATAAATTAAAAGATTCTCCTATACTTCCTATCACACCAGATGGTTTTTTTTTATTGTTGATTGCAGTTTCTTCATCATTCTGCTCTATGAGTGTTTCCTCTTCATTATCTACTTCTTCTTCATCTTCTCCAGAACTATCAACAGTATCATCATTCTCATCTTCAGTTTTCTGATCTTCATCATTATTAGATATTAAAGATTCAACTAAACCGAACAAACTATCATCTTCCTTTTGAGGATTTTTTTTACTAGGATTACTTGTACTAGGCGACAGCGTTACTTGTGTATCTTTCTTAACTTTTAATTTATTTAATACATCATTATATTCTGATAAAGATACTGTTGTTTCTTCATTTGTATTCTGTTCGCTCTTAATGTACGTATTTGTTTCGCTTTGATTCTGGGATTGATCAATTTCATAGATATTTTGCATGGTCGTTGAATCGTTGTCTTGCATTGTACTGCCTTGTGCCAATTCTAAAAGTGCTGTTGTGTGTTGTAAGTGGAGATGTTGAGGTGTTATTTTTATAGAATCTTTGTTGACACTACTCCCAAATGGAGTTAATTGATTAACGACTTTTTGTACCGCTCCTATTGACACTGCAGATGGTTCCACATTTTGTTCATTTTTATTAATTTTTATTATGTTCATAGAGGGCTTACTGGTAGATAATATAGTTAATGGAAGGCTGGTAGAAGTAGTAGGCTTGTTTACGACCTTTTTTTTCTTAGTTTTATTACCGTCATCAAAAAATCCAAAAAGATCTTCTCCAAATAATAAGAAATCACCTTCATCGACATCCTCTTCCGATTCTTTCTCATCTTCGTCGTAGTCATCTGCATAATTTTAAAATTTATTATAGAAAGTCTAACATATTTACAACATACCTAACGCATCTTCATCTTCCTCGGTTTCATTATTAATAGGTTTTTGTGTATGATTATTATTTGTGTCTTTAAATATTTCATCGTTTGAACTTCCTATATTAAAAATTTCAATATATAGTAAATAAGTTTTGTATCAATTATTGCAGAACTAAAAAAATTTCAAATTAGAAGATTTGTCACTATTCCTAAACAAAAAGGAATGCTTCCTAAACAAAATATTTTTTATACAATATTAACTAAGCGCAAATATTTGTTTTATTATGTACAAATATGTACGTAGTAAAGTATTACCGAGTATTTTATTAATTTTAGTTATTCAATTGTGATCGTAACAACTATTTCATTTATAATTTCTTTACCTAGCTTAACCATTTATTAAATTATTATTAATTTATACTACACAAATTGCAATTTATTAAAATTTTAAATATTTCTTACCTAAACCAAATATATCTTCGTCGTCATCATCATCATCATCATCATCTTCAGTAGTTTCGTTTTGCCGTGTTTCTTGTCGAATTGGAATTTTCTGCTCCACTTGTATTGATGTTTTACGTTCTAGATTCAACACAATATATATTTTTTATTTACTTGGTTATTACCTATATTATTATATATAAATTATTTATTTTACCATTTCTGGAAATAGGTTTTGCAGCTCCAAAAGCTATAATTATAAATATTAGCAATAATTCCAGTAAAATACTTAGTTTCATGTTTGATTTCCGACTAAAAAAAAATTGTTGTATTAAATTAAAACAGTAAAATTATTTTATATTAACTATGCACCATTATTATTTAATATAACTTGTATCTGTTAAAATTCTTAAATATACTTCAAATATAACTAACACTATTTTATACAAAAGTATCACACAAATTTCACTTTTAGCAGTTTATGCAAAAGTATAATACATCAAATTTAGAAAATATTTTCATAAAGTGAAACTTTCTTTTACAAAAAAAAAAAAAAAAAACTTAATGATATTATCATGATTATCTCTATTAGATAAAAGACCGGTTTCACTCTATACTTTGCACAATTTATTTTCTTTATAAATTATAAATAACATATTTCAAAAATCGATGTATTTATTTTGTGTGAGTTTTGTTTAAATAGATTTATTTACCTTTTAAATATATTCATAGTATTCAGAAAATCAACATATAAATTTTCAATTTCATATTCTAACAGAAAGATAGTAATAATAATGCATTATTGCTGAGCTTAAAACTTAACACCACCATTGTGTAAAGTTTAAATAAAATTTATTTGAAGTTAGAATTGAAATAACGAATATCTATTATTTCATGATTTGTTTTAAAATGATGAATTTAATATATGTTAAACTTACTTTATTATATGAATTATATATATTTAATATTATTTATTCGTTAAAACCGAAATCACGTTAATTTACAAAGCATTTATCGACGTCTTTCTTATGTGCTTGCTTACGACTTAATGCGTAAACTGAATGATATGAAAATATTACAAAAAAAATTTCAAAAAATTGTGTATATGATCAACTTAAAATTAATCATTTCTTCTTTAGTATCATATTTCTGTATTTAGTGTATAGTTGTCTGTATATACGAGCCCAAACGCAAAAGAATTAATCCAGTAGATTTTTATTACCTTAGTATGAAAGAAATAAAATACTACGGCTTTAATTTACTAAGTATATATATATAAAAAAAAATTATTAGAAAATATAGTATATTAATTATTTAAAAAAAAAATACTTTGAAAGAAAATAATATTCTATAACCATAATTCTGAAACAAAAGAAAATTCATTATTAACGCAAAAGAAGTTTGAAACAAATTAAGACAATATAGCGTACCTTTACAAAATGTTTTTTTTTTTGTTGCAACTAAGTTAGTGTCTAAATTAATTTTTGATTGAGTTTGGTGAATGAACATCTTTTAATGGCTTGTGTAAAACCAATGTGTGCTGATATAAGAAATTAAATAATAAATCACCACAAAAATGGGAAATCAGCTTATAAAATTGCAACCGACATTAATTTATCACGGGCTTCAGTGCAAAATATTATTAATTTATATAAAAATTCTGGTAAATCCAAATTTGGCGGTCCACCCATTTCCAATGCTATTGACAAAAAAGTTTTGATAAAGCTGTGTGTTAAAAACCGACGTGCAACAGCTTCAGAAATTACAGCTGATTGGACTAATATAATAAAAAAAGACGCTTCAGTTGATACGTGCAAAAGGACTATGAAAAAAATGGGATACGGATTTTAGGTTTGAGGTTTTCTGTAGGTGATCACAGGAAACGTGTTATTCGGAACAAAAATAAAGATTTTCATAGTAGCTGTTCGAAAAGAACTGTTAAATTTCCCAGCTCTATAATGGTGTGGGGTTGTATGTCGGCAAAAGGTGTAGGAAAACTCCATTTCATTGATGGTGTAGTAAAAGCCGTAAAATACTAGGATATACTGGAAAATTACCACTGTAATACCACTGCTACAGTGAATTGAGGGCGAATTTCTATATCAACAAGATGGGGCATAGTGCTATACTGCGAAATCAAGCAAAAATTCCGGTACTTACAAGGACATCAAATAGTCCAGACCTGCCACCCATAGAAACTTTGTGGCATTAAAAAAAAAAAATTGTTGATACTTACTAAATTGAAGCCGTAGTATTTTATTTGTTTCATACTAAGGTAATAAAATTTTGCTGGATTAATTCTTTTGCGTTTGGGCTCGCATTATTAAATATATATACATATATGAGAATTATTTTCGAAACGGAATAGCAAATTTTTAGGGCATAGAAACTTTTTTTTTTTAAATTCTTCAAAAACTTTCTGTTATTTTAATTTTGGCTTTCTTTTAATAGTGAGTATTAACATATATACAAAAAAAAATATTTTAAGTTTAATAAATTGTGCAAGGTTAGGTTTTTTCGTAACATAAGGAAGATGTTGGTAAATTTTGGTATATAACCAAACAGTGGGAACAAAAAATTGATTTTATGATTGTAGTATATATTTCTTAATACAAATTTCTCTTCCAGTGTATATCTAATTTACACACGACGTTCTTAATGAATTTCACCTTACCTCTTGTGGTGGGTGAACAGAATTTACCTGGTAACTGGATATTAAGCAGCCCAAAATGTTATTTATTAATTTACTTTACTCTTTTTCAACTACAAAAAAACTATAAACTCTTAATTAAAAAATAATAACTTAAAATTAATTTCAAAACTTGATTTCAATCCAAAACAATGGCTTAAAAATGATTTTGGATTGTGTTATACATATATGATTTTGGATTAAATAATATATATCACTTTGGATTATTTACGGTTACGATACAATATTACTTATCACACATTATTTTTTGTATGACAAATTTTTGTTCTAATTGTAAAATGCTGAATATGCATTATCAGCATATTCGCATTTTACAGTACAACTATACGAAATCAATCTATGTATAATTATGTTATTTAACAGAAATTTATCATGATGTGCAATGGACTTTAGTTAAACCATTACACAATATGTAGATCATGATCTGGCAGATAAGTTCTATGTTTTTGACACATTCTTTTTATTATAAATTAAAATATTTTATTATATTTTACGAAGAGTTATGGAATCACTATGAAGTGTGGTGTTGGACTTGATATTGATGATAAAAAAAATATAGTGTGCGAGGTACACGCATACAAAATTTACATGTATGCAGCAATATCTCCTAGAACCGCTCGTCAGATTTTAATTAAATTTGGCACACAGGGTCTATACAGACTTCATTCTGGTGGCCGCACAAGATGAATTCGATACTTTCAGTGGGACTATGCTAGACTTCCCCGTTTATGGGGAACGCTCTGTGTTTTTGCTCATATCATTAAATTTGTCACATAGGTTAATTTCATTATTGTGGACAAGTATATCCAGGTAAAATTTCTGATTAAAACTTCATATATTGTAGATCTTCTAGCTCAGTGATGGCGAACCTTTTCGAGCTCGCGTGTCAAAAATATTTTTTTTTTATAAAACCATATGACGCGTGCCGTTTTAAAAAAAACTTAAAATGTCATTATTAATGAGATTTCTATTGTTGTGTGCTGGATGATAAATATTAATATTTTATATGGCTCATAACTCGTACCTTTTAATCAGATACACGAGGTACTACTATCGTCTAGGAGTCTATTTCTCATTTCTGATTTAATAAAATCTACCGAATAAAACAATTTGCAGTTGTGTTCAAAAGTTCTTACGTATACGGCCAATAATTTTATATGTTATATTGATAGGTGTAGTTTTTATTATCAAAAAATAATTGTATTTCAATAAAAAAGTATAAGTAGATGAAAAAATTATTAAATTAGCCATTGCTATTTTTTTAAGGCAAGGAAAATTTTCTGGATTAGATTTTCAAGTTGTTAATATTTTATTTTTGTCATTTCTATGGACTGCTTCAATTAATCGATCTCGTTCAGTTTCTTCCAAAATGATTCTTAACTCTATGAATTTTTGTTCCAGTGAAAATGCACCAATTTCATCTCGAAACTTACTAAATTCATGAACTCAAATATCGTTTATATCAACTGTTCGTAGGTGTGTATGTATGTACATATGTGGATATTCATAAATATTCTTTTGTATAAATTTTTTGCTTTAAAATCGTAAAATACACGAGTGTCACCAAATTTTTCTTGCGTGCCATGGTATATAAAATACCATAAATATAACAAGTTTTATATAGGTTACTTAATAACGTGAGAATGTTTGTTATCCATGAAAAATATTTTTTAAATTGTTTATTATTCTTTCTTTTGTATATACAAAAAATAATCAATTTTTATAGTACAAATAAAAAAATTTCACCTGTTTGTTTTATTAACAACAGGAAGTTTATTAAAGATAGGTATACTGGAACTTTAATGTTATTCAATACTTCAGAAGTGTAGCAACATCCTGTCCTACATTTATCCAAAATTTAATTTTTCTTAATTAATTAATTTTTCAATTCCAAAATTATAATTGTTTAATCAATAACTAAACATCTAAAGATACCGATTTGTGATTTGATTGTTCAATCGCCTTTCTAAGATATGCAATTAAGAGAATACTTGAATATATTAGGAATGCGATTATTAGAAATTTTATTAGTCATCAGATGGAGTCTAATAAATCGTAAAAGTATTAAAATAAATTATAGTTAAATTCTTGACAATATAAAATAAATCAAATTAAAATTATCAAAAAAAAAAAAAAAAAAACAATTAAAATTAAACTTCTTATAAATAAAATAAATAAATCTTAACAGAAAAATGAATAAATATGAACAGTGAATTATTAATTTAATTAAGTAAAACAAAACAACTAAATAACTTTAAATAGTGTTTTAAATAAATAATGTTATAAAGGTATTTCATTATTATAAATTAAAGAAACATTGAACGTAAATGCCATAATTAAAAATCTAAGCATTGACCTTACAATTGCTGACCCCAAGCAAAATAACGGTATCAAATTATTTAAAACAATTAAAAAAACTTTATTTGGTGATTCGCATTTCTAAGATATGCAATTGAGAGACGAATAATCGTCTGGTGATGTTAATTCGAGATGGGGTGCAATGACACCGAACGCAATAAAGCCCAATTGCCAAACCATTTAGAAATAAAGCCAAATACGCGAAACTTTGGTGGTTGGCTTTATTTTTCATTGGAATGAGAAATAAAACTTAATCATCATTTCAGAATATGAGAAATAAACCATATGGTTACTTATTATTAAATTGTAATTGTATAAAATATTTTAACTCTAATGTATTACAATACTTTTTTGAAAATTGCATAGCAACAAGTTGCGTAGAAAAACAATAACTATAGAAATTATTACAGATGTTAAAAAATTAAATGCATTATAATTTCTTATAACCATTCTAAGTCAAACTTTGAGTTGTGAAAGTATTATTTCAACTTATAAATATGAGCGAATTGAATAAAAATAAATAAAAAAAACATTTTTTAAAAATACTTTCCTTTATAAATAGTAATATGCGACTAAAAACTAATAAATAATACTAAAATTATATAATCTTACATTCTTGTATCTAGAGTTTCAGTAATGGTCTATTGTAGTAGGGTTAACTGCAAGCGTACTAGATTACAGATTCAGTGAAGGTAAATTATAGTAAAAGGGAAGTACCACATCAGTGGTATTCGGAAGAATCAAAAGAAATTTAATGTACATGATACCAAAACTGATACCAAAACCGCCATCTAATTTTTATTATATTATGGAAATGTTCAAAAAAACAGAAATTGTAAAGGAATTTGGGATGTCGCGATATGAAAAATATAAAAAATAATTTTACTTCAATACTATTATTGAGAATGATTTTTCTTATTATATATTTATGCCGCCAACAATTGCTAGTTATTTATATAGTTATTTTTAGATATTTCCATTTATATATATGTATTTTAATGTCGTCCAAATCAGAAGCGGCTTATGTTCATGTTTTTCAATTTATTAATTACATACAAGCCTTAAGGCTTAACGCTTTTAACATTCCAAACTTTAACAGATTTTTGAATACTAATGTATCAACTAAAATACATTTTCATAAATTCTACTATTTACCACTTTTGAAGCCAAGCGATTTAGTTGCTGGATTTGAAAAGCATTTAGCGCATATATGCTATCCGCATATAATTTGAATAATGTTTTGGTTTTATATTTATACATTTGAATCTTAGGAAGGGGCAGATTACATATTAGTTTATAGAGAAAATAAACCGAACCACCAGTGCCGCTGAAGGATTCCATAGCCAAATATCATCTAAATTGGCGAAAACAAGTAATTTTTTTTAAATTTCTTGATATAATTTTAGACCAAGTTTGTGCTAAATCTGCTAACCTATCAAAGCAGTGGATGGTTACGTAAATCCTCACAAGTCCAAAAAAAAATCTAGAAAATATCGTGATGATTTTATAGAAAATGTATTAAAAAATTTGGATAATAGTATACAACTACACAGAATAAATATATATATATGTTAATAATAATGATGAAAATCCAAACAATATCGATAATGATGATGACAATGAAGATTGTGCTAATATAACTATTAAATTAATTGTAATAAAAACGACCATTTATTTGCGAAATATGTTATCAAAACAAAAGAATTTATTAATCCCTTGCTACATAAGTTGTGTTTATAATGTTACGAGGATATAACAAAACGCTACGTTAAACCTTCCCTACTTTATGCCCGATATGCCGGCAAAAAACTACTTCAATTTATATGCAATATATTTTTTTACAATACTTTAATAAAATGCAATTAATTTTTATAATTCTCACTTTTTTATAAATGAAAAGAAGAACTTTATGTTAATTAATTATAGATTTAAATGTTGTTACATATTTAAATATTTCATTTCACAAGAATTGTGTAATTTAAATATAAAGCAAAATATAAAGTAAATGCTCAAATAAACAAAAAAAAAACTTTGACGTTTTATGCAAAAACATTTAGAAGATTTTCAATCTGATTATGATTAAATCAAAAAATCCAGATGTTAACTTCACGAAGAAAATGTGCTAAAATACGTATTTCTCTAGTATTATCTGGTAATTTATTAAATAATTTGGGCGCAATGCAGTAATGGTAAAATATTTTGCAAAATGTGTTGTATTGAATCTTGGAACCATTGTAAAATTTCTATTATTGATACGTAAACTATAGTTAGCTAAAGTTCTACTTTCTAAATATCCACCTCGAATGAAAAATTGTTTTAAGGTTTTAAAATAATATAAATGTCTGACTGGAACAATTTTTAATTTAATAAATAATTCAAAGCTTTTGTACCGACGATTTTTCTTGCAAATTATTCTTATGACATGTTTCTGAGCAACAAGAATTGGGTGAATTTTATCAAAATAAGTATGTAGTGACACACTACTATAAATAAAATCAGTAATTCGACATCAGTTATTATTCTAATTAAAATAAAAAGTAACTTTACAATCACGCGACATTATGGCAAATTTGATTGGGTAATAACATTTCTAAGAAATGTAATTGATAACTCAATTACATTTCTTAGAAATGTTATATCGAAGAGTAAGATCATTCTTATCGAGTTGATCAAAGTGATAACGAGCAGAATTATACCAAGAGTAAAAATTATTAGTCAGTGTGAAATAAAATAAAAAATAAAATTAGTTGTCTTTAAAATAAACTTAAAATAAATTGAAATATATATAAATATTAATAAATAACAATTATTGTATAATTAAATATTATTAAATATTATAGTTAAATAAATATATTTTTATAAGTTAACATTTAGTAAAAAGACAATACAGTGTTTTAATTAAATAGATAAGACAATATACAGTTTATAAAATAAAAAGTGTGGGTATAAGTACAGCCACCACGGCACCATATACCTACAATTGGTGACCTTCCGACTTTGAACATTTAAAGTTAAAAAAAAATTGCTAAAAATTATAGAAAAAACTATATAAAATTTGCTGTGAACATATTTTTTTTTTGTTAAAGAAAGCGCACAGTGAACAATAACTAACAGTGAATTTTTAATTAAAATATTAACTAAAATCTGAAATAATTAAAAATTAAACTGCACAACAAACATATTAAGTGCAAAATTTAAAACAACCTTTGATAGTTAAACAAAAACATGCAATTCGTATTATGTGTAAAGTTGATAGGAGAACACCAAGTTTTAATTTATTTAAGAGTTTAGGAATACTTCCTCTAGTCTAAGACACCTATATTGTTTTAATGTTCTTAAATTATTTATAAAAAATAATAATAACTTTGTTCGAGTTGATGTTAACTACAATTTACGTGTGAATACCAGAAATTTTGTTATTGTTCCTAAAATTAATAAAATGCACTATTGCCAATTTTATAGTATTACTGCGCCACGGTTATTTAATAAATTACCGAATTGTTGTAGATGTGTAACAGTCGAATCTAAATTTTTAAAGCAAGTTAAGTCATGGCTTTTCACATTTGATCATACTGCAATATTTAATGTAATAAATCCTATGATCTAGTCTGTATATGTTTTCCTTTATTTTTTTAAATTCATAAAATGGATATTGCTTCATTTTCAAATTTATATATGTATATATTTTAATTTTTTTTTCTCTATTTTTTAACTATTTTTTCATTTAATATTTTGTTAAAACCCCATTCAACAAAATATATTTATATTATTAACATAATATAAATATATTATGTTAATAATATAAATTCGTCTCTTGTCCTTTTTGGCAATTGAATGTCCCTATCTATTTTGTCATTACTTCAAAGTTGAACTATTTTTTTAATTAATTAATTGTAATTTTTTATTTTTTATTTTGTATTATAATGGATTGCTTTATTAAATTTTATTTTTTAAATTGAATTAGTATTGTATCAGTATCATGAAAATGGAAAAATTTATGTAATGTTAAACTTTTGAATTGATGCGAAATAAAGATGTTATTATTATATTATTATTATTATAATTTCGTCGAACAATAAATGATTTTAATTGCTGGGGTATCATTATTTTTATTAGTTTTTATCAATTATTTTCTGAAAACGATAATTAGTTTTTATTTTTAATACTGTCATTATGACTACAAACCCCGTACAAAAGACATCGGACGGCCCAACCTTAGAATCAAATCAAATCGGTGAAAGTCGAATTGATTCGGTACGTGTCCGATTACCACCATTTTGGCCCGCGAACCCGGCGACTTGGTTCATACAAGCCGAGGCACAGTTCCAGGCATATCGTATTACGAATGACGATACAAAATATTGTTTAATTATTGGTGCATTACCTCCAGAATCATGCGATTCTATTATAGATATTTTATCAAATCCACCTGACATTGATCGTTACCAAAACGTCAAAGCTGCATTAATTAAGCGACATTCAATTTCGGAAACGAAACGACTTGAATCGCTAATAGCAAAAGCCGATATCGGAGATCGAAGACCTTCAGAATTATTAAGGTCGATGAGACAGTTGTCAGGTCAAACGTTCAATGAAGAAATTATTAAAAATTTATGGTTACGCAAATTACCGCAAGTAATCCATATCTCTTTGGCAGCAGTCGGTGATAAAACATAAACCGAATTAGCCAATGTGGCTGACAAAATTCACGAAGCGCAACAAAACGCTACCGTTTACGCTGTTGCCGGACCATCAGCCGTAGTAAACGCATTATCCATCTACGTCCGATTTTGACTAGAATCGATGTCGGAAATAATAATCAATTCAGATCACGAAATAATCATTCTTTTAGGTCACGCAGTACAAGCCGGCATACAAAAAGATTTCGTTCCCCCTCCGTCACGCCGACAACTCAAACTTTGTGCTGGTATCATAGGAGGTTCGGGGACAAGGCAACGAAATGTACTTGCGTTAAAAAACCAACCGAAAATCACCCAAAGTAGTTGCGGCACCGCGTATTGCGGCTACCGGTGCCAATAAATTCACTAGCCGATTCAAATAACATCGTATTCTTAATCGACACGGGAGCAGATTTATCCGTCTTACCGTGTAAATCTAAATCAAATAATACATTCGATATATCACTTTCAAACCTTTCAGAGATTCATAAATGAAGTTTGTCGTGGACTGGACTTTGTGTTTGTCTACATAGACGATATTCTCATTTCATCTTCCGACGCAAAAACACACAAAGAACTTCCTCGTCAGCTATTCCAGCGTTTATCGGCATATGGAATAACAATAAATCCGTCTAAATGTGTTTTCGGTGTTACGGAACTCAACTTTCTCAGTCATCACATAACTTCGCAGGGCATTTCCCCATCAGAAGATAAAGTCGAGAGTATTAAAAATTTTCCGATTCCGACCTCGATCCGACAAATTCAACGTTTTATCGGAATGGTTAATTACTATCACCGTTTTGTTCCGAAATTGGCTGAACTTCTTGCTCCGATCTACGTGTTCCTGGTTCAAGTGAGTAAAATGAAAGGCAAAAACAAATCTCTAAGTTGGCCAGAAGAGCTCACGCCTGCATTTCAGCTGGTAAAAACAGCGTTAGCTAATGCTACCATGCTCGCACACCCAGAACATGATAGAAAATTAGCGATTGTAACCGATGCGTCAGACATTGCTTTGGGGGCCGCTTTGCAACAATCCACTAAACAGGGTTGGAAACCCCCTGCGTTCTTATCACGAAAACTGTCGCCTGCTGAGACTAAGTATTCAGCGTTCGACGGCGAACTTCTCGCGATATATGTTGCAATCAAACATTTTAGATACTCGGTAGAGGGACGGGAGTTTACGATCTTTACAGATCATAAACCTCTTGTCAATGCGATTTGTTCGAAAACGGAGCGTAATCCTCGACAAACTCGACACCTTGATTATATCGCGCAATTCTCGACGGATATTCGACACATTTCCGGAAAGGACAATGTAGTAGCCGATACCTTATCGCGTTTTTCTGAAATAGCTGCAGCAAATTTAGATAATTTCGATCTTAGCAAAATAGCGCAGTTGCAAGAAAACGATGAAGAGTTAAAAGAATTATTCCGAACGCAAACCACTCCATACCATCCGCAGTGGAATGGGTTGGTCGAACGGTTTCATCGACAACTTAAGGATTCATTAAGAGCTAGATGTAATACTCAAAATTGGTATTTAGAGTTGCCACTAGTTCTTTTGGGAGTACGCGCAGCTGTAAAAGAGGGTATACAATGTTCTCCAGCAGAACTTGTTTATGGTCAAACATTAAAAATACCTGGTGAATTTTTTGTGGAATCGAAAATTGATTTACCAGACTCGAACGTTCTCATCACCAAACTGCGAGAAACAATGCGAAACTTAGTTCCCACTCCAACACGTAGTTCAGGAGAAAAGAACATTTTTATACCAAAATCTCTCGAAAATTGTGATTTCGTGTTTGTGAGAAACGACAAAATCAAACCGACACTAACACCGACATATGATGGACCTTTTCGAGTAACACGACGCCTTCGAAAAGTTTATATCGTACTAATTAACGACAAAGAGCGATCAATATCAATCGACAGACTAAAGCCGGCCTATGGAGTTTCAACCATTAAGTCGGACGTCAAAAGTCGTACAGTGTTTTTCGGGAGATAATTGTTTAAATTTTTTTATAATGGATATTCTTTCAATTTTTAATTTTTTTTTATAAATCAAATTACAATACAAATAGCTGTCAATATTACGTTTCACTCGGAGGAGGGTGATGTAGTGACACACTACTATAAATAAAATCAGTAATTCGACATCAGTTATTATTCTAATTAAAATAAAAAGTAACTTTACAATCACGCGACATTATGGCAAATTTGATTGGGTAATAACATTTCTAAGAAATGTAATTGATAACTCAATTACATTTCTTAGAAATGTTATATCGAAGAGTAAGATCATTCTTATCGAGTTGATCAAAGTGATAACGAGCAGAATTATACCAAGAGTAAAAATTATTAGTCAGTGTGAAATAAAATAAAAAATAAAATTAGTTGTCTTTAAAATAAACTTAAAATAAATTGAAATATATATAAATATTAATAAATAACAATTATTGTATAATTAAATATTATTAAATATTATAGTTAAATAAATATATTTTTATAAGTTAACATTTAGTAAAAAGACAATACAGTGTTTTAATTAAATAGATAAGACAATATACAGTTTATAAAATAAAAAGTGTGGGTATAAGTACAGCCACCACGGCACCATATACCTACAAGTACCACCCCACCATACTATTCCATATTGAATTTTAGAATGAAATAATCCATAATAGATTTTCAGTGTGTTTTAACCAATTTAATTTATCATCAATTGTAATTCCTAAATATTTGAAAGAATCAACTATTTCGATTTTAAAGCAATCAGACGTACAGTCTAAACTTGCACAAAACGAAGATTCATTCATGAAGCTAATTGGATATTTTTTACAGTTCGGAGAGTGAAAATAAAAATCATAATCAATTTGTTTAACACCAGATATACTAAAAAACATAATTTTGAGTTTACTGCTAATAATTAACTTATGAGCATCAAACCATTTTCTAAGTAATTCTAGATCATTATTAGATTTAAAAATTTGTTTCAATAATGAATTGATGAAAATTAAGAATAAAATTGAGCCCAATACAGAACCTTGTGGAACGCCAATATTAATATTTTTAGTTATACTGTAGCTACTCTGAATTTTAACTGTTTGAGTCCTGCAGCTTAAATATGATGTAAACCAGCTATGCATGAACCCCCTAAAACCAGCTTTATAAATTTTATCAAGCAACAAATTATGGTTCACCATATCAAAGGCCTTTGTTATATCCACAAATAAAGCCGCAGTATATTTTTTATTATTTAAATCTTCGTAAACATTTTTACAAAAATTTAGCAGAGCATCTTCAGTAGGGCTCCGGGAATTCCAGTCAAAAACATTTCAGTAAAAAAAAGGCAATTCAGTCAAAAAAAAGTTCATACAATTTTTTTGACTGAAATGCCTTTTAAAGAAGGAACTTCAGTCAAAACAAAGGGAATTTCAGTCAGAAAAAAGTTTGACTGAATTGCCTTTTTTGTATTTGCCCTGAAAAGCCTTTCTTCAGATTTTTTTTGTTGTTGACTGGAATGCCTTTAGGTTCCAATTGATTATTTATTTATTTATCGTTCATTTTCCTTTATATGAAATTCTATGAATCTAAATGAAAAACTCGTAACAGCTTGTAAATGCATAAGTATTATTGAAATAGCATTGATTGTTAATCAAGTATATATATATATATGTAATGTCATATCATATGGTAACCAAAATGCCTGGGCAAGTATACAAAGTTAATTTTTGTGCTTCATTTCGGAAAAGGGTGTAAAGAAATCTCTTCCCGATAATAATAAAACATCAAACATTTTACTGATGGACATATACTATTCGTACTGTCAAACTAGTCAAACTTCCAAAAGGAATCCCAGTCAAAAAAGTTTTGACGGAAATACCTTTTCAGTTTTTTGATTGAATATTTCTTCTGAAAAGGCAATTCAGTCAAAAATTATTTTGACTATAGGATTCCTTATTATTTTGACTAAAATTCCCTTTTTTTGACTGAAATGTTTTTGACTGGTATTCCTTGCCCCATCAGTAGACTCACCTTCACGAAAACCATATTGTTGACAACAAAAAAAATTATTTTTATTTAAGAATGCAAGCATTTGTTTTTTAACTGCTTTTTCAAAAAATTTAGAAAATGTAGATAAAATAGATATTGGTCTATAATTACTAACTTCACTACGATTACCTTTTTTGTAAAGAGGATTAACTTCAGCTGCTTTAAGTGCACTGGGAAAAATACCTGCTTGAATAATATTATTAAAAATAAATGATAGAACATCAACAATATAAAATTAATTTTTTTTCAGTGTAGAGGCCGAAATTCCATCCACTGTACATGAATTTGAGTTTTTAATTGATATTATAATTTTATGGAGTTCATAAGAAGAAATTGGACTAAAGTAAAAACTATCATTTTGAAAAATATCACCTATAATAACATCATTGTGAGAATTACAATTACTTGTAGAATTATTTGGAATTAAGTTTTCTGAAGCAGATACAAAATAATCATTAAAAATATTAGCAACTTCTACAGAATCCGACACCATATTATTCTCATTCTCCAATTTAAAATGGTTGTTTATATCATGACCTTTATTTAAAATGTTATTAACGACCTTCCATTCACCTTTAACATTACCTTTATTTTTACTGAGTTGTTCTAAATAATATTTATCACGACAAGCTGGAATATCAGTTTTTAGTTCTATGCATAATTTTTTATAGTATTTTGCTAAATTACTACTTGCAGGATGTTTTTTTTATTTTTGCCGTATTAATTTTTTTTTAGATATTTTAGCTAGCAGTCTTTTTGATATCCATGGTTTAAGTCTTTTCAGCTTATGATGGGTAACTGACGGAAAATTACATTATTTTATTTTATTTAGTAAAATACTAAGAAAGCTATCAAAAGCGACTGATGGATATTCTTTAGAATATATAGTATGCCAAGATTCATGCGGGAGTAAATCATTTAACTTAACAAAATCTATGTTATAACATTCTTTAAAAGGTATATATTTATCATTATTTATTGTTGAACTATTATTTAGAAGTAAACCTGTCATGCAGTGATCAGTTATTTTGAAATCGAAAGTAGTACTTTCACATAACTTTTTTTTGTGGTTTTAGAAGTCTTACAAATATATGATCAAAACATTTTCCAGATATAATTAGAGTAGGTTCATTAAGAACGCTATCTAGACCATTTAATGCCATCAAAAATAAATATTTATCAATGATTTGAGACTTACTTAATATATCAATATTGAAATCACCCACTAAGATTAAGTTATTGTTCTTTTCATTAATTAATAAACTACTAAATTCATCCAAAAAAAATCTGTTTATCTAAATTATTTTCATGTAATCTATAAACACACATGAAACTAAAATTCTCCTTATCAAAAACACATTCAACTTTAATTATATCAGCACTACACAAATTATAATATGAAACTTTACAATGGTAATCAGACTTAACAAACACTGCCACACCACCAGATGCATAAGAATTATTGCATAATGCGTGAAAGTTATAACCTGGTATTACAAAATCATTTTTTTCGGAATAATTATATCCAGATTTCAGATAGAAATATTAAATCAGGTAAATTAGTAAAAACCTCTAAATGCGTTACGAGAGAATCAAACTTTTTTCTAATACTTCTAATGTTTTGATGAATAATAAAGATATTATTTGAAATTTTTTGTTCAGAATGAAAAACACTTTCACAATTACTACTAATTACTAATCGTTAGCCTAGTTTCAAAGGGACTCAACCTACATTTACCAAATTTTACAGGAGAGACAAATTACTTTATTATTATAATGTTTACTCCAATGTTTTTATACTGCTAAAGCAATATTGTTCTAAAAGTTATTCTGCGACTAACAAAAGAAAGCTTTTTGATTAATTTTAAATCTTTAATCAAGATTTTTGGGTTAAGGCTTTTTGAAAACATAATTTGGAAAATAGTTTGTGGGTAAGGGCTTTATGTTAAATAAAATATAGTCAATGATTGTTTTATAAATTTTTAATCTTATTAAACTTTTTAGTAATAATTATAACAAAAATAAATTAATATTGCATTCATTGCACAGATTATTAAACAAAAATAATATAAAATGATAAATTACATTCATTACACAACTTAATCAGTGATGGGATTCAAATCATTTAATAACCGGTTCGCACCCACAAAATATTTAAGAACTGGTTCGTCCTACTTAAAAAAAAATTTAATGCAATTATTTAATTTCATATTTATTTCAAATAGTTCAAAAAACAAAAACTGTATAGATATTATTAGATAATGGTTTTATAATTATTTCAAGTATTTCCAAATTGAAATTTGTTTCATTATAGCTTTTTCGTGTTGCTTTTTTACTCTGCCGTCATCTGCAGTGTGGTTCTTTCTCAACGACGTTTTAACAAATGGTTCAGTATTCCATAGATCCAAAGTATATTAAAATAATATAACACAACAAAGTTTGTGATCACACTCGCGAATTTATCTTTTTGCATTTTAAAAACAAAATTCAAATTGAAAATTGTTGTAAAGGTAAAGGAATGCTGCGGTATAATTTTTGAATTTCCTATTCGATTGTTTAATTTTTTAAATTTTTGGTAATACTAGTAGAGAGTTCGCGCGAAAAACTACAAAATTTTAAGAAACGGTTCACGCGAACCGTTGCGAACCGGTTGAATCCCACCACTGAACTTAATAGAAAAAAATGAATAATACTCAATGCAAATCATTATCACTCATTTGCAAATTCATGAAAACAAATTAAATTCTTTTTATTCAAGTTTATTTTTTCTTATCTTCATGGTACCTGATATTATCATAAAATGAATGTGTATCCGATGGAAGCAATAGCTTTAACTCTTGCAAATGTTTCCATTTAGTATGTACTATTGAAAGTCTTCCAGTATAAAGCTTTTGTGGCAAATTCGATTCTCTAGTTTTTTGTCTTTGTGGTAGTATCTGATAGTCGTCATCAAAAGCGAGCTTATAAGGATTCCTTCTAATGTATATTTTAAACATCTTAAATTTGACACCGTTGGATCTTTAGTATTTTTTCCTAGAATAAAAAGCATGAACATGTTTTTAAAGATTATAAAAAAAATTATATTGAACATAATACCTGGTCTTATAGAATTATACATCTTAAGTTTAAAATCGTCATAATTTAAAAAAAAATCATGATTCAAATGAAAAACGTCTAGTTTTTTGGGTTTTATGCGAGTTTCTGCAATTAGTGCAGCAAGTTGACTTGGCAAATTTATAATTTTATGTTTAATCTTGCGTTCTATGAGTGAGTGAGTGGAGTCACATTCCATCTGGGTATGTCCTTTGATTAAATTTTTTTGCTCAATTGTTACTCCAGAAGTATGTGTTAAATTATACAATGCATTAGATAGAACCTCGTTTCTATTTTGGTAGCCACATCCATCAGAATATATAATGATTGGTAATTTGGAACTTTTAATGTGTTCTTCTAAATATTTAATTATTATTGTGGTAAAAATTGAGGAAGTTAATCCTCCTTCTGTTTCATCCCACATATAATTCGACGAATCATGAGTGGCAATATTATATATGGTAAAATTATGAATTTGTAGTTCCATTTTATAATAAGTGGCACTTGCATTAATCTTGGGACATAATTTAACAGCTTGTTACAGAAAGTCAAACAGAGCCCTTTTAAAGCTTTTTCTTTATCTGCAGCTTTTTGATCTCTGGCTTTTGTTATAGCATCACGATGTAAATTATACTCTTACAAGCTGATGTGTGCTTGTTTGTAAGCAATACAAGTATCGCATTAGTCTTTTTTGGGTTTATAAAGTCCAAAGTTAAGATCCTCAAATATTCTGTCAAAGACAAATTGTGAAAGGGGTTCCATGTGATTCTTCTTACATTTTTGACAATACATGTGATATAATGATCTTTTTGAATCAATTATGGGCTCAAAATACAATTTTGTTGTTTGTTTTCTGCAATAATGCGATTCTAACTTTGGAAACATATCAAAGAAGTTTTTGAGGTATTCTTTCCTAGTTTCATAATTTATAATTCGTGAACTTAGTTTAATTTTATTTTTGCGCTTTAATGTTGTTACTAATGGACTATTTTGTTGACCAAATTCATCTGTACCTTTAAGCCAAACTCTCAGCATCTTCTCTTTAATACCTAATGTATTCAAAAATTCTATTTTGCAAACTTAACAGCATATAATTTTTTTTGTATCCATGACATGGACCAAAAGTGAGAAAATATTGTCTGTCTCATTTGCTGAGTGATTTTTGAGAAATTTCTAAAACTGCTTATTAGACACATTTTTGAATTACATGATGCACCTAACATCCTACTTGTTCTTTCTTTATTATGAGTAACAATTCCTTCAATATTAACACAAATAAATATAAAATAACTACGAAAATTATAAATAAAAACTTACCATTCAATTTTTGAAACCCAACATATTTTTCTCCCAACTCTTTGGCATGCTTAGCTTTTGACCTATTCCACAACATTTTTCTTTGTCTTTTATTTCTTTTTTTTTAATTCAGTATCTTCGTTTATGTTTATTAATTCAGAATTGCCTTCAGCAGGATTTTCGAGATTAAGATTTTTTTGAAACACAAATTCATATACCACATTTTTTTCAATATCATTAAAATTCAAATTAGTATCTTCTATTCTAACTACTTTTTCATTTTCAATGTCATTTGAATTTGTTTGAAAATCATCAAAAATTTCATTAATAATAGTATTTTCTTCACTTGTTTCTAACGTAATTTTATCAGTATTTTTTTCTTTAACATTATCATCAAATTCATTCAAAAAATCATAATTATAATTAATATTAGGACCATTTATAGAAACTACTTCGTTTTGTATGTTATTTGAATTTTCTTGAATATCATCAAAACATGCTATGGTGCTTGATATTTTTTTTTTCTCTATTTTTAACTATTTTTTCATTTAATATTTTGTTAAAACCCCATTCAACAAAATATATTTATATTATTAACATAATGGTACATTCGTCTCTTGTCCTTTTTGGCAATTGAATGTCCCTATCTATTTTGTCATTACTTCAAAGTTGAACTATTTTTTTAATTAATTAATTGTAATTTTTTATTTTTTATTTTGTATTATAATGGATTGCTTTATTAAATTTTATTTTTTAAATTGAATTAGTATTGTATCAGTATCATGAAAATGGAAAAATTTATGTAATGTTAAACTTTTGAATTGATGCGAAATAAAGATGTTATTATTATATTATTATTATTATAATTTCGTCGAACAATAAATGATTTTAATTGCTGGGGTATCATTATTTTTATTAGTTTTTATCAATTATTTTCTGAAAACGATAATTAGTTTTTATTTTTAATACTGTCATTATGACTACAAACCCCGTACAAAAGACATCGGACGGCCCAACCTTAGAATCAAATCAAATCGGTGAAAGTCGAATTGATTCGGTACGTGTCCGATTACCACCATTTTGGCCCGCGAACCCGGCGACTTGGTTCATACAAGCCGAGGCACAGTTCCAGGCATATCGTATTACGAATGACGATACAAAATATTGTTTAATTATTGGTGCATTACCTCCAGAATCATGCGATTCTATTATAGATATTTTATCAAATCCACCTGACATTGATCGTTACCAAAACGTCAAAGCTGCATTAATTAAGCGACATTCAATTTCGGAAACGAAACGACTTGAATCGCTAATAGCAAAAGCCGATATCGGAGATCGAAGACCTTCAGAATTATTAAGGTCGATGAGACAGTTGTCAGGTCAAACGTTCAATGAAGAAATTATTAAAAATTTATGGTTAAGTAAATTACCGCAAGTAATCCATATCGCTTTGGCAGCAGTCGGTGATAAAACATAAACCGAATTAGCCAATGTGGCTGACAAAATTCACGAAGCGCAACAAAACGCTACCGTTTACGCTGTTGCCGGACCATCAGCCGTAGTAAACGCATTATCCATCTACGTCCGATTTTGACTAGAATCGATGTCGGAAATAATAATCAATTCAGATCACGAAATAATCATTCTTTTAGGTCACGCAGTACAAGCCGGCATACAAAAAGATTTCGTTCCCCCTCCGTTATCACGAAAACTATCACGAAAACTGTCGCCTGCTGAGACTAAGTATTCAGCGTTCGATCGCGAACTTCTCGCGATATATGTTGCAATCAAACATTTTAGATACTCGGTAGAGGGACGGGAGTTTACGATCTTTACAGATCATAAACCTCTTGTCAATGCGATTTGTTCGAAAACGGAGCGTAATCCTCGACAAACTCGACACCTTGATTATATCGCGCAATTCTCGACGGATATTCGACACATTTCCGGAAAGGACAATGTAGTAGCCGATACCTTATCGCGTTTTTCTGAAATAGCTGCAGCAAATTTAGATAATTTCGATCTTAGCAAAATAGCGCAGTTGCAAGAAAACGATGAAGAGTTAAAAGAATTATTCCGAACGCGAACCACTCCATACCATCCGCAGTGGAATGGGTTGGTCGAACGGTTTCATCGACAACTTAAGGATTCATTAAGAGCTAGATGTAATACTCAAAATTGGTATTTAGAGTTGCCACTAGTTCTTTTGGGAGTACGCGCAGCTGTAAAAGAGGGTATACAATGTTCTCCAGCAGAACTTGTTTATGGTCAAACATTAAAATTACCGGGTGAATTTTTTGTGGAATCGAAAACTGATTTACCAGACTCGAACGTTCTCATCACCAAACTGCGAGAAACAATGCGAAACTTAGTTCCCACTCCAACACGTAGTTCAGGAGAAAAGAACATTTTTATACCAAAATCTCTCGAAAATTGTGATTTCGTGTTTGTGAGAAACGACAAAATCAAACCGACACTAACACCGACATATGATGGACCTTTTCGAGTAACACGACGCCTTCGAAAAGTTTATATCGTATTAATTAACGACAAAGAGCGATCAATATCAATCGACAGACTAAAGCCGGCCTATGGAGTTTCAACCATTAAGTCGGACGTCAAAAGTCGTACAGTGTTTTTCGGGAGATAATTGTTTAAATTTTTTTATAATGGATATTCTTTCAATTTTTAATTTTTTTTTATAAATCAAATTACAATACAAATAGCTGTCAATATTACGTTTCACTCGGAGGAGGGTGATGTAGTGACACACTACTATAAATAAAATCAGTAATTCGACATCAGTTATTATTCTAATTAAAATAAAAAGTAACTTTACAATCACGCGACATTATGGCAAATTTGATTGGGTAATAACATTTCTAAGAAATGTAATTGATAACTCAATTACATTTCTTAGAAATGTTATATCGAAGAGTAAGATCATTCTTATCGAGTTGATCAAAGTGATAACGAGCAGAATTATACCAAGAGTAAAAATTATTAGTCAGTGTGAAATAAAATAAAAAATAAAATTAGTTGTCTTTAAAATAAACT
The DNA here is from genome assembly GCA_963920725.1 of Rhamphomyia laevipes. Classification (NCBI taxonomy): domain Eukaryota; kingdom Metazoa; phylum Arthropoda; class Insecta; order Diptera; family Empididae; genus Rhamphomyia; species Rhamphomyia laevipes. The sequence continues at coordinate 26,419,214 of OY987256.1, read as the reverse complement.
TAAAATAAATTGAAATATGTATAAATATTAATAAATAACAATTATTGTATAATTAAATATTATTAAATATTATAGTTAAATAAATATATTTTTATAAGTTAACATTTAGTAAAAAGACAATACAGTGTTTTAATTAAATAGATAAGACAATATACAGTTTATAAAATAAAAAGTGTGGGTATAAGTACAGCCACTACGGCACCATATACCTACAAGTACCACCCCACCATACTATTCCATATTGAATTTTAGAATGAAATAATCCATAATAGATTTTCAGTGTGTTTTAACCAATTTAATTTATCATCAATTGTAATTCCTAAATATTTGAAAGAATCAACTATTTCGATTTTAAAGCAATCAGACGTACAGTCTAAACTTGCACAAAACGAAGATTCATTCATGAAGCTAATTGGATATTTTTTACAGTTCGGAGAGTGAAAATAAAAATCATAATCAATTTGTTTAACACCAGATATACTAAAAAACATAATTTTGAGTTTACTGCTAATAATGAACTTATGAGCATCAAACCATTTTCTAAGTAATTCTAGATCATTATTAGATTTAAAAATTTGTTTCAATAATGAATTGATGAAAATTAAGAATAAAATTGAGCCCAATACAGAACCTTGTGGAACGCCAATATTAATATTTTTAGTTATACTGTAGCTACTCTGAATTTTAACTGTTTGAGTCCTGCAGCTTAAATATGATGTAAACCAGCTATGCATGAACCCCCTAAAACCAGCTTTATAAATTTTATCAAGCAACAAATTATGGTTCACCATATCAAAGGCCTTTGATAAAGCCGCAGTATATTTTTTATTATTTAAATCTTCGTAAACATTTTTACAAAAATTTAGCAGAGCATCTTCAGTAGGGCTCCGGGAATTCCAGTCAAAAACATTTCAGTAAAAAAAAGGCAATTCAGTCAAAAAAAAGTTCATACAATTTTTTTGACTGAAATGCCTTTTAAAGAAGGAACTTCAGTCAAAACAAAGGGAATTTCAGTCAGAAAAAAGTTTGACTGAATTGCCTTTTTTGTATTTGCCCTGAAAAGCCTTTCTTCAGATTTTTTTTGTTGTTGACTGGAATGCCTTTAGGTTCCAATTGATTATTTATTTATTTATCGTTCATTTTCCTTTATATGAAATTCTATGAATCTAAATGAAAAACTCGTAACAGCTTGTAAATGCATAAGTATTATTGAAATAGCATTGATTGTTAATCAAGTATATATATATATATATATGTAATGTCATATCATATGGTAACCAAAATGCCTGGGCAAGTATACAAAGTTAATTTTTGTGCTTCATTTCGGAAAAGGGTGTAAAGAAATCTCTTCCCGATAATAATAAAACATCAAACATTTTACTGATGGACATATACTATTCGTACTGTCAAACTAGTCAAACTTCCAAAAGCAATCCCAGTCAAAAAAGTTTTGACGGAAATACCTTTTCAGTTTTTTGATTGAATATTTCTTCTGAAAAGGCAATTCAGTCAAAAATTATTTTGACTATAGGATTCCTTATTATTTTGACTAAAATTCCCTTTTTTTGACTGAAATGTTTTTGACTGGTATTCCTTGCCCCATCAGTAGACTCACCTTCACGAAAACCATATTGTTGACAACAAAAAAAATTATTTTTATTTAAGAATGCAAGCATTTGTTTTTTAACTGCTTTTTCAAAAAATTTAGAAAATGTAGATAAAATAGATATTGGTCTATAATTACTAACTTCACTACGATTACCTTTTTTGTAAAGAGGATTAACTTCAGCTGCTTTAAGTGCACTGGGAAAAATACCTGCTTGAATAATATTATTAAAAATAAATGATAGAACATCAACAATATAAAATTAATTTTTTTTCAGTGTAGAGGCCGCAATTCCATCCACTGTACATGAATTTGAGTTTTTAAGTGATATTATAATTTTATGGAGTTCATAAGAAGAAATTGGACTAAAGTAAAAACTATCATTTTGAAAAATATCACCTATAATAACATCATTGTGAGAATTACAATTACTTGTAGAATTATTTGGAATTAAGTTTTCTGAAGCAGATACAAAATAATCATTAAAAATATTAGCAACTTCTACAGAATCCGACACCATATTATTCTCAATCTCCAATTTAAAATGGTTGTTTATATCATGACCTTTATTTAAAATGTTATTAACGACCTTCCATTCACCTTTAACATTACCTTTATTTTTACTGAGTTGTTCTAAATAATATTTATCACGACAAGCTGGAATATCAGTTTTTAGTTCTATGCATAATTTTTTATAGTATTTTGCTAAATTACTACTTGCAGGATGTTTTTTTAATTTTTGCCGTATTAATTTTTTTTTAGATATTTTAGCTAGCAGTCTTTTTGATATCCATGGTTTAAGTCTTTTCAGCTTATGATGGGTAACTGACGGAAAATTACATTATTTTATTTTATTTAGTAAAATACTAAGAAAGCTATCAAAAGCGACTGATGGATATTCTTTAGAATATACAGTATGCCAAGATTCATGCGGGAGTAAATCATTTAACTTAACAAAATCTATTTTATAACATTCTTTAAAAGGTATATATTTATCATTATTTATTGTTGAACTATTATTTAGAAGTAAACCTGTCATGCAGTGATCAGTTATTTTGAAATCGAAAGTAGTACTTTCACATAACTTTTTTTTGTGGTTTTAGAAGTCTTACAAATATATGATCAAAACATTTTCCAGATATAATTAGAGTAGGTTCATTAAGAACGCTATCTAGACCATTTAATGCCATCAAAAATAAATATTTATCAATGATTTGAGACTTACTTAATATATCAATATTGAAATCACCCACTAAGATTAAGTTATTGTTCTTTTCATTAATTAATAAACTACTAAATTCATCCAAAAAAAATCTGTTTATCTAAATTATTTTCATGTAATCTATAAACACACATGAAACTAAAATTCTCCTTATCAAAAACACATTTAACTTTAATTATATCAGCACTACACAAATTATAATATGAAACTTTACAATGGTAATCAGACTTAACAAACACTGCCACACCACCAGATGCATAAGAATTATTGCATAATGCGTAAAAGTTATAACCTGGTATTACAAAATCATTTTTTTCGGAATAATTATATCCAGATTTCAGATAGAAATATTAAATCAGGTAAATTAGTAAAAACCTCTAAATGCGTTACGAGAGAATCAAACTTTTTTCTAATACTTCTAATGTTTTGATGAATAATAAAGATATTATTTGAATTTTTTTGTTCAGAATGAAAAACACTTTCACAATTACTACTAATTACTAATCGTTAGCCTAGTTTCAAAGGGACTCAACCTACATTTACCAAATTTTACAGGAGAGACAAATTACTTTATTATTATAATGTTTACTCCAATGTTTTTATACTGCTAAAGCAATATTGTTCTAAAAGTTATTCTGCGACTAACAAAAGAAAGCTTTTTGATTAATTTTAAATCTTTAATCAAGATTTTTGGGTTAAGGCTTTTTGAAAACATAATTTGGAAAATAGTTTGTGGGTAAGGGCTTTATGTTAAATAAAATATAGTCAATGATTGTTTTATAAATTTTTAATCTTATTAAACTTTTTAGTAATAATTATAACAAAAATAAATTAATATTGCATTCATTGCACAGATTATTAAACAAAAATAATATAAAATGATAAATTACATTCATTACACAACTTAATCAGTGATGGGATTCAAATCATTTAATAACCGGTTCGCACCCACAAAATATTTAAGAACTGGTTCGTCCTACTTAAAAAAAAATTTAATGCAATTATTTAATTTCATATTTATTTCAAATAGTTCAAAAAACAAAAACTGTATAGATATTATTAGATAATGGTTTTATAATTATTTCAAGTATTTCCAAATTGAAATTTGTTTCATTATAGCTTTTTCGTGTTGCTTTTTTACTCTGCCGTCATCTGCAGTGTGGTTCTTTCTCAACGACGTTTTAACAAATGGTTCAGTATTCCATAGATCCAAAGTATATTAAAATAATATAACACAACAAAGTTTGTGATCACACTCGCGAATTTATCTTTTTGCATTTTAAAAACAAAATTCAAATCGAAAATTGTTGTAAAGGTAAAGGAATGCTGCGGTATAATTTTTGAATTTCCTATTCGATTGTTTAATTTTTTAAATTTTTGGTAATACTAGTAGAGAGTTCGCGCGAAAAACTACAAAATTTTAAGAAACGGTTCACGCGAACCGGTGCGAACCGGTTGAATCCCACCACTGAACTTAATAGAAAAAAATGAATAATACTCAATGCAAATCATTATCACTCATTTGCAAATTCATGAAAACAAATTAAATTCTTTTTATTCAAGTTTATTTTTTCTTATCTTCATGGTACCTGATATTATCATAAAATGAATGTGTATCCGATGGAAGCAATAGCTTTAACTCTTGCAAATGTTTCCATTTAGTATGTACTATTGAAAGTCTTCCAGTATAAAGCTTTTGTGGCAAATTCGATTCTCTAGTTTTTTGTCTTTGTGGTAGTATCTGATAGTCGTCATCAAAAGCGAGCTTATAAGGATTCCTTCTAATGTATATTTTAAACATCTTAAATTTGACACCGTTGGATCTTTAGTATTTTTTCCTAGAATAAAAAGCATGAACATGTTTTTAAAGATTATAAAAAAAATTATATTGAACATAATACCTGGTCTTATAGAATTATACATCTTAAGTTTAAAATCGTCATAATTTAAAAAAAAATCATGATTCAAATGAAAAACGTCTAGTTTTTTGGGTTTTATGCGAGTTTCTGCAATTAGTGCAGCAAGTTGACTTGGCAAATTTATAATTTTATGTTTAATCTTGCGTTCTATGAGTGAGTGAGTGGAGTCACATTCCATCTGGGTATGTCCTTTGATTAAATTTTTTTGCTCAATTGTTACTCCAGAAGTATGTGTTAAATTATACAATGCATTAGATAGAACCTCGTTTCTATTTTGGTAGCCACATCCATCAGAATATATAATGATTGGTAATTTGGAACTTTTAATGTGTTCTTCTAAATATTTAATTATTATTGTGGTAAAAATTGAGGAAGTTAATCCTCCTTCTGTTTCATCCCACATATAATTCGACGAATCATGAGTGGCAATATTATATATGGTTAAATTATGAATTTGTAGTTCCATTTTATAATAAGTGGCACTTACATTAATCTTGGGACATAATTTAACAGCTTGTTACAGAAAGTCAAACAGAGCCCTTTTAAAGCTTTTTCTTTATCTGCAGCTTTTTGATCTCTGGCTTTTGTTATAGCATCACGATGTAAATTATACTCTTACAAGCTGATGTGTGCTTGTTTGTAAGCAATACAAGTATCGCATTAGTCTTTTTTGGGTTTATAAAGTCCAAACTTAAGATCCTCAAATATTCTGTCAAAGACAAATTGTGAAAGGGGTTCCATGTGATTCTTCTTACATTTTTGACAATACATGTGATATAATGATCTTTTTGAATCAATTATGGGCTCAAAATACAATTTTGTTGTTTGTTTTCTGCAATAATGCGATTCTAACTTTGGAAACATATCAAAGAAGTTTTTGAGGTATTCTTTCCTAGTTTCATAATTTATAATTCGTGAACTTAGTTTAATTTTATTTTTGCGCTTTAATGTTGTTACTAATGGACTATTTTGTTGACCAAATTCATCTGTACCTTTAAGCCAAACTCTCAGCATCTTCTCTTTAATACCTAATGTATTCAAAAATTCTATTTTGCAAACTTAACAGCATATAATTTTTTTTGTATCCATGACATGGACCAAAAGTGAGAAAATATTGTCTGTCTCATTTGCTGAGTGATTTTTGAGAAATTTCTAAAACTGCTTATTAGACACATTTTTGAATTACATGATGCACCTAACATCCTACTTGTTCTTTCTTTATTATGAGTAACAATTCCTTCAATATTAACACAAATAAATATAAAATAACTACGAAAATTATAAATAAAAACTTACCATTCAATTTTTGAAACCCAACATATTCTTCTCCCAACTCTTTGGCATGCTTAGCTTTTGACCTATTCCACAACATTTTTCTTTGTCTTTTATTTCTTTTTTTTTAATTCAGTATCTTCGTTTATGTTTATTAATTCAGAATTGCCTTCAGCAGGATTTTCGAGATTAAGATTTTTTTGAAACACAAATTCATATACCACATTTTTTTCAAGATCATTAAAATTCAAATTAGTATCTTCTATTCTAACTACTTTTTCATTTTCAATGTCATTTGAATTTGTTTGAAAATCATCAAAAATTTCATTAATAATAGTATTTTCTTCACTTGTTTCTAACGTAATTTTATCAGTATTTTTTTCTTTAACATTATCATCAAATTCATTCAAAAAATCATAATTATAATTAATATTAGGACCATTTATAGAAACTACTTCGTTTTGTATGTTATTTGAATTTTCTTGAATATCATCAAAACATGCTATGGTGCTTGATATTTTTTCGGAATTATTGGCAGTGCTTCCCAGTAGCGCTAATTGTAGAATTTTCTGAGCTCTTGACGACATTTTTATCAATTTGTATTTTGATTCATTAAATCTAAAACCATTTTGATAAAACTAAATTAAAAAATGTATTGCAATACGCCTTATCAACATCAAAAAACAACATTTTACGTATTTCAAAAAGCCCTAACAACAAAGTGAAGAATATAACACTTTTTTGTAATTATTTAATATATTATCAACTTAAATTTAATAAAATCAACTTTAATAAATATTAATGAACTGAAAAAAGATAATAAAACTTACCTTTTACGCCAAAAAACTGAAACATGTATAGCACAAGAAATCACTGTAACGTACTGCACTTTTTAATGACAATTGAATGGCTTAGGGTCTTTTGCTTGTGAATTTTGAACGGTTTGGGTTATGGCCATTTGTAAATCGGCAATAACGGCAGAAATATTTTTTTAAAATACACGAAAATGCTCTATAGGGCGCAGAATAGCCAACTTTACAATATTAAACAAAAATGTCAAATTTGAAAAATTGTGGGTTGAGGCCGTTTGAAACTAGGCTAACGTAATACAAAAATTAGAAAAATTATTGTTATTAATCATACGATGATTTGAGTTAAAATTATAATTATTAGAATTAAATATATTTATAGAAATAACTTAAAAATTGAATTATTAAAATTAAGTTTTAAGAATATCAATATCATCAAATGATTTAATAACAATAATCTTTTCACCTTCTTTTTTCCTCATCATAATCTTTCCGTTTCTGAAACATATATATATATATATATATTTCTGTTTAGCTTTTTTAGCAGCAAGAAAAAGTTTACGAGAATGTATTGTCATACTTTCGTTTATAAAAATATTGTTTTTTTCCACCTCAGTACCAAAAATGTTGCTGGTTAAATGATATTTATTTGAAGATTTGCTTTCCATAATAAGCTCTTTATATTTATTAGATACAAATTTTACACAGACAATATCCAGGAATGATTTATTATTAATATTATCCGATACAGTAGCAGTAGAAGTTTAACTCTTTATTTTTTTGACATAACATTTATCAATTTGTTCAACAGAAATATTTATGTCTATACCATCAGCATAAGTTTTTTGAACTTTTTCTAAAGCATTTTCAGAATTTATATTAGGTATACCAACTATAATTCTAAAGTGTTGGCTTGCTGTAACTGTTCTATGTAATTAACTTTTTTATCCAAATAATTGACTCTCTCTAAGTGAACTTTTTTATCTCTTTGTAGAATTTCTATTTGGGTGAGAGCATTTGCATTAACATATTTCAGTTCAATTATTTCTAAGTAAATTTGTTGTAGTGTTATTGTTGAAGTTGGACTTTGATCATTTAAACTTTCTATAGGCGTTAGAGGTTAGAGAATTAGATTGTGGTGGATGGATTTTTTTTCTATTATTTATATAAAGTTTAATTTAAATTTAAAAACACTTTTTCTATTTATTGAAGATAACTCTTTTTTGATGATTTTTTTTTTTTTTTTTACGTTTCTTTTTATTTTGATTATTTAACTTATATGATTAATAATACTTATTCAAAAAATTAATTTCAAGCTGAATTGACAATTCTTACACTTAAATCAGGTCAAATTATATTGCATTTTTCTATTCTTTAATCTTATATGTAAAATTTATAATTTGAAGAATAATAAAAATAAGAAGTTTCCCAGCAAGACATTTACCATTGATTCCGTCAATCAGAAATCCATCAATAGTAATTTTTGTCATTTATTGACACGTGCTATTAAAATTTAAATAATTGATTACTATAGTTAACTGAGAATCAATTATTTAGCAGTTAATAATTGATTCTAGTAATCATCTTCTGATTGGCTACGAAAGATTTGTAACCAAAGGAAATGATTCAAGGAATCAATTGTTAATCAGTTACAAATCACTAATACCCTTAATACCACAATCATTTTCTGATTTGCTTATTTATTATTAATCATATGTTGCTGTCAATTAATTAAGTGTCAAAGTGAAATAAATTTTGATTTGAAGTGTCACTTATGTCGGCATCCAGACATTTATTAAATAAAGACTATTTACTAAATATATAAATGTAAGTAAATAAATTAATTGTTTAATAATAATGAATAAAATTTGTGGTATAAGCAAACGACATTTTCGTCGTTTACTTAAGAGAATAAGAGAAGCAGAAAGCAATGATGTAATTGCTTCAGGTGATGAAGCCTTAACTTTGCCACTTCATCAGAATGAAATTTCACAAAATTTAATAGTTGAAAGCGCAGATTACTCAATAGAAAATAAATTGGAAGATTCCAATTATTATTCATCTGAAAATGAAAATTATTCATCTGAAAATGGATTGCGTAATAAGTTAGCTATATGGAGTATAGAAAACAACGTTCCGCATAACACATTAAATAGTGCTTTTTTGGTAAGTTGTGGTACTTTCAATAATGAATATATTTTGCTACTCTAACTTAATTGTGTTTTATCATAGAAGCTGTTCAAACCGAAATCTTCGGCGAAATTGAATTTCAAAATTCAATGAATGAAGCTTTTAGAGCTGCAAAAATGCAAATAAATAAATATAACTGGTCTCAAAAACCAACAAAAAAAATGATGTTATATTTAATTTCTATTATTTTTTTATAATTTATGTACATATCCATGAAGAGATTATTTTAAATTTATGTTTTTATTTTTGTTAAAGATGCTTTAGTGCTATGTCTTAAATTTATATACTAAGAAAAATGAATTGTTAATTTTTTACGGTATCCAATATATAAATACTGTTTATAATTTTATATTTTTTATTTATAGATAGTTATACATGAGGTATGATTTTGAAATTGTACGATTTTATATTAAGGATCTTTGCTTTTTATAATATAAACCAGAATTCAATTTATAAATTGAAATATCCAATAATTTCCTTGAAATGCCTGGTTCATATTATAAAAATAAATTTATAAAAAGCAAAGATCATAAATATAAAATCGTACAATTTCAAAATCATAACCTCATGTATAACTAAAGTAGTGGTTTATTTGAAATCAATTTATAATTAATTTTAGGAATCACAATTTTATCAATTATTATTTGATTTACAGAATCGCTTTATTTCAAATATACATCAATTTTTAATTGATTATTAGAAGCAATTTATTATTGGTCGGGATCTAGCCCAATCAGATTGTTTAAAAAAGCGGACATGGTCTATATAAAATAAATGGTTATTAATTGATTTGGAATCGATATTATAATCAATTCTATGATTCCAGAATCAATTTATTATCAATTAGGTTTCAATTCATGTCTTGCTGGGTTAGTTCTAAGGAATTTTTTCTTTAGGATGGGAAATTTCTGAAGGAAAAGAGTGTACATAAAGTTATATGATTTTCACATGCAAAACTGTGAGATTTATGCATGGATAATTGTACGAGTTTTGCATGGAAAGCAGTGTAAAATGTACAGGGAAGGTTGTAACATTTTCACATGGAATTCCACCTAACTTTCCTCTTATATTTCCCACCAATTTATTTACATACTCGGATTTTTTTTCATTAGACATTCGCATGGATTTCCGCGTAAACACCGAACTGGATTCTAGTTCACGTTACAATCTTGATTTCGACACAATGTCAGCTATATGATTAATCCAAGAAATTTATGTTTTTCATCAAGTAAATCGATTACTTTTTCGGCCGAGCTAGAATCGTCACACCCAAATTGTCTGATTGGTCATCAACATAGCATAAATTAATATCCATATATCGCCAATTTCTAAAACTGGTCTACTCGTCAATTGATTGAAAGAATTTTTTCTTGTCAATTTTCATTTGGCTAATCTTTTATGTACTATCGTTCTTTTTATATCCTAATATTTCAATATTATATTCATTATGTCAGTGGGATGTTTTGGTAACGATAACCTTTCCTACTTCCTTAAAAATGTTATTTCAAATAAACTCATTGAAATTTATAAAATTTGAAATAGTCATAAAACCAGCAATATTATCACCTTAATTGAAAATTTAAGGAATCACTCACTATACAGAATCGATAAAAAGAGGCAAAATATTTAGGAATTATTGCTTTCATTAATTAAACAATAACAATTTCAATAATTATTCTTTTGATTACAATTTCCTCAAATAAATTGATTTTATTTTTCTCTCTTTTTCGAAAATATAGAGAAACTATTTCACTTTATAAGATAATTTAAAGATTTGAATTGTAAATTTAAAATTTCAATTATTTAACAACAGAGGATAGTTTTGTATTCCAGAGCAGTAATTAATATATACAATATTGCGGAAACATGAGATATAAATGTTTCTACCTAAAACTTTGTTATTTAACAAAGTTTATTCAGGTATTGTAATATGCTATATGATATTATCTAACAACCTTAGAAATTATTTTAACCTATATCAGGATCAAATATTTTATATACATACATAATCTATTAAATATATGAACAAATAAGCCATGTTATCCTTCATCAAAATTACAAGATAAAAATATTCATGAACTTTAGAATATTGCTAAATAAATTGAAAAACTTATACATATTATATATAGCATATTGGATAAATAATGTTGTCCAAAATGAATTGATTTGAAATAATTTTGTTTTGGTTTTATATTAACTTTCATATATGTATATTTTTGTACTTTTTGGTAAGAAGTTGAAATTCACAAAAATTTATATTCAAAATATATAATAAATGTATTTAAATTTTCTTGTTGTTAGATAACTCGTAGTTTTTAAAAAGTGATTTGTATCCAACAGTGTTTGGTAATTAACAGTATATAATATATTTGTAACAAACAGTACTTTGCCAGTGAAACACATTAAAAAACTAATATGTGTACTAAATTTCATTAGTATCGTATAATATTTACCATATGAAATATTAATCGAAAAAACTCCTAAATTTTTATTCTCTAACTTTTTTATTAATTTATATTCAGTATTAATATCTGCAAATGCTTCAACTTCAACACGGAATTTTTCAAGACTGTGCAACAAACTGGATGAGAAAGAAGAGCTGCAGAGACCCCAAAAGAAGGAATGGAATACCACTGGAATAGATAAATATAAAGAGAAAAGATTTATAAATGCAACTTTACCGTAACAAGTGATTAAAAAAAGTCTTCTTGAAGATATTTTATATAAATAATTAAATAGCATAAACTCGCTAAACTAATAATGACTTTCTATTTCTACGTAATTACGTACATACTTCATGTATGATATGGCAATGGCACGCATATACCAGAGTAGAAATAAATAAGCATCCATCAAAATACTACTAATAATTTTGTTGGTTTTAAATGACTAATATTCATTGACCACAAATCATAAATATAACCATTAGATGTTAAAGTAAACTTCTTTTATAATGTTATTCAGCCATTTTACTCATTCAGTGAGTCAAAAAACGTTTCTAAAATTACAAAAATTATACATTAATTAGGCTAAGTTAACCATTCCATTACATATTTAATAATTTTTATTTTATATTTATTCAGAAAATACTATACATATTTGAATATATTTATAATTTCAAATGAATTCAAATTTCAATCAAGTAAATTGTAGTGCTGTCATAACAAAGTTGGTTTTTGGAAATATAATTGCACTTAAAATTAAGTGGGGAAATTTTTTAAGAAGTTATACCTCAATGTGGTTGAATAAAATGACATAATATTATATACTGAACCAAAAGATTTCTATAAAATTTGTATTAGCATTTTTATGTATATGTTTAAGAATTAAATGATGGGAATTTTCGTACCTTGAAATTATTGACTAGCAACAATTTTATAAAAAACACTATATAATATTAATATAATATTATATAGGCATAAATATCCTATATACTCTATCTAAATAAATATATAAATTATCCCACGATTTAAAAACCGCTAAGTTGACAAAAATGCGAAGTTATAACGGATGTTCCCATACATAATAACTTCGCATTTAGCTAACAAATTATTATTATATACATACATCCAATTACGATTTTAGAATTGGAATATTAATATAACAAAATATTACAATTCCCATACCCGAAAATTGCTGACCAATAATATTTGAAAAGTAAAACGCTAACATTAAGAGCAAGGTATACTTTTTCGTGGCATTCTAATTAAGTTGTTCAAGAAATTCATTTACTTAAAACTTTTTCCTACATATTAAATCCTATAACAAAAATTAAATCCCAAACACGAACATATAACAGAATTAATTACGAAATATTAAATATTAGTCGAACTTATAAAAAAATATTATGCACAAAAACTCTTCACTCTAAAAAAGAATAGTACTCAACTGTTTCTGAATTAAAATTATCGAAATTAATTTTGTTTTAAAATTTTCATTTTTACACTATATACTTTTTATTAATTAATTATTAAATATAAAGATGAAAAGATCTTAGTGAATTAAAGCCAAATAAAATTATTACTGGCAAGAAAATATGTTAATTAATATTTTATACTTCAGTATTAAATATCACACTGAATAAATTATGTAAAATCTACAAAATAAAAACAAGATACTAAGAATAAAAAAGGAAAAAAATATATATATTTTTTAAGAACATTTTTCTTAATTAATTCAGAAATTCTTTGGTTGGAAGTGTAAATTTGCTGGGTATGAATATAAATTATGATTTAATATATATTTCAAAAAAATTTAAAATAATTAATTGAATGTGAAATAAACTGAACAATAAAGAAATATGTCGAAAATGGTCTCATAGACGTTATTTGTAATGGTTTGATTTAATTATATTAAATTTATTATTATGAAAAGTTTATTTATGGAATCATGTCGAAGGTGGACAATTTTAGTTCTAAATGCGTAATATTCATAATATATTAGGTTACATTGTGAATTTAATACATCAAAAAGCCTTCCCAACAAACAATTTACTTTTTACTTAATTCTTATTGTTGAACTGAAGAGAAATTGTTAGAAGTTAGGTTAATAGCAAACACTGTTAAAAATAAAAGTCCTCTTACAGATCACTAACAGTGTGTCTATTTACGATACTGACATCTACAGAGTTTTACCGTAGGCCGTAGGGTTATATATCGCTTAAAGCAAAGTTAGTTAAAAGACAAATTCTTTGCAGAAATATTAGATAGAAGGAATACACACTCTTTATAAGTGAATGCGAAAAGTTCGTGAAACTTGTTAAAAAGATTGGCAAAAGTTCTCTTAAAAACTAAAGAAGTATTATTTCATGTTAAAATAGCTCAATATTTCAATTTTATAGTACACATCGTACATATTTTTTAGTACATATTGATATGCATAAAAAATCCGGCCCCTACCTATAAATATTAATTGTTTTACACATTCATAAACGACATCTTCCATAACTTTAAAATTAATCCATTTTATAACAATTCATTTTATAATATAAATATAAATCATGTTCACCAAAAATTTTATAAAAGTTTTTTTTTAATTTGAATCATGTAATAAATGTTTTCTTAATTAAACAAGTTTTCAAGAAATATTTTCAAATAAAAATATGATAAAATATGTCAATATATAAGAAATTCACTAATTCAGGAATATATGAATCTTTAAAATTTATATCTAAATAACAATAAACTTCTATGTTACCCCTTTCAATTCTGTTTAAGAAGCTTAATATATAATCTAAATTAATTATAGAAATATTCTATAACAAAAACGAACAAATAGAGTGAAATATTAAAGATAAAAATGTTTTTATAGAATAATCATTTGTAAGGATATCGATTATTTTTATGTACTAACAACTACTCTAACCCTGCGACGCCTCTTATGACATGTACAGACAAAATCTAGATTACCAAAATTAATTTTTAATTAATTTTTTTTTTGTGGTCGTTCAATTTTTAGATTATTTTATATTAAATTTTCAATTTTCAATTTCAAATTTGCTACATTTAGGTTTTGTTTAAAGTTAAATTAGATTTAGAATAATAAATTCTACATCTAATTTATTTCCAAAAAAATATAAACAAAAAAATTACTAAAACCAATATAATTTATATTTATATAGATTATAGAACATTAAAATGAAAAAATAAATTATTTCAGTCTTAATTCTTAAATAATCTGAAAACTATAATAAAACATAATAGATTTATTTGTTAGTCTAAAAACTTAATTCAGAATAATAAAGCTCACAATATTCCGCCACAAAATTCGTGTAAGGCTGATTAATTAATTGAATTTTATTTTTTCCAGCTAAAAATACACCGAATCTAACTTTCATTAAATGGCATAAAATTTAGTTACTAAAAATCAATTACATTAACACCATCAATAATATTATTTTTGTAAACTCATAATATAAAAAAAATATTAAAAATTATTAAAAAATTTTGAAACATAAAAAACTTCACTAATTCGAAAACCATTAGTTCTTGTTTTGGTTTTTCACGTCATATTTGTGATTCATAAAGGATCATTAATACAAAAGCACCAACTAAAAGGGAGATAAAATTTGGGATGATTTCGAAAGAGTTTAATATATCTAATTATATTCTGAATATCCATATATAATAATAAATGGCTCGCGATATACATATAATAATAAATGTCTCCCTTAATAAATGGCTCGCAGCTTTGTATATATGTATTTTACGTAAGAATCATTTTTTGGTGTAGAAAATTGGAATAATTTTATAAAAAAGTGATACGATAAAAATATATTTTTATTTTGACTTTACTTAGACTCTAAATATGATCGAAATCGTGAAACACTTCTTTATAATTCTTCGGAAAAATATAATTTCTGTACTGCGAATAGAGTGTATAGAGGACTCAGATATTGAACTAACAAGTTTTATTTTCCTAATTAATTTCTCTGATTTCTGAGACGGATAAAAAAAAAAGAACTGGGGAAAAAACTTTGGAAATTTCAACTGAGCCACAAAGGACAAAGAGCTTCATAATATGTTTTTTATTATGTTCTTGTAGCAACAATTGAAAATTAAATTAACTTCCAAAACATATTTTATTTTACTACTACGTAAAATTCGAAAATACTTTAATTATATATAAAGTAACATTTGATATTTTTATTAAAAAAAACTGACTTGTATAAAAATAATAGCCTTTCATTTAAAATACGTTCAGCAAATCTGCAGATTTTCTTAAAATTACAAATGTATAATAAAAAAATATATTTTTTCAGTTTTTTATTATTTTCAATTTCGTTTTTAAAAAGTTAAATTAATGCAATCAATTTCCGTAAATCAATATATTTCATAAAGCATGTAAAATATCTGCAACATTTATGTGACCATATTTATTTTTAGCTCTCCAATTTAGTAGTATTGTTAAATAAATAAAAATATAGTATACGTACTGAATTTTGGCAACAAAATAATTTAAAAAATCCTTATTACATAAGCAGGAAATTTGCACTTATATTTCTTAAAAATCAGAAAAATTATACAGTATAAATTAATCAAAGTTGTTAGAATTATGCCACTCATTCTAAATCTTCCCATGTTGGGGAAAACATTAAATTTGAATTGCTGTCTATTATGTTCAAATAAAACAAGAAGAAAAACGTAGTCAATAGTTTGTACTTTGATGCAATATGCTATATTATAATACATACTACCTTTACTTATAAATACTGGTACGTTACAGGTTTACACCATATGATATATGTATACTTTACATAATGAAAAACTAAAAGTTTCTTAATTATTCATAAAAAAAATTCTATTATATTATAGAATTTCATAATAACAAACACTTCAATAAAATTAAAAAGTATTAAATATGTCAATAACATGAAATATCTGACAAATTCATGTCTTCGAAATAACAAATGGAAAAAGAATTCATTATGAAATTAAATTTAAAATCAATTGTAAATTTCGCAACCCTTTTTGCTTCAATAAACTACCAAAAGATTTAAATTATATTTAAATATAGTGTCGGTGCAGTGTAATTTACCTAAAATATTCTCAAATCACACGATCTAGTCTGGAATATTTTCATTTCAAATTATAATCTATATTTATGTAGTTTTATTGTATATAAATACAATGGTGCTAGACCAGTTTCCACATATAAGATATAATATATAATGAGGTGAGTTTCTTGGAAGGTTAAAGATTCTTTTAATAAAGTATTTTTGTATTTTTTCAACATATTCATATTGTTCATCTCCCCACGTTTGCGGTGCGTAACATACTACAGACCGTATAACAGACCGTTATATTTTACAGAGTGTGCTACATTCATATTTCCAAGAATATTTTCCCACGTACTATTTAAAGCTGCAACTGTCAGATTATATCTTGTTTCCAAATGCTTCTTCATACTAACTTTTGATGTTATAATTACTCCCAAATACTTATATTCATTAATGATTTCTATTTTTGTTGTGCCTAAGTACAAATTTTCATTCTTAGCTAGTTTTCCGCCAGATTTGAATACCATTATTTTTGATTTATTTTCATTTATGATAAGATTCCATTTTTTAAAGTATTTTAACATTTTGTTGATCATCAATTGTAATGATTCTGGTGTTTCAGATAATATTACCATTATCATCAGCGTACATTAGTATTTTTATTAATATTTCTATCTAGTATTTGTACACCACCAGGAAGTGCTTCACCATACAACATTAGTGGCTTAAAAGATGTGAAATTTTTAACAAAGCACTGTTTGTTATAAAGTACCGTTAATTAGAAAAAACTGCTAGACATAAATCACTGTAAAACATAACTACGAGTTATCTGCTGGGGGAGCAGATAATTAGGGGGTATTTACCAGCTCTCTTTTTTGGTAATTGTTTTTTTTGTGTAAAAATAGTAAATCACAAAAGTAGCATATTTATGACGGTAGTTATAATTTGGTAGGAAATTCTAATTTTACAAACAAAACCTTTATAAAGCTTTAGACATAAATTTGAAAAATAAATGATTTATTTTTTAATAAGTATTTTGATTAAATAAAAAGATAATTTAAAATTCGCAAATTTTCTTGCATATTACTAAAAATATAAATAAATCTTTAGTTATTTATTGTTTTATGAAATAAAAATTATATTTTAAATTTAATCTATGTTATACAGGGTACTCACCGGAATGTTTGCCACAAACATTTTGAATTGGACAAAAATATTTTAATACAATCTACTATCAGTTATTGTGACGACTACAAAATTATGTTAAATTGTGGGTAGAAATAATGTCCCATCAAAACCAATTATTTATTGTTAAGTGAATGAAATGATAAACTTAAATTATTCTTTTCACTTTCTCATCCGTTAAAAGTGACATTATCATTCGCTATTTGATCTGGAGAAATAATCGTTAGTCCTTCCTTACGATGAAAGTGCAGTTCTGGTATCTATTACATGAGTACGTTATCCTAACATTATTGATAATTTTATAACAACAAAATTGGCCTGATTAACATGTGGTGGAAATAAGACGGTGCAACTTCATATACAGCTAATGGAAGTATTGAGATATCTGCTTACACAACAAATTATGTCAAGAAATGGTGAAGTCGATTGGTCGCAGGATTTCACAGCCCTAATTTCCATCTAAACAGCAAGGGTTCTGCAAACACACCAGAAGCTCTTCAGTACTTGAGTAACTTAAACAAAACTGTTAAATACCGATTGAAATTTTGACAATAAAAAAATATTACTAATATAATAATGACTTTAATACCAAGAAACTAATTTAGAATCCGTTTAATCTAAACATTTTATTAATTTACTTTTTGTATTAAATTTTTTCGATAGTTTGTATAGTATAATTTCTATAATTGTATAATAATAATTCATAATATTCAGTTACATATGTACATTTAAGTGTAAATCAACAAATTACTATTCGCAATTTGACGTAAAGAAATTAAGGTATAAAATGTGAATAATAAATAGCAACAATTTAAATATTATTTAGATATTTGTCATAAATAATTTCTTAAAATACTACTGATGTGAACATAAATATTTTCATGCTAAATTAGAAAATAATAGATAAAACAATGTTATATTTAAATTTTAATTGTATAAATTGAGAAAAACCCAACATTAAATTTCTTGTAAATAAAGTAACTTTTGTAAATCTTAATTTATCAAGTGTTTTATATTGTATAGCTAACAAAAATTTACTGAACTAAAATATATTAAGGTTCACCACAATATGTTCTAAATTAACATAAATTCTCAATTATATTTATTAGAATAATTCAAGTTTTGCGGATTTAGATCACGTACAAAATGTTAT
Source organism: Rhamphomyia laevipes (assembly GCA_963920725.1). Taxonomy (NCBI): domain Eukaryota; kingdom Metazoa; phylum Arthropoda; class Insecta; order Diptera; family Empididae; genus Rhamphomyia; species Rhamphomyia laevipes. Next base: position 26,400,360 of record OY987256.1, on the reverse strand, counting down.
ATAATCTTTGAATGATCTTATTGGAAAATTAAGAATGAAAATGATACCAAAAAATAATTACTGAATATCAATATAATAAAAGTTTTGAATAAACAGATGTGAATTTTGTATGGATTCAAGAAAATTGATGATTTTTATATCAAAATATATTTTTTTTTTATATACTAAAATGGTTGCAATATAGTATATTAAACTAACTTATGAATATATATTTATTTTATAATTATGTAATCAATAAATACTACTATATTATTTAACAGATGAATTCTTAATTTAATTGTAAATTAATATTCAAAATACTGTGTTTTGTCATTATTTAAGTATTTTTTCTTTGTTTATTTTGTCTTTTGCTTATATATGGCTGGCTTCTCCATAGCCTCTGCAACACATCTATTCTTTTTATTTCTGCCCATGTACTTCCAATTTATGCACTTACTTTATCACAGACTACTCAAATGCCTATCTGCCTCTAGATGTTACTAGTCTTATCAGTTTGTATTTAATCCATCTCCATTTACTCCAATTATTGATTCTTGAGACTTTGGAGTTGCCATGTCTTGGTATTTGGAAAAAGGATGTTAAATCAGTAAAGAATGTAATAAATACTATAAATTTGCAGGAGAATTTGAGGTTAATGTAACTATTCAATTAAATAATTAATATAGTATTATTTTTATATTTTTAACCGAAATTGAATTTAGACCAAATTAATTATTTGCTAGTTTAATTCATTTTTGTATTTTAAAATTACTTGTTCTCTGGTACAATTTTCTAATTTTACGAACTATTTTTCATATTTTTTTTAACAACTATAGTTTATAAAATCTTGAATGTGTAGACACCAATTATATAAACGGTGTCAATAATATCAATTGTTTTGGATAATATATACATACATACATATATTGTCATAATAGATAAAAAATAAATGTTTATATGCAAGGATTTTTGTTTATTTTTTATGTTTTAAATAAAACTTATTAAAAATATGTTATTGAGATTTATTTTGTATTCTTTTTGTGTTAAACAAATCAGAGAACATGCTGCCAAATATAACCAATAACACACTAGCTATAAAGAATGGAATGAAAAAAATTATGCACTGTATTTCTGCAAATTGGTTCTGGTTGTGAGCCATAAATAACTATAGAGAGGAACTTATTACAGTTTAATGACATATTGCTGGGGGTTCCCCATCAGATATTAATTATGAGATGAAAAATTTAAGGAATATTTTAGATTTTACTTTCAGTATTATTTACATTTTTCAGGGTAAGTACAATATCCTGTAAATTATAATTCGATTTCAATAACATTAAGCACAAAGTGTTCTTATATATTGAGATACCGAATTTTATAAATGGTGTATAAAAGCTGCATTTCTTCATAAATTAGACAAATATTAGATTGTAATAGGATTTTCATCCAATATAAATTATATTTTCACATTTACCGGTATTATTTTCAGTTTTTATATGCATTAAATATGGATAAAAATAGTTTTACAATTTTCTTAAATTTAAAGTCCACATCAGCTTTTGTTATATGCTTTTGTATAATGTATATAATCAAAAACCACTTAAGTTTTATTGTTTCCTCTTCTTAGATTAGAACTTGATGATGATGTGATGATGGTGATGATGATGAAAATTACGGGTCAATGATATTATTAAATATATTATTTGTTGTTTATTGTGTACCATAATGAAACATAATATTCGAATGTTTGTAAAATAAAACGTTTGATTATATCTTTACCACAATGTTAATGTATTTTTAGGTGGGGTAATTTAGTTGTATTGTTGTATACACCTATCCCCCGATTTACACGGAAGATTGGTTCCTCAGAAAACCGTGTAAATCGAAATTTTTGTTTTTAATATGAAAAACCGTGTAAATCGAAAAAACGATCAAATGTGTATAATTTAGATATTTATTTACACAGAAATTAAAAATGATTCATTTATTTAATGGTAAATGAAAAAATCATTTGTTAAAACGGAAATTAAAAATGAATATTAAAACATCATAAACCTATTAAACGTTTACACCGAATTAATAAAAGTGGTTCAAAAATTATGAATTATTACTTACGCTTATATGTATGTAAGTAATTATTCCAAATTTCAAAATTGTAATAAAAATAATTTTTTTAACACTACTGATTGTGTAAATAAACTAATATTTAATTATTTTGAAAAATTATAAGAAAAAACTCAACGATTTGCACGCTTTTGCATAGACCATAGACTGAACTAATTATGTAATATGAAAGCTATTGTGAAATGTTAACTCAATGTATATGCTGCATTTTTGGGAATTCCCCGTTTTTGTTATTTTTTATAGTCATGTCACAATATATAAATTTTGTTACCGTTTTTTTACCGTTTTTTTTTTTTTTTAAACCGTGTAAAAGTGAAACCGTGTAAAAAAAGTACCGTGTAAATCGGGGGATAGGTGTATATTTAAATTAGATAATTCAATAGAGTTAATATCATAAGAAATTATAAATATTTCGCATACGAGTTATATGGATCGTACATTAAATATATATAAAGATTTATCACCTTAAAAAGAAATCTTTTTGATATTATCATAATATTTATGTAGATTTTGTTAAGCAAAAGATTTTATTAAAATGTAATGAAGATTTTCATTAAAATTTAACGGTAACGCAAAAAAACATATATCTCAGATTTGGATGAAATTTAGTACACGTGATAGCTACATTGGTAGCTCAGTGGGTCCATGTTAAAATCACGAATTATACTTCATTAGTTCAATGTTCTACACTATATCATACAGTAATTATTCAAATAAATTATGTTCTACACACAAGTGCATTTAGTTATATAATAAATGCTACTAAAATTTGTAGTCGATTGGTTTAGTGGGTTCGTGTGAAATGAGATTTTCTGACTGCCAAGTTCCCACAGTTTTTGTGCAATCACATTTTAGTGGATTAAAAACACTTACACTAAAAGGCTGCATGATTTGTTTCGTGTTTGGTGGAAAGGGGTATAAAATGGTACCATTACTATTACAGAACGAAATCAGCTTCATTATCAAATGACAAAAAAGGACATGTTTGCTTAATCCAAATTGTATATTTAATATAAAGAAAACGTAGTTAAAATTATGGTTGATAACGAAAAAAGATTTGTTAGTTTCCAGACAGAAAGAGTTATTTCTTTATTTTCCGAAAACCGTCAGAAAACCGAATGATTTTTAGGTGCTCTAACGACGTGTTATACACATATTTGCTTTGTCAACAACATGATTTGGAAATGTTTCAGACCTAAAGGTTTAATAAACAAAACTATATAATATAATATATATATATATATATATATATATATATATATATAATTTTCTTATAAAAATATCTTTTTAAAAATAACCTTAAATTATAAAAATTATTGTTTATTGAAAATTTCTTGTTGTTTTATATAAATATTATAAATATATATATATATATATATATATATATATATATATATATATATATATATATATAAGTTCAGTTCTGGACCCCAAACCTTTTTCTACATTGTTTAAATTAGAAATTTTCATATTTTTATCAAATATTAAAATGTTTATATTGAAAGGTGATTTTTATATAATACGGAAATAACAAAATAAATACAAAAAATACGTAATATCTTTAAAATTTACAAAAACACATTTGATTTTGTATACATTATTTTTAGGTCTTTTTTGAAAAACAAAAAATTGGTTATGTTAATGTTTCAAGAAAGCTTTTTCACATGAATTGGAAGAAAGCTAGAACAATAGTAGGTTGCCTTACAGTTAACTCTTTACTCAAAAAGTGCATACATTAAAGAGACTGTCAGTGGACCTGATGTGTTTGTAGGGTAGGTCCTGTTAACACGATTACGGGTTTGATCATTAACGAATAATAAGAAAGTTTATCGCAATAATATGAGGCGCAATAGATATTTTTTAAACTAATAGTATCAATTAAATACCAAAATTGATGATAGACCAACTGAATCTACATTAATAAGGAAATTAAGATTAGAATAAAATAGAAGTAAGTGTCTTAATTAAGTTTTTGTCATTTTCTAGATTTTATTTAAAAGATTTATTTGTCCTTAATCGTAAATATATCTTTTAAAGAAAATTTCATTAAGCCCAAAACACAATGACGACGTCGGGTTCCATGGCTTTAACGTTGACTTCAGTTATGCAACTATACTAATGCGGGCGGACCAATATGAACGTAAACCTGGGAAATAGATCTTAACAGAGTACGATGGAAGATTTGCGCGGAGGCTCTTCGTTCTAAATTGGAATAACAAAATAAATGATTATTTTTGTAATCTATGCCACTGAACAGAAAACAAGTTTTATTCGTTACTTCTTCTACAAGAGACGCAAACTAAATATAACAACTCAACAAGTAGTTTTGCTTCGCAGGACTTTTAAATACCAAAGTCAAAATGACGAAAAGTTTTGAAGTTACATTTTTAACCTTTTTTTAAATTTTCAACTCACCAATTGATTTAAATACTAAAAATAAATTGATTCTGTTACAATACTCATAGCGATTCTGATTATCTCGATAAAACTAATAATATTGTAAAAAATATTGTAAATTTTAGATATTTGAAAAAAAGAAATTTGATTTATCTATAAAAAGGAAACAAAAAGAAATATTTATTTAAAAAATCCTCTTGAGTTTTAACTCTTGTGGTATTATTTACAATCAAAAAAAGGTTTAATATTTTTGGGTCAATAATTTCTTAACCGAATTACACTTTTTCTATAAATAATAATAATGTTATATTTTTCAGGTAGAATGATTTTTTTTTTTGATAAATTTTAAATTATAGAAAACACTTTAAAGCTAACTTTATATTGGTATATAGACCGAAATAGTTTTGGACTGAAAAAACAAATTAAAAACATATTATAATACATATAATCATAAATTTGATATTTAAAATACACTTTTTGGAAGTTATCAAAGAAATTGGTGCCATGAAACCATGAAACAATAGACCGAAAATGGACATAAGACCATCATGGTTTTATGTTAATGTCAATCTATTATAATGTACATTAGGTCATGAAACAAATTAAAATATTTACTTTTGTGAAAGCATGGTCTTCATGTTCCCATTACTTAATTCTTAAGTAGACATAAAATAATGCTGTAATAAAAAAAATTGGTTAACAAAATAAAATTTATAAATTAATTATAATACAGTCTGTTTTTGCATTGCAAACGAAACTGACGCGCATACGGGATTACCATAAAATTAATTAATTTCAATTCGTTAATTTCAATTTAAAAAAAAATCGGAGTATTTAATTTGTTCTATACGTTTTGAGTATAAACATAAAATTTTCTTATAAATCGTTTATAAATTAATTTACTAATAGTGAAATAATAATAAAATAATTAAAATGGGGGACAAGAACCTCGGGAGTAAAACCCCCCGGTATTATAATAAAAAAAAACTTTTAATGACTATTTAATACAATTCGACGAAACGAAAAAATTAGAAAACATTAGTGAATGTGAAAAACATCTTGTTCTAGTTCGAACAGATGAAGGTAAAAATATGGAAACTGTATCACCTTTCCTATTACAAAGTGTTATAAACGGAGTAGCTGGAAAAGTAACTCTATGCAAAAAAATAAAAAATGATACAGTACTTAATAAAACCAAAAACATAGCACAAGAACTGGGCCAGTATCGGGGAAAACGTAACGTTTTTCAAAACGTTTCGAATTGGATTTACGTTCGTTTGAAAACGGCTAATCGGACAAGACGAACTTAAACGTTAAACAGTTTTGCCATCACAACTAAAGAAATCTTGAGCTTCGATGTCAAAACTATTGCTATTTGAACTCATTTAAATAATATATCAGCTGTTTATTTTTTAAAAATTTAATTTTGAAAAAATTGTATTAAAAACGGAAATAAAAGTCATAGTTTTAAAACGATTAAATTTTTAAATTATTTTATAAAAGCAATGCTTTCAAGCATGCAATCAATGTATACGGGGCAAGCACCTTTTTGACAATAGCTTCAGCTTTTGTTCTGGCGCAAGAATTTTTTTTTTTTCGAACAATTTCTGAATGATTTTGGATGTGCAGTCCATAGATCTGAAGCTTTGATTGTGGAAAATTGTATAGAATGAGAATACAGCCTCCAAAATCGCCAGCTCTTTTTCTTTAGTACCAAAACCCTCTTTTCGGAAATAGTTGATAACCTTGGAGGAACTTGCCGCAGCATTTAGTGTTTTTTTGTGTTTTTCAGAAGCTATGTGCCTTTGAATATCACTGCTTCCACCAGATGTTATTGAAAAGCTGGAAATGCAAATATTGCAATGAACATTCCCATCAACTTTTGCCTTTTTTATGAATGGATATTCTTTACATAGTACATCTGTGAGCTTGCATTTTATTTTAGTGGTCATCGTCAATTGAATGCTAAAGAATAATTAATAATTATACATTTTTATGTCTAATGTATATCAGAATAATTATAATATAAAAATTTACTGTTTTCATTAAAATTTAAAATCATCAAAAACAAAATTGTGATTAATTCACTTCACTTTGACAGAATAATTAATAGGAAAAGAATATTCAGATCCTATATGCAGAAGTGGTATTTCAGTATCGAAATTGTAATGATTGATGTTTTTCGCAAGAAATTATAAATTGCTGGAAAATTTCGGGTATTTTGTGAAATGCTGGACGTTTGAAGGACAAATTTAAATGCTGCACGCGTTCCCCGAATGCTGGACAGTCCAGCACAATGCTGGACGAATGGTCAGTTTATTATAATTGAACTTAAAACATTATGAATTAATAGAAATCAGAAAGATAATATAGTTAAATAAGTATATTAACAAAATGTTTTATATTTTAATTAATTATGATACTTGTTTATAAGAATTTTATGAAATTTGTGTCTGAAACTATATTGCTTATACTGTAGCAATAACCTAGAAACACACATTCATCTATACATAGTTTTTTTTATAATTAAATTAATAATTGAATTAGTATTGCTAAAACGAAACTTAAAACAATAATTTTTTGGTTAAATAATCGGAAGTGCTTTCTGATTTAAAAGCAAAAAGTATGTCCATATTTACGTCTTAAACGCACTTTCCACTTCTACTTTACTTTTATTCATCATATTTTGTGCCAATACTTAGTTACTTTCTTCAATAAATTTATTGATAACTTTCTTACTTTATGTATAAAATGTTGTGAAAAGATTGTAAAAAAGCTGCTAACTAGGGGGAGCAGATAACTCGTAGTATGTTGTTTATCAGCGATTTATGTCCAAATTTTTTTTGTAATTAACATTATCTTTGTAACAAACAGTGCTTTCTTCAAAATTGATCATCTTTATTATTTATTGATTTAATTTTATATTTTTATTTCTTTAATAATAAATAATATTATTAAAATAACTATAATAAGTATAAATATGCGTAATCACGAATCCTACCTGTGTACAAAATTTCATTGAAATTGAATAATATTTACCATATGTTCTACAACATATGAAATATTAATCGGAAATTTTAGCATGGACCCCCTCAGGCTACTAACTTCTACCTTAGTCTACGCATGCGTAATCACGAATCCAACCTGTGTACAAAATTTCATTGAAATTGAATAATATTTACCATATGTTCTAGAACATATGAAATATTAATCGGAAATTTTAGCATGGACCCCCTAGAGCTACTAACGTCTACATTAGGCTACACATGCGTAATCGCGAATCCAACCTATGTACCAAATTTTATTGCAAACTGATAATAATTACTATATGGTGTAGAACATATGAAATATTCTTTGGAAACTAAGTTGCTCATATATTAGTTTCCCATGAACACAATAAAACTACCTGATACAAATTGGAGCAATAAGTAGGTCACAGATTCAACCTGTGTTTGAAATATAATTTTAATTGGGCGCCAATTACTGTATGATGTAGAGTATTGAACTTGTGAAATATAATTGGACATTTTAACATGGACCCACTTGATTACCTACTTTAAACTTTGCAGACAGTAAGTACATAAGAAAGCTACTATGTGTGTCAAATTTCATTCAAATCAGATAATAAATACCATATGCTCTAGTCTAGAGCATATGAAATTTTAATCGGAAATTTTAGTATGGACCCCCTGAAGGTATTAACTTTTATCATGGCCAACACATGCATAATCAGAAGGTTTACCTTTGAACCAAATTTCATTAAAATCAGATAATAATTACATGCTATAAAACACGTAATTATATAAAATTCGGAAACTAAAACTGTTTTCTAGGAACCCCCTGAAGGTCTCCAAATTTCAGGAGAGCCAACTAGATCACAAAATTAGCCTATATATAAAATATGTTTGAAATCGGTTAACAAGTACTATATGCTGTAGAACATATGAAAAAAAAAAATTAAAAATGAAATCGGAAATTTAACATAGACCCCCTAATCCTACTAACCTGTAATTTGGTCAACCTATGCAGAATCATGAACTCAACCTGTGTACCAAATTTCATTGAAATCGGATAATAATTTCACGCTGTAGAACATAAAGCAAATATTCTTCGGAAACTAAGTTGCTCATATATTAGTTTCCCATGAACATACTATACCTACCAGCTACAAATTTATGGAGTATCAAATAGATAACTAAATGAAACTGTGTATTCAATATCATTGAAATTGGGTGAAAGGTACTGTAGATATAGAGAGTTGAACTTATGAATAGTAATTACGGATTTTTACATGGACCCACTGAAGTATCGACTTTAAATTTTACAGACACCAAGTACATACGGAAACTATCACATGTACCATATTACCAAAATTTATGCTAATTAGATAAAAATTACTATATGCTCTAGAGCAGTGGTTCTTAACCGGTGCTCCGCGGAGCACTTGTGCTCCGCAACCATGTCCCAGGTGCTCCGCGAGACGAAATATTAAAACCTTCCTTTAATTTGTTGTGGTACTTGGTTTGTTTTTGTTTATATGGTTTAACGGCGTTTAGCAAATTTTCGTTGTTTTTTAAATTCCAAAAAAATTAAATTTTTAAAAAATAAACTTTGCATATCTATGGAAGCTAAGTATGAAAGTTTGCTTTTGCACACTGAAATGTTATCGCGGTAAAGAGTTATGCCGTTTATTGGGGCTCAAAGATGAACTGCTGTGTTATTTCCAAAACGTAGCTATGGATAAATTTGTTAAATATCTGGAAAATGATATTTGGTGTACTAAGTTGGCATATTTAGCTGATACTTTTAAATACTTAAATTCAGTGAATACAAGTATTCAAGGTAAAAATTAAAATATTTTAACACCCACAGACAAAATGATGGCATGCAATAAAAAAATACTGCATTGGAAAAATCGAATAAGAAAAAAAAAACGCTTGATATTATTCCTGCCATAATAGAACATAACATTATTGGATGAAAAAATAGCTTGTTACTTTCCATCTCTTAAATTAGAATCCTATGACTGGTACTGGATACGAAATCCATTTAGCACATTTGAATCTTCAAATACAATATTATCTTTACAAGAAGAATAAGAAATTATTTCATTGTCAACAGATCGTACTCTGAAAATGGAGTTTACAAAGGTGTCGAATGAAAACTTTTGGATTTTTGTCCAAGAAGAATACCCATCTCTATCTAAGAAGGCACTCTTGATTTTATTACAATTTGCTACCTCATATTTTTGTGAATTGGGATTCTCAACATTAACTAAAAATATAAAAACTAAAAAACAAGAAAGACTTATAGAGCTAGAAGACGAAATGAGGGTTCCAATATCTCGTATTAGACCTAATATTGGCGAAATATGTAAAACTCGTCAGGCTCAAATACCACATTGATTTTCTTATTAATGATTTTATTATTGTTATTTTGAATTTGTAACAATTTACTTTCGTTGATTTTATTTTATATTATCTAAGAATTATTATTTTGATTTGAATAAATAAAAAACTATAAATTTGCGTATATAATCCAAACTAATATTAATTAGTTCTGATTAAATCAATATTAATTAGTTCTGATGCTCCGTGAAAATTTCATGTAAATAAATGTGCTCCACGACCCCGAAAAGGTTAAGAACCACTGCTCTAGAGTATACGAAATTTTAATTGGAACTTTTACCGTGGGCCCCTGAAGTTACAGACCTGTATCTTGGTAGGCTTGTGGACAATCATGATACCAACCTATGTTTTAAATTTCATCCAAATCTGAGACATGAAATTTTTTTTTACATTTTTCCGTAGAACAAAAACACGTAGGTTCCCACATAAATGGGGAAATCTAACATGGTCCCACTAAAAAAGATCGATCTCATCTTTTACCGGCATCTGCGCGAAGTCTGTTAGAGCCTGTGTGCCAAATTTCATTAAAATCGGACAAGCGGTTCTAGGAGATGTTGCTGCGCACATAAAAAGCGTACGCGTACACGTCCCCCGGACACTTTTTTTTTGCATTTTCGGACTCCCCGACCTCGGAAACGCCTAGAAAAAAATTTTGAGCGAACTTTTTTTTTTTACCATCCAACCCATCACCACACTTCATAGTATTTCATACTACTCGTAAAAAAATTACGTCGAAATGTGGCTATACTTTAACTTTTCGAATACACACTCCTACAAATTCAAACTACCTATTTTTCTGTAAAATTTACGAAGAACATAATATTAATTTTAAACAAATTTGCTCTGGTTGAAACGAAAACCAAATTTATGAACGAACATACATATTTTTTTGAATAAATATTATTTATTTTCGTGGTTAATGTAATAAACAATAAGATATTAACAAGAAAACAAATTTACATTAAAAATTTACTACCTGGATACTTTTATTTATAATATATTGTGAAATATTTATGTAAAAGTTTTTACACATTTTACTTTTGATTTATAAAACGATTTTTCCATACAAGTTAAATTAATGATGTACATAAATGATGAACTAAACCTTTAAGATGGAATAGTAAATGGTTCACTGATATAAAAAGCTGTTAATTAGGGGTACCTTAGCAGATAACTTGTAGTTAGTTTTTAAACAGTGATTTGTATCAAACAGTACTTTAACGGTAGAATTTGTAAATTTCATTAGTATATATGTATTGTATAATATTCACCAAATCATCTAGAACATATGAAATATTAATCATAAATTTTAGTGTGGGGTTTTTAGCTACTACCTTCTGCCTTGGTCAATACATGCGTAATCACCAATACAACCTGTGTACAAAATTTAATTGAAATCGGAAAATATTTATCATATGAAAATATTTATTTACTATATTATTTACATATCAAATATTAAGAGGAAATTTAAGCATGGTCCTTCTAAAGCTACTAACTTCTACCTTGGCCATCACATGCGTAATTACGAATCCAACCTGCGCACAAAATTTCAGAGAAATCGGATAATATTTACCAAATAATCTAAAACATATGAAATAGCAAACGGAAATTTAAGCATGGACCACCTGAAGCTACTGAGCTCTACCTTGGTCAACACATGGGTAATCACGAATGCAACCTGTTTACCAAATTTCATTAATACGGATAATAATTACTATATGGTGCAGAGTAGAACATATGAAATATTCTTTGGAAACTAGGCTGCATATATTATTTTCCCACTAAAACTACATGAACCCACTAAAGGTACCGGACACAGATTTCCGGAACATTAATTAGGTAATTAAGTTAACTTGTGTGTGAAATATAATTGAAATCAGGTGACAATTATTGTATGATGTAGACATGTAGAGAGTAGAGAATATAACTTATGAAATAAAACCGTCGATTTTAGTTTTCTTGTTAAAAAAACAGATGTGAAAACAATTAACGGTAAGAAAAATAGCACCAAAACAATATTATATAAAAATCATCAACATAAGTTAGTTCAATCGTATCCGTATGACGAACAGAAAAATCAAAAAGAAAGTTGAGGATTTACTAGATAGAGAAAAAAATACTCAACTGCTGTATGAGTAATTCGGGTTATATCTAGCTATCATTCTAGCCAAATTTTATTTAGATTGTAGAGAAAAAGATAAGCTGCTAACTATGGGGAACAGTATGTTTAATAGTGATTATGTCCAACAGTTTTTTTTTTACTTAATATAATTTTTGTAAGAAATAAGTAGCACTTTATTAAAAATTTAATATTTTTTAAGACACCAATATTGTTATATGTACATATATAGAAATTATAATTTTGATAGCAACCCACATCCAACTATATTACAAAACTAGTATGTGTACCCAATTTCATTGAAATCGGATGATAATTACATTCTATAAAACATATAATTATATATAATTCGGAAACTAAACAAGAACCTCTTAAAGGTATAGACTCTAGGTACAGACCACCAACTAGATGGCAGAAGTTATCTGTGCGTTAATTTGATTGGAATTGGATAATAGTTACTATGTGGTGTAAAACATATGAAATATTATTTGGAAACTATAAGCAGCTCATATATTAGTTTCTCATAGATTCACTGATTCACTGAATCCACTTGCTACAGATTTCCGAAGCAATAACTAGTTAACTAATGCAACCTGTGTGTGTTAAATATAATTGAAATCGGGTAACAATTACTCTATGACAAAAGATCATTAAACTTATTAAATATAATTAGAAATTTTAACAGGGATGCACTGAACTACCGACGTTTAATTTTACAGAAACCAAGAACACAAGATAACTATCATGTGTGCCTAATTTTATTAAAATAATATAATAATTACATGCTATAAAATACGGAATTATATAAAATTCATAAACTTAAACTATCCATCCAAAAACACCATGAAGGTACAAACTCCAAATTTTAAATTTTCCAAATATCCCTAGATCACAAAACTAATCTGTGTGTAAAATGTCATTTAAATCTGTTAGTAATTACTATACGCTCTAGCACACATGAAATATAAATAAATAAATCGGAAATTTTTCAATGAACCTAATCAGGATAGAATCCCTTGAAATACCTTATGAACCCAATATGTGTACGAAATTTCATTAAAACCTGGAAAAGCGGTTTTAGGAGATGTTGCTACGCACATGCAAAGTTTCCATACGCGTATGTTGCTACGCACATGCAAAATAACTTTTGTTATTGCATTTTCGGACGTTTTCGAGGTCGAAAACGTCAACAAAAATATTTCAGATAAATTCATGCAAGGCTCATTGTTATTCTAACTATTCTCGTAATAATCAACTACTGTATAAAATCTGCAAGAACCACTCTTTCAGATTTTGTGAAATACCCTCACGCCTGTTATTCATTTGGTTCTTATTTCAAAATTTTCGTACATTTAGTAACATTTTATAACATGCTCCGAATTTTTGGCCACCATCAGATTATCAGGTTTTTAATATGCGAACAATGATTGATATATTATGTATATGGAAATGAAATACAAAAAATAAATGTGAACAATGAACATGTTTTATGTCTTAACCCCAGACATATGAAAAGTCCAACAAAATATTTCAAATATCAAAAATAATGTTTAATCTTTTTGATGTTATGAAATAACTTGGAATTACGATCAAAATATATTAGATTTATAATCGTTTTGTAGAATTTGTAAATTCCTAAGAAAATATAATAAAAAATTCTTCAAATTCCTACAAAAGATTATTGTATGTTTATATGACTTATTATTTAATATTTAAATATTTTTATTTGTAACAAACTAATATTTGAAATTATTCAGGTTTAAAATTACCAACAATTATATTAATATTTAAACGGTTTATAGAATTTTAAGCATCATTTATAACACACAAAAAAAAAAGTTTAGAATGTTAAAAAAAGTAGAAGTTAAAAGGTATGAAATGGGAATGGAATATTTATAAGATGAATACGAATGTTACGAATTCAGTGAGAATGTTTAAAATTAAATTAACTAAGTTACTTGTTAACAAAAAGATAAAAAGAATTTTTGTAATTTAAAGTTTTATCAAATTCATGTCTGATGTTTGGTTCAAATAAAATAATAATGAATTTTGATTTAAAATGAATTAAATCTTCCATTTTTATTATTTTTTATTCACAAAATAAACATAAACATCTGCATTTTACAGAATATGTTGTTCTGATTCTTCTGTCTGTTATAAAACTATATGAACATTTCTTAACATTATTTCCTTTATTTTTAATTACAGCGACACTTGCGGGCTTGTGTGTGATATAAATTATGCTTTAGTCTCCTGGTCTCCTGGTCTCCTATTAACTTTACATTGCACTACACGACTACACCGATACGACCGCACTTTTCAGTTATTTTAATATTGATTTTTCAACATTTTTTGACGTGGATAACTTAAAACAAGAAAATAATTTAATTCAAATAATTATAGTGTATTTTATAATCAATTTTTTCAAATTCATTTTAAAAATTTCACACGTAATTTTTACACCAACATCCAATGATAATTTCTCATTAAATTATTAATCATCATTGTGTTAAATGTAATAAAAATATTACGAAATTAGGGTTTTTCAAATCCCTAAAACATCTTCGTTAAATTCTTCAATTTTCTTATTTTTAGTCTTTTTTTATAATATAAAATTAAATATTCTTTATGCAAATTTTTATAACCAAGAATTTTCTGAGATTTTAAGAAAAGGTTTTAGAAGGTTAACAAAATGAATAATTAAGAGATCCTTTTATTTTTATTGTTGATTTTTAATAATTATAAAAACGACAGTAAATTATAAAAATTATATTTTATTTTTACAAAAACTAAATCCACAATATGACTAGGGATTGCAGAACCAGTAAACGATTAACCGGTTTTACAGCCCAATTTGGTAAAATGGAAAAAAAAAAATCCTGGTAATTTCGGTAATTTTTTTAAAATTATTTCAATATTATCCTTCAAAAATAACTGAACTATGTATATTTTAAATTCTTATCCGTTATTTAAATTCACCAATTAAAATTATAAGTCCTGAAAATTGTGTTAATGAGGTCATTGTAGAAATTTGTTTTAAATTGTGAAGTTACATTAGAGTTAATTTTAATTCTGCTGTTTTATTTTAAATTAATATTGGTGCAAGTATTTCATAATTGTGTTAATTTGTGGTCAGCATAAGAATGCTGTTATCTTATTTTAAATATTGTTACTAGTATTTTTAAAATAAGTGTGTAGTAAGTATTATATTTTAATCACAAAACATTTTACAATAATATACATTTAAATTTAAAGCAATGGAGACTGAAAAAACAAATAAGACTGTATGTATGGGACTACTATACTCGGAGTGAAAAACATAAAGCCAAATGCAACAATTGCAAAAAAATATTGAAAGCTGGTGGAGGTTCAACTAGTGTATTACATGCTCATTTAAAGAGCCAGCATCAAGAAAATCTATTAAAACGGGCGGAAACAGATGCTTCCACACTAATTTCGTCTACTCATCAAGAAGATAAATCATCAGAAGCGGGTTCATCTCGCAATATCCTAGCATATTATTTCAAAAGGACTATTGGCGACTCACTTTCTGCAGTGATTTACAGAATGGTGGCAAAGGATGGCTTGTCATTCCAAAAATTTTGCATCTCTAAAGGCTATACGGTGCCGGCTAAACGCTGCCGAAATCTGCAAATTCTATAAAAAACCTAGTAATGGAGTATGATGTTAAAATTCGCAGTGAAATTCATTAAAATATTTCAGACCAGATAAACAATGGTGCTGGATTTAGTCTTACCTACGATGAGTGGACTTCCATTAAAAATCGAAGATATATGAACAATAATGTTCATACGGTCGGAAATTTTTTTGGAATCTAAGTCTCACTCGGGCACATGAATCCATGAACGCCAACAAATGTAAGGATCTAGTTGAAACTAAATTAAAAGAATTCAGACTAAATTTTAATGGTATAGTTTTAATAACGGTGCGGCGGTTATGAAGAAGTTAGGCTTAAGCTTGAACACAGACCATCAGTTATGTTTAGCATATGGAATACAGCTTGCTGTTATTAAAGTATTATATAAAAAGAATATAGTAGAACCAGTTTCAATATCTGGGGAGCCGAGTGAAGAGGAAGAGGGAGAAGAAAATTGCCTACCTGAAGCTTTCTGCTTAGAATTTGACTTCGTGGATGAAAGTGATGTTTCAAACGAAACTATATTACCAATTATAACAAAAATTCGACGAGTCGTAAAATTATTTCGTCGTCCCCCACGAAAAATTATATTCTTCAACAGCACGTGAAAAATGAATTTGGGAAAGAAATTATTATGGATAGTAGGACAAGATGGAACAGCCTATAAGATATGGTTGAACGCTTCTATCAATTAAAATCATGTGCCAGAAAGATTCTTATTGATATTTCTTTTTCAGAAAATGAAATTAATTTTATTAACTCGGTAATATCTACCTTGCTACCTGTAAAATTGGCTGTAGAAGCCTTAGGTGTATCTGATTGTACATTATTGAATGCCGATGTCGCTATAAAATTTATGCTTGATGAATTGTCTGCACAAAGTAGTACTCTAAGTAGAGAATTAAAATATCAATTAATTTTACGAGTACAAGAGCGTCGCACAAGTTTTTCCAATGTTATCCAGTTTTTGCATAATCAGCTTGAATTTAGGAATGTTCATCTAGTCTAGAGGATAATTACAATTTAATTAAATTTAATAAACCTGAAATTACAAAAAATATTTGTAGGTTTTTTATCAGCATGGGTAATATGCACAAAAATAAGACCTAGACTTAGTGATACCACAATAAATACCATCTGTCTGCTCCGTGCATATTTCAAAGCACAAAAAGATCTAATAGATATTTCAAAGATTTTTTTAATGTTTTTGTGTTATTTTATTATTATTGAATGAATTAATATATATGTTTTTATTTTCTTGTGTATTAATGAATTAAACTTTTATTATAATATATTATAAAGTTTATTGTTAATTATTTCTTGTACATACAATTTTTTGATTTTTTTTACTTACTGGCTATTGCTAATACATAATTTTTAATTTAAAAGAATTTACCTGTAAACCGGTTTTTACTAAAAATGTTTACCGTTAACCGGTAAAACTAAAACTCGGTAATTTTGCATTCCCTAAATATGACAAAATAATTCAAATTCAATAAGACCTACACAACTATTGATATTAATCTTTCCAATATTTAGGTAAACAGAATGTTAATTCTGCAGTGTCATTTTGAAAATTAAAGTTGTTTTATACTACTGAAATTGTAAAATTTTAAATCATCGAAAAAACAAGACTTTCTTAATAAAGTATAATCCCAGTCTATTTGTAAAATCAATATAAATAACTAAATCTATCAATTATAACTTAAATTTGACCAGTAGATGATATAAAGAATAATCGGAAAAATATGCGTTCAAAAAAAATATCTCATAGTAATTATTTTCAAAGGAAATTTTGGCACAGAAATTAGTTTTCTGATCTAGTTTTTTGAGTTCGACAAGTTCACTCAATATTAATTTAATTTTTGGCTCACTATATATTCAAACAAGATTAAAATTAAAAAATATGTTTAAATTTTATAATACATATAATAATAATTTTTGATTTCTTTTTAAATTCATTTTTATAAAATTGGAATGCTTTTCCTTAATTACAATAGATAAACTAAACTAGATAATACTATTACAAAATAAAATACAATATTAAGTTTAAAATTAAAAGTTAAAAGTTAAATTCATTTATAATTTTCTTTCTGAACTATAAAAGCGTCATTTACATATTTATATAATATGTCCTATTTCCCAATTGTTTTTCTATCCAATAACTTTAAAATTTCATTTTCCTCTATATTATTTTTTCCGAAGAATTTAAATCTAAATT
The DNA here is from genome assembly GCA_963920725.1 of Rhamphomyia laevipes. NCBI lineage: Eukaryota > Metazoa > Arthropoda > Insecta > Diptera > Empididae > Rhamphomyia > Rhamphomyia laevipes. The sequence continues at coordinate 26,382,454 of OY987256.1, read as the reverse complement.
CTTTCAGTATTGGGCAAACTCCTACGAAGTGAAAAACCGTCTCTTCTTTCTCTTAGATTGCACATTGAACAATGTCTTCGTTAAAATATAAAATACATTTTATAAAATGCATTCTTGATGTATTACAGTTCGATAATTTGGTAAACGTTCCCGAAATTATACATTAGTTCTGTTTCAATAAACTCCGAGTTATCGAGTTAAATTTTAAATAAATCTTGAAGAAAATCACAAATGTCATACCAAATTATTTAATTTCTCCTTGCATTTATTTTTAATATCCTTTCTTCATAAATACGGAACTTAACTAATTTAACACTAATTAAATAACAGACAAATATTTGTTGGTTCCAAAATAACTAGAAATTTTAGTCATTTTACTAACAGATTTTTCTCGGTGTGAGAATCTATAGAAAAATCTGCTATAGATTCTCACACCGAGAAAAATCTGTTAGTAAAATTAACTAAAAACGTACCTTAAAATGACTAAAATTTCTAGTTATTTTGGAACCAACAAATATTTTAGTCAAATGTTACAAAATTAATTTGTTATTTTGTTAGTAAAATTTCCCATAGATCTCAACTTACAAAGTTAGTTCAAATTACTGAATTTATAAGTTTTACTAACACGAAGCTACCAACATACTGACTAATAATTTTAAAAAACATCAGTTTCACTAACACAATATTACCAACATGTTGACTAATTATTTTGTTACTTTTTTAATAATGGTAGTGTTAGTAAAACTAGTAGGTAATGGTAGTTTTGTAGGTAAATAATAAATAATTGAATACTGTCAAATTATCAGTAAAACCACACATTTTACAAAAATTTGGCATTGTGTTGGTAAGACGAATATAATATCAGTAATAATAAAAGTTGATTTTACTTGCACCTTGAAGTTAGTAATTTAATTCAAATCATTTTGAAGTAATTTACTGGGAGCTGCGGGAAAATGAAAATTTATTTATGTTTTGGAAAATTATATACATATATATTTATTTCAGAAGTTCATTGAAAAATTCATAGTTAATTCATTATAAAAATAGTAAATAAAAAAAATCAAATGTACATACAACTGTTTTAATCAAAAACAATTTATGTATCCAAATCTTTAATAATTGCTTTATCTTGGAATGCCTTAAATTCAAGAAGGACAATTTTCGTTACATCTTTTTTTTTAATTGCTTTTTTACTCCAACCTTCAATTTCTCGAACCACCGCAATTGGTAATTTTATAATAATTTTACCTTTCGGGAATGAATTTTGAGTGATTTGGGACTGAAGAAGGTGTGAAGCCAATGCGTGAATTTTAGGATGTTCTGGTGATATTTTTTTGTCTTCATTTATTTCATGTATTTTATCAAAAAAAAACTCTTTTGGATTAAATATTGCAACCGGCCACACATAATTAACATGAACAGACAACCCATCCTCTGAAACAACAAAGTTTATATCGGTTGATCCCGATATTATTGGCACAGCCACATTTACATAATTAGATTTTTTTTCATGGTCCATGTAAGTCCACGTTACAAATGGTGGGTTAACAAATTGAATGGAATCATCATCATCATTTTCCACATCGCAATAATCATTTTGTTGAATTTTCGTTCCTGAGGCGATACTTGTTCCAGGATCTAATTCTGGAATGGTTTTCATTATATCCTCGTCATATGCTGATTTTACTAAAAAAAAAATATTCAAAATAACGTTAAATACTTTTTTACAACAATTTTTTTTTCCTTTCATACCGAAAAGTCCAAGTTTGGCTTTAGTTTTGCGGAAAAAGCAAAAACTCTCGAAGAGAATTCCATAAACATTGTGTTTTTCATTCTTACACTGTTTGGTGTAGCTGTTGGTTCAATAAGATTATTTGTAAACAATCTTTCCAATTCTTTTTGTTCTGGTCCGGGCGGTGATTCTTTCCATACCACTGCATTCATTTTATCATGCATTATAATTTTTTTTTTTTTTTTTGTAGCCATTTTTGCCAAAATATATAGGTATTTTTATTTTATTTTAATCACAACAATTTATTTACTTTTTCACAACAAAGAAAATTGACAAAGAATATCAAGTAGGTTTTGAATTTATTCTTAGCAAAACAGTTACTTGATTTTTCTTTTTAGGTTTTAAATTTATTCTTAGTAAAACAGTTATTTGTTTTATTGCGTATTTAGTTTTATGTCAAATATGTTAAGCAGGATTGAAATAAAGTCTTCGAAAACAATTAGATAACAGATGGCGTTAAAAACTACATCTTTCGACAAATATTGTTCGAATTTTTCTTTGTATTTATTCCAACTCAATTTTTCTTGTATACTTTTATTATTTTTAGTACCATAAAATTTTAAATTTTTTGATTGGAAGAAAAAAAAAGAAAAATTTGACAATAAAGATGTAGTTTTTAATTCAAAGATGTAGTTTTTAATTCCATCTGTTATCTAATTGTTTAACATATTTGGCATCAAACATAAAAATTAAATACACAACCCTTTATATTTTTGACATAAAAAAGAAATAAAAAAAAACATCAAAAGTGTATTTAAAAGTGAATACAAAAGGTTTTCAAAAACGTAGCCACCATACTTATTTTCAATTCAAAATTCAAATGAAAATTGGATAATAATTATAATTAATAGGTAAATGAAATTACATATTTTGATAGATAATGATGTATATTTTTACGTTTCCCCTTAACAAATGTGAATTATTTGAAAATTATTGAGATAAACCTGTTCAAAAACAGCTTTTCCCGTGTATTAATTCGCGGGAAAGGCTGTTTTCAAGTATGAAATTACCAGTATTTTCAAAATATTTTTTATTAATATTTTTACAAACTAAATAACTAATTAAAAACTTAAAAGTTTTCCCCACAATATTATATATTACAAAATAAATTATGATTGAAAATTAATTCTAAAGTTAAGATATACTGATAACAACCGAGTACACATAGCATTCAAATTCACTTTAAAGCTAATGGCTTTCAAAATGAGTACACTATCGCATCAGTGATACACTGATGAAGCATAGAGTATATTTAATAAAGTAAAAATTGTAATGTTTTTTTATATATATTTGAATATGTATTAGGTATTACAAAACAGAAATAAATTGTAGAAATTAAAATTTATAGCTTTTATTATTATATTTTCATAGTAATATTTTATTATAATATAAAAATTGATTTTATATTTTTGTATAATATAGGACATGACACAGGAGTATTAAAATATAAGTTTTTTTGTCGCATATATTTTTAGACTCTTAATTTCTGAACTTTGATTGCTTTTATTTGCATATTTGATAAAATTATCAAAAAGGAGAAGGAACTTGGTTATAAATAGTTATCAAACATAATTTTTTAGTTTAAATTTCAAAATAAAAAATCCAATATCTAATATAAATCCTTTTTTGGAATAACTCCTATTGTTTGTTTCATTGTGTGGAATATGATTAAAGATGATGTACCAAAAGAATCTGAACCAAAACATTTGTTGTGGTGTCTTTGTTTCTTAAAACAGTACCCTGTTGAACACATCCGTCGAACTTTGTTTAAAGCTGATGAAAAAACAATAAGGAAGTGGACGTGGTTTTATGTACAGCTGATTTCCAATTTAAATGTGGTACTTACAAATTCACATCAGTTAGTTTCATATAATGTAACACATTTAAAATTTATTTTAAGGTTCAATGGGAGAATAGATTTGAAAAATTTACTACTGGCCAAACAAGTTTTTGTTCAGTGTACGGCGTTGAATTCAAAATTTTTGAGCCAAAACCATTTAACAGGAGGTGGTATAGCCATAAGTTCCGAGGTCCAGGATTGTGGTATGAAATCGGTCTGTGTTTAAGAACAGGTAAAATTGTTTGGAAACATTGAGGTTATCCGTGTGGAGAGTACTCCGATTTAAAACTAGCTCGTGAAATTTATGTACTATCAACACAACAAGGAGAAGTAACATTGGCAGATAAAGGATACAACGATAAAAATCATTTTTTGTTACCAACGGAACAAAACAGTGCTGCTCATAAACGAATTATGGCTCGTCACGAAACTGTTAATAAAAGAATAAGGCAGTTCAGGATTTTGAAGGATACTTTTCGAAACTTTCCGGAAAAACATCCAATGGTATTCCATGCTGTTGTTAATTTAACAGAATTAATGATTGAAAATGGCGAACCATTATCTTCTGTTATGAACTGATTTAGTTTTAAATACATAGTTATATATCGAAATCGATTTAATTTAGTTTTTAATTTATTTTAACACTTTCCCGCAGCTCCCTGATCATTTTCATAATATTACTTTTTTTTTTTTTTAATAAAAATCATTTTTAGTTTCAAAGTTCTTTATTAATAAAAATTCATTTCATTTTTTTAAACTAAAATTGTAATCTATATATCTATTTTCTTAATTAAATTTAAGACATTAGAGCTTGTTTTAGAATAATTATTTTTAATATTGTAAAAATGAATTTTTATGAAAGTCCATACATTATCTGAAGCAATTGGAAAACTTAAATTAAAAAATTATAAATTTTAAAAGCAATATCTATGGCTCTACAAGCGCTATCAACTTTGTATTTTATATTTTCAAAAAATATATAGCATTCTCTAACATTGAAAATGTTTTCCCCAACAAAAATACAAAAGGTTGAACAGGATCACTACCTTTAACAAATTTATCTAAATCTATTGGATCTCTAATCAACTTGAAAACAGCATCTTCAGAATCCGAAATTGTAAATCTTTTTACTTGGTTGCTTTTTTTTACACATTTAGTTGGGGGTAACAAATAATTCAGCATTCTTAAGTTGCACAAAGTACGACTGTCAGCCTTCCCATCTGTAATAATAACCAAAAAAATTTAAAATTACTTTCAAAATTGTATAAATAAGTTAGAAATTATTTTTTTAAATTTATTATATTAACTAGACTTACCTGTTTTTTAATCATCAGAATTCAAATAATATTCCTTGAAAAATGAAATGGTACTTGATTCATATTCTAAACTGAATATGCGTTCAATAGAATTACTAAAAGTTTCCTACTTTTCGAAAGGTTTCTCGAAACATACATTATACTGGTTCTCAAAATCAATATCAATCTGAAAGATTCAAGCAGAAAATAGTATGATTAAGTTTATATATATAAGTATATAAGTTTAGTAATTAAAATGTCATTATTTAAAATACATATATGTAACTTACAAATAAATATCCTTTAGGTCCCCTGTAATTGGGCCAATCAGCTATTCAATTTGATATATTTTTATCCTGTTCGTATTTTTTAAAGTTAGACTGTCTGTAATTCACAGTATCTTTCCAATGAGCGAGAATAATATCAAATGGCTCAAATTTATTATGTTTGAGCCATAAATATGTTTGGCCTCAGGATTTTCTGTATAAAATGAAATTTAATATAATTTTTTTCAGGTCAACTTTTTTAATTTCAAATGCACGTTTATTAAAAAAATTTGTCATTTTCAAAAAACCTACCTTCTAAATTTTGTTTTGTTGCGTTACTTCTATCTAATTCATCGTTATTGCCAGGAAAATTATTATTTTTTGAATCATCAACTTTGTTTAGCTTCTTTTTATTATAATATTTAAAATAAAGTTTTCCTCGTGGTCGCTGACCCTTTTCTTTGTAATTATAATAATAAGCTTCTTAATAAACAAAAGATTGATTATGGAATAAAAACAGCTAGCTTTATATTACCTCTTTTTCACCTGGAAAATGGGATGCTATTTGCTTAGCCAAGCTTTTAAATATCGATTCAACCATAGAAATTTGGTTTTTCTCGAAGTATTTAATTAATGCTTCCACTAATAATTTCTGGTCACAGTTTCTCAACATTTTATTTTTTTCAAATTTGATCTTAAGTTCCTTGTATTCGGGTTTAATAATTTTTGATATATCCTGGAAGAAAAAAATTAAATAAAATTCTAAATTTAAATATCCTGAATTAATAATCATTACATAAAATAATATTTCTTTATTTTGGTGTGTAATATTTTCAGTTCTGATTCTACGTTGTTTTTTTTTTGTTCATTACTTTTCCAAATAAATAATTTATGGCTAAATTCAATTTGTATTCCCAACTTATTTGCAGGGATTAATTTCTCAATGTGCGATTGATTCATCCATAATAATTGTTCAACATTTAAAATTTGACAATCTGGAAGTAATTGTAAATATATTCATTTTAATACTTATAATTGATAAGTACATATATTATTAATCTACATTGTATTTTTAAATTTACATTTTAGTGTTGACAATTATAATTACCTTTACATCGTTGGATTATGTACTGAAATTTTTTTGAGTCGATTTGATTTAGATTTGTTAAGAAATTTTCATCCAAGACATCAGATTGAGTATATCATCGTTATTTTCATTTGATACTGCTCCTCTGATAATATTTGACATAGGTTCATTGTTATTTTGTTTATGTAAAATAATAATTTCATTATTATTTTGATTTAGTACATTCATTGATATTTTTTTGCATTTGAAAAGATGCATTTTGATTAAATACATCTTTGTTTATTTGATTTGATTGTACATTAGATAAATCTTCATTATTATTAGGTTTATGTAATATAAGAAATTCATTATTATTTATATCATTTATTAGTGAATTTACAAAAGTATCGGAAATGGATACAACACTTAAGCTACTTAAATTATTATCATTCATATTTTTCTTATATCTAAGTAATAAAATTATTATTTATATTATTTAGTATGTAATTAAAAATATTTTTTTAGTCTAGTAATGAGTTTGCCATTTGATTACCGGTAAGTATGAATAGGAGCTGTAATAAATGCGTGTAATGATAAAACAACAGTCTCAATATTTACAAGTTTTTCTAAATTATATGCCTGGAAATGACTATTAAATGAACATTCGTAAATTTTATTGCAAACAATATATATACATACTTTGATTGTTCGTCAGCACTATTGCTTCTAATATTTCAAACAAAAAAGTGAAATCTCATAACTTGCCAGAAAATATCTGTTTTTGTAGCTAGTTCCTTTAAAGACTATTTCTGAATAAGAAGCAATATTCTTATCATTTAAAACTTTTTCAATTTTATTCATATAAGCACTTTCAATTTTGTATTTGGGTTCGAAAACTATATCAGTATTATTTGAAATTTATTGTATCCTATAAGAAAATTTTAGCTGAAATTTCTTTACTAAAGAAAGAAGTATAAATTTTCGGGAGTAACAGTTTTTTGTATAGCTTTTTAGTTCCCTGTGCTTTGATTCATACCTAAATGTTGAAAAGTGACGAGGTGATCCAGACTGTTTTATGACAGTAAGATAATGGATCAGCATATGATGTTTAGGTTTCAAGGTATCGTTGAACAGACTCGTATAATTGCTATGGTGTTGTTCTATTAATATTTTTAAATAATTCAATGTCTCTAAAGTGAAATTTGGAGACAATATCAAATCAATTATTTGAAGTAAGCAAAAAAACTCCCAAACTTTACAATTTTCGGAAACTTTATCCCCAATCATTATTGGTAAAAAGTGTATGCACGTCCATGACTCCCTTGCAGACATTTTCAAAGATTTATTTTCAATCTGCTTAGCGTTATATCCGGTGATAAGTTTCCTATTTCAGTTGCACCATAGCTGAAAGTTTGTTTTCGGCGATTTAGTTCATCCAAAGTGAAATATTTATTATCAATGCAATAATTGATAATATGACATATGTCATATATGCACACGCCTTCAAAAATGTCATGCATGATGATGTCTACCGTATAGTTGTTTGTGACATGAAAACCCAAAATATCATTTAAAATGCAGCGCTGCTGTAGGCCAGTATTACTTGGATTTACAATAATAATAATAATAATAATAGAGTATCTAATCCAACTTAATTCACAACGTAAGCCTCATTAACCCTTTCAGGATGATGGGAACTTATGAAAGAATTGTATTATTTGTTTGGATCAGCGAAAACAAGCATATAGAGAGATATTGTTAGTAGGTACATATACTAAGAACGTTGACACTCATAGCAAACAGAATATCTTTATCAATATGCTTGTATTCTTGCACTTTCTCCACATGCTGAGAAAAAATTTACTGTCCGCAATGGATTAAGCTCTGGTGCTTAGCTGTTACCATCACCAAAACAAATAAATGTTAGTATAGATTAAACACGATCTGCTTAATACAAGCAGTAAAAATAAATAGTTAAAAATATAACTACTAAAAAATAAGATATAAAAAAACACTCGAGTTAGCAAGTTACCACCAGCATCAGGCTTCGCTATTCTAAAAAGAACGCTACTACCTCCTTCCGATGTCACCCACCAATTCGAGCTAGTCTAATTAAAAAAAAATATGAAAAATATAAAAATAAAATAATATTACAAGTCACGACTTGAATTAACAGGTTACCACCTAGCATCAGGCTTCGCTATTCTGAAAAGAACGCTACATACTTCCCGCCGATATCGCCTGCGAATTCAAGGTCACCCGTCATCAAAAATTATTGAAATATTGAAAAATGAATGAAAAATATTAAAATTCTTTAAAAAAATTAAAAAAAAATTAAATTAAATTAAAAGTTATCATGCAAAAGGCAATCGTCACGAAAAACAAATAAAAATAAAATTAAGGCATACATCCATACACAGCATACATACAATTAGAAATACGAAGCTAAATAGCAACGAGCAAAACAACACACATAAAGGCTGGCATTTATATATTATTGTACAGTAATTTTTTCAAAGTGACTTTGCTACAGTTAAAATCGAAGTGGTTTGCAACGACATTAACTTTACGTAGCATTCTCTTGTGTACGGTTCGTTATTTCCGTAGTCTGTACGATGGTTATTGACACGGAAAAACGGGATAGATCTTAGAGAGTGCGCATTTATGTTTATAAAGATCTTATCTAAAAATGCAGGGCACTCGATTATTCCCGAAAGGACCTGTTGCACAAACAAAATGTCAGCTACCTCACGACGTTTTTCGAGGGATTGCATGTCAATGAGCTTCAGACGATCCTGATATGGGGGTAAGTTGAAGTTGTCTACCCATGGTAGACCCCGTAAAGCAAACCGAACAAATCTGCGTTGAACTGTTTCAATTCGGTTAATATGGACCGCGTGGTACGGTGACCATATCTGACTCGCATATTCAAGCAGAGGTCTAACTAAGGTCGTGTAAAGTGATTTTGTAACATATGGGTCCGAGAATTCATTAGACCACCGCTTTACAAAACCTAGCGTTGAGTTAGCCCTGTTTACAATTCTGTCGTAATGGGATCTGAAATTAAGCTCATTGTCGCAGACGACACCTAAATCCCGAATGGACGTTACACGACAAACGACTTCATTATTAATGAAGTAATCTCGAGGTGGAGACCGAGAACGTTTTCGCGAGTATGTGATAGACTGACATTTACTAACGTTAAGTTCTAAGTGGTTTTTCGCACACCAAGTAGCACATTTTTTTACGTCACTTTGAAGTTTATTATAATCGAGAGTTGATGAAATTACCTTAAATAATTTCATGTCATCGGCATATATCGAGACATCCGAATCAACTATTACAAATTCCACGTCGTTAATAGACAGCACAAAAATCAAAGGGCCTAGATGGCTGCCCTGCGGTACACCGGATTTTGCAGTAAAAGGATCGGAAGTAGTGGATCTAAATAAGACACGATATTGACGATTATTTAGATATGATTCCAGCCAAAGAATAAACCCTGGATGAAAACCGAGTGCCTTAAGCTTGAACGATATTAGTTTATGTGATATTTTATCAAAAGCTTTGGAGAAATCGGTGCAGATTACATCTACTTCTTTTCCCTTTTCAATATTAATTAAAGTTTTAGAAACAAAATCAGTTAAATTGGTAGTTGTAGATCTTCCTTTAAGAAACCCGTGCTGTTTAGGTGAGAACAACGGTTTGCAATGAAAGTATAAAGAATCGTACACAATACTTTCAAAGAGTTTTGGGATGCTGGAAAGCTTCGCAATGGGCCTGTAATTCAATATATCAGCTTTACAACCCTTTTTATGAATTGGAATAATAAAGGATTTCTTCCACAGGGTGGGCAAAATACCTTCAGAAAGTGATAATTGAAAAATAGATGTTAACGGGCGCGCTAAGGTGTCACAGCATTTTTTTAAAACTATTGGTGGCAGACCGTCGGGGCCGGTAGAGTAATCATCTTTAAGATTAAGGATCTTGCTAACTACGTCATTTAAATTTATGTGTACATGACCGAAACTAGTTTGTTGGCCATTATTTAAATATGAAAAATAGTGTTCATCAGGATGAAAGTTACTATCGCTAAAAGCCCGACTAAAGAAATTGGCAAACATATTAGTTATTACTTTAGATTCATTAGAGGAGTTGTCTAAGTACTTCAAAGTACATGGATAACCATCTGATTTCTTTTTTGTATTGACAAACTGCCAGAATTTTTTAGGATTTGATAGAATCTCAGTTTGCATTTTATTTAAATATTCATCGTAAAGTAATTGTGATAAATCAGAAAATTCTACATATGTACAAATATACTCGTTATAATCGGCGTTCGTTACCGACTTTAAAATTTTTTGCCATAACTTATTTCTGCGATTACGCAGTGTACGTAGTTCCTTGTTATACCATGGTGGAGATGGTGACCCACTGTGCCCCGGTGAGACTGGAACAGACAAAACGAAGCATTCGAAAAGAGTCGTATAAAAGTTGGCAGTTAAAATATCAATATTATTATTAGAATTGGCTAAAATTTCATCAAAGTTAATATTACTGAGTAAATTATTTAGGATTAATAATTGGTGTATCGGAATAATTTAAACTTTCATCAAAATTAGAAACAATGTCAATGCAAGATCTCTGTTGAGACCAGTCATGTGATCGTTTCATGTGTCTTTTAAATACAGACGAACTATCAAATATTTGATTACAATCTAATCAATTATATTTACTAAATCGTTTTAAAGTATGAACGAGTTTTAAATGGCAAACATATTTTTCACAACTGTCAAATGTGACAGAACATTTAAAACATTTCACCATGTTTATACTCTAGAGCATATAGTAATTTTTATAGCATAAATTTTGGTACATATGATAGTTTCCGTATGTACTTGGTGTCTGTAAAATTTAAAGTCAATACTTCAGTGGGTCCATGTAAAAATCCGTAATTACTTTTCATAAGTTCAACTCTCTATATCTACAGTACCTTTCACCTAATTTTAATGATATTGAACACGCAGTTTCATTTAGTTATCTATTTGATACTCCACAAATTTGTAGTTGGTAGGTATAGTACGTTCATGGGAAACTAATATATGAGCAACTTAGTTTCCGAAGAATATTTGCTTTATGTTCTACAGCTTGTAATTATTATCCGATTTCAATGAAATTTGGTACACAGGTAGAGTTCATGATTCAGCATAGGTTGACCAAATTAGAGTTTAGTAGGATAAGGGGGTTCATGTTAAATTTCCGATTTAATTTTTAATTTTTTTTTCATATGTTCTACAGCATATAGTAATTGTTAACCGATTTCAAAGATATTATATATATAGGCTAATTTTGTGATCTAGTTGGCTCTCCTGAAATTTGGAGACCTTCAGGGGGTTCCTAGAAAACAGTTTTAGTTTCCGAATTTTATATAATTACGTGTTTTATAGCATGTAATTATTATCTGATTTTATTGAAATTTGGTACAAATGTAGACCTTCTGATTATACATGTGTTGGCCATGATAGAGGTTACTACCTAGGGGGTCCATACTAAAATTTCCGATTAAAATTTCATATGCTCTAGAGCATATGGTATTTATTATCTGATTTCAATGAAATTTGACACACATAGTAGCTTCCTTATGTACTTACTGTCTGCAAAGTTTAAAGTCGGTAATCCAGTGGGTCCATGCTAAAATGTCCAATTATATTTCACAAGTTCAATACTCTACATCATACAGTAATTGACACCCAATTACAATTATATTTCACACACAGGTTGAATTTGTGACCTACTTATTGCTCCAAAAATTTGTATCAGGTAGTTTTATTGTGTTCATGGGAAACTAATATATGAACAACTTAGTTTCCAAAGAATATTTCATATGTTCTACACCATATAGTAATTATTATCAGTTTGCAATAAAATTTGGTACATAGGTTGGATTCGTGATTACGGATGTATAGCCTAATGTAGACGTTAGTAGCTCTAGGGGCTCCATGCTAAAATTTCCGATTAATATTTCATATGTTCTAGAACATATGGTAAATATTATTCAATTTCAATGAAATTTTGTACACAGGTTGGATTCGTGATTATTTATACTTATTATAGTTATTTTAATAATATTATTTATTATTAAACAAATAAAAATATAAAATTAAATCAATAAATAATAAAGATGAGCAATTTTGAAGAAAGCACTGTTTGTTACAAAGATAATGTTAATTACAAAAAACTTTTGGACATAAATCGCTGTTAAACAACATACTACGAGTTATCTATTCCCCCTAGTTAGCAGCTTTTTTTTCTGTTCCAGAATCCGAATTTTTCATTTTTCTGTTTTTCAATTTATCGGACAGAAAATGAAACTTTTTTTTCAAAGTTTCAATTTCTCTTTGCAGAAGTTTGCAGACGTCACATTTCTATCAAATTTCGTTTGCAGCCATGACATTATGAAAAAAATCAGCTGTTTTGGTTGTCAGAAATTATTGTTTTTATTTTATTTATTTATTTTTGTGTGAAAAAATCTGAAAAAATAGTTAAAATTTTATTTTATTTAGTTTTCTTTTGGTGAAAAGTAAAAAAACAATATTTTATTTAGTTTTATTTTGGTGAAAAGTGAAAAAACAATATTTTATTTAGTTTTATTTTTGTGAAAAGTGAAAAAACAATATTTTATTTAGTTTTCTTTTAGTGAAAAAACAATATAAAAAATGGAAAATACATTAATTAGTATTAAAAATATAAAAAAGGAGAGGGCTGAAGCTAAAAGAAATTGTAAAGAAGCTAACATTCAAAGGAAACAGGAGCAACAAGAGTTTGAATCGAAGCTTATTTTAGAAGTAGAAGCTCATAAATTTATATATATGACAAAACATGTACAGATTATAAAAAAAAGATAGAAAAACATCAGCGTGGAATGAAATTTCAACAATTTTAGGAAGAAGTGGTAAAAACTAGTATAAAAAATTAAATTTATACATTTTCTTAATATTTTTTTTTTTTTTTTTTAATATTTTAGTTGCTGAATGTCAGAAGAAATGGGCAATATTAAGAGATACTTTTTCAACTAATTTAAAATTGTCGCAAATAAGTATTAGCGGTTCAGCAGCGGGTTCATCTATGAAATTGCAGCATTTTGAGAACATGAAATTTTTAATTCCTTTTGTGAAAGTTCCAAATAAGTAAGAAATATTTTCATATTTATATTTATATTGTATAAACAAATATCACTACATTCTTTATTAATTGTTTATATTATTGTAGCAATTGTGGCAACTATAAAGAAAATAGGAGCATAGATGAAGACCTAGAAATAATATTTGATGAAGAACCTCCAAAAGAAATTGAATGTGACCAATCGTGGAATGAATCATGTTGTTTAGTTCAATCTCTGAAGGAGCCCAATAGAAGTTCTTGTGGGCGGAAGCGAACTCAGTCTGAAAATGATGACAATGCAATTTCTAAAATTTTAAAAGCAATAGACAACATTCCTGCAGAATCTTCTACACCTACACCAGACTCTGCTATGTCATATTTTTTTGCTTCAATAACTAGCTTAACAAGTCACTTTTCGCGGGAACAGCGAAAATTGATTTTCAAGTGGAATGCCTCAATTTGGTAAAAAAAATCGAAAGCAGAGAAAAGTAAGATTTTTTTTATTAAAAATTAGGATTAAAGTATTTTTTTTAATTATGTTCATGGTCTAGAAGACATATTTTTATTTTTAAGTAATTTTGTTTAAAGTTAATACTCAAGAAGACTTATTTTTTTATTTTTAAATATTTTTTTTTAAGATTAATAGTCAAGAAGAAGACTTATTTTTGTGATTATTTTTTATAAGTATGTAATAATAAAATATATTCCTCATTATCAATTATTAAATTTAAGATCTTTTTTTAGTTTAATAAAATTTTATTTTTGAATATAAAAAAATTGTTTACATTCTAAAAAAAATTAAATCATTGAATGCTGGAATGGTACGTTTCCTTCATTTAAGCACCCATTAGCAAAATGTTCACGCACATTGAACGCTTCTGATGCAGGCTGGTTTACTCGAGGCTCATCATCGGCTTCTTCTTCTATATCTTCATCAACATCTGAAGATTGAAAGCCTTTAAGAATGTCCTGTAGATCCATTTTTAAAAAATTGTGTAAAATACAACTACATAACACAATTTGCTTAGCAAATGCAACTTGCACTTCTATTGATTTTAATAAAATTATCCAGGTATGTGCTAGTATACCAAACGCATTCTCTACAATGCGTCTAGCTCTGGAGAGCCTAAAAAATAATTTTAAAAAAATCCATTAAAAATCAACTACGAAATAAAAAAAAATATTATTGTGTACCTGTAATTAAATATTCTTTGACGATAAGTCAAATTTTGCCCACCATATGGTATTAATAAATTGGTTTTAAGCTTAAGCCCAAAAGCTTCATCACCAACTAGTACATAAGGTACACGAGTCTGTGTTCCTGGCAAATTTTCATCTTTTGGAATTTTCAGAACGCCTGATTTAGTAATCCAATTATTTCTAAAAAAAGCTATTTGAAAAAATTAAAAAAAAATGATGGAAAAAAAAAAGTTTCAACAAAAATGGCTTAATAATCTGGATTTTAAAGATTGGTTAATGCCTGTGAAAAACAAAATATCACATGCATATTGTAAAGTGTGTAATAAAGAATTTTTATGTGGTATAAGTGAAATTAAAAAACACAACAGCGCTAGGGTTCACAAGGCGAAAATGGAAAGCAAGCGATGCACTCCATCAGTACATGTATTTTGTTCAACAGGGAACCATAATAGGGCTGTTAAAAATGCCGAGATTAAACTAGCTGCATTTTTCGCTGAACATAATATCGGATTTCAAATAATTGAACATTTAACACCTTTACTACAGGAAATATTTCGCGATTCCAAAATTGCGAAAGATTTGAATTTAGGATCAACGAAAGTCACAAATCTGATTAGAAATGTACTTGGCCAAGTTGAGGACGAATCTTTAACAAAAATTCTTCAAAAAAATAAATTTTCAATATTTTTAGATGAGTCTACAGATATTTCTAATAAAAAAAATATTTGTATTTTAGACAGGTACGTAGAAAATTTTAAAATAAATACGCAGCTTTTGGAATTAGTAAACATAAATGCAGTTGACTGCACTGCTAAAACCATGTACGAAAAAATAAAATTGTCATTAGAAAAGAGAAATATACCAATTAATAATATCATTGCAATGGCATCAGATAATGCATCTGTCATGGTTGGCATAAACAATTCAGTATTTACCCATTTGCAGCAGGATACTGACCATAATGTTATACTGTTAAAGTGCGTTTGTCACTGTTCAGCAATAGTTTTGAAATCATCAATGAAATTTATTCCTGAAAATATTGAAATATTGTTAAAAAATTGTTCAAGTTATGTATCGGAAAGCCCAAAAAGTGCTGCAATATTATCAGAATTTCAAGAATATTTCAATATTGCCCAAAACAAATTTGTTTCTCCATCAGCAACACGATGGCTTTCTTTGCATC
Source organism: Rhamphomyia laevipes (assembly GCA_963920725.1). Classification (NCBI taxonomy): domain Eukaryota; kingdom Metazoa; phylum Arthropoda; class Insecta; order Diptera; family Empididae; genus Rhamphomyia; species Rhamphomyia laevipes. The sequence goes on along the minus strand of OY987256.1, from coordinate 26,366,651 downwards.
CATGTATTATCAAAATTATCGAAAATTGGAATGTACTACAACATTTTTTTTTACATGAAACAAACTTCACAAACAGAAAAAAAGCTCAAACTATTTTGAAAGAATTTGAAAATAATGAAACCAAAGCTTATTTATTATTTTTAAAAAATATTCTGAATTATTTTAATCGATTTAATGCATTGTTTCAAAGTGATGGAGTGCTAATTCATATAATGATACAGGAAGCAAGAAAACTTTTGATATTTATTTCAAAAACTATTTTAAAAACAGAAGCAATTAAAAAAATATTATCACAAGACATTTTAAATTATGAGGATTTGGTAAATGATGATACTAAATTAAATATAAATTATATGAATTTTGGTACCGAGTTTAGTGAATTTGTAAAAGAAAATTTATCAACAGATCAAGAACTAAATGTAAAATCGAATTGTAATAAATTTATCGAATCGGCTATTGAAAAAACTTTAAATAAATTTCCAATTAATGATGTATTTTTCAAAGCCTTAGAATTTTTAACTCCGGAAGTAGCAATCAATTTGAATGCAAGAATTTTTTCAAAAAATTTAAGTGCTTTAGTTCCGTTTATAGAATGTGATAAAAATGCAATTGAAGATGAGTGGACCGACTTAGCAATTACATTCTTGGAACATGAAAAAGAAAGCCTTATTAAAATGAAAGTAGAACATTTTTGGCAACATATTTCAACAAAAACAGCCAGTGATGGTGTTCTTATATTTCCAAATCTTGCAAAATTATCGGTTTTTGCGTTAACTTTACCTCATTCGAATGCAGCAGCAGAACGAATATTTTCAACAGTTACAGACTGTAAAACTAAAAAAAGAAATCGTTTGGGAGAGCATAGTTTAAATGCATTATGTGTTTTTCGTTCAGCACTGCAAAATAAAAATTTAAATTGTGTTTCATTTGTTCCTGACGATAACAATTTCAACTTATTAAACACAAAAAATTTATATTCATATCCTTCAACGTCAAAATCTTAAAATTTGATTTTTTAAAGTTATTTATAATAATTGAATTTGTTTTGTTATTTTTTTAGTTAGTTGTGTTTTTTTTTTAATTTATTTTGTTATTGTTTAGTTTATGATTTTATTATGTTTTGTTATTTTTTTAATTTAATTTGTTATTTTTTTAGTTTATTTTCTTATATGTATTTTTAGAAAACTTTTATTTGTGATTTATTATTTATGTTACTTTATGATTTTTATTTTGTAAACTTTACTTATTTTTTATGTTAACTTCATTTTAAATGAATTAAATGAATAAATATATGTTTTTTTTTTAGCTAAAATGTTTATAAATTAATATGTAGCATTTGGGGAAAAAAGTGGGAATTTTGATAATTTATTATGGGAAAAAATGGGAATTTTTGTTAGCTAAAAGGGAAAATATAATAAGATATATTGGGACCACTGCTCCGTGGCCAAAAATCTGAAATTAAAAGTTATGAAATTTGTTTGATTTTATTTACAGTCTCTTAAGAGTACCTTAATGTTAAAACCAATTTTTCTTTTGGTGAAATTGTGTTCTTCCTGAAATTATTTGGAGTCGGCCTGATCCTGTGAATTGTTTTGGTAAGTATTACATCAAACTGATCCTTGCTCATACGAAAATAACGAAAATATCGGGCTGGATACTCTTCCAATTTTAACGAAATTCTATAAAACTCTCCAATTTCCGGTCAACATTTAACAGATGAATCCAATATTTGCGAAGTTTTTTTTTCTTAATTAATGCCAAAAATAACGCAACATGCAACAAAACTTTCTTCTTAGGCTCAAAAATATTTTTTTAATCTCGCGCCCTAGGCAATCTTTTTTGTGGCGCCCTCTCAGATATTTAAAAAAAATTTTGCTCCATGAAATTGATCTTATAGTGAATTTAGGGCGAAAATTAGAGTTTAAGAATAATATTAATACATATAATTATTTATTATTAAAAATGTAAAATGGTATAACATTTTTTTTCAATTTTTTGTTGTTGTTTTATTATCCACCTGATTAGATTTCTTTTAACTTTGTTATATTTATCTATATGTAAATAATAACAATAATTAGAATTCATTTGTAAATAATACAGGTAACGCTAAACTGTTGTAGGCGCCAAAATTCGAGAGAAAAGTATGAAGATACTTTTTTTTTAGACATTTAGAAATTTAGTTCTCATATTTTCATATTGAAATATATGAAATTTTGGGTCAGATATAAGATATAATATAATAATGTATACATATATATTTGTTGTAAAACCAATATTTACGTTAGAGAACAAAATCCACTGTATGTCAGTAAAATAATATTATATATTAGTAAAACGGACATATAAAGTAATAATACTAGCAAGTATGTTAGTAAAACTTACAAACTATTATGAGTATTTCGTTGATATTTATGCGTCAGTAAAATGAACAGCTATACTGCAATCATGTTAGTAAAACGAATATTATAATAATTAGTAATTCTAACACGATTGCTATTTTTATTAACATGACTGTAAGTATTTATTACCAATAATATTTTTCGACGAAAAAACAGAACTAGTTAACTAAATTTTTAGTTAAAGTAACATTAAAACTGTATTTTTAACTAACTTTTCAGTATTTTGGTCTAACTTGTCGTTTAAATTTTAAATTCAAAATCCAACTAATAGGTTTTGACTGAAAAATTGGTAAGACAGTAAATCAACTTAACTAAAATTGTTAGTATTCAGTCGATATTCAAATAAAAATTTAGTCATTCTAACTAAAATTAGGCAACAGAATTTTGACTAAACACTTTTAGTAAAATTCTACACACTTGAAATTTTTTTTGATATGAGATGCAAATTGCGCCGCATATGACTCCACCACTAACTTGCATCACTTTTAGATGTAAGGTTTGCATTCAATAAGGACAGAATTAAGTTGCATCAAAATATGATACATATTGTATCAAAATCATATATAATGTAAGTTTGTGTCTAAATCAAGTGTTACTTATATCTAAAATATTTAGATGCTTGTTACACCAAAAAAAGATTAAATAACATCGAAAATGTATGCAATGCAACATTGCATCTAAATAAGTTGTTGGTTATATCTTAAATATTTGGATGCTTGTTACACCTAAAAAAGATTAAATAACATCGAAAATGTATGCAAAGCAACATTGCATCTAAATAAGTTGTTGGTTATATCTTAAATATTTGGATGCTTGTAACACCAAAAAAAAGAAAAAGTAGCATCGAAAATGTATGCAATGCAACGTTGTATCTAAATAAGTTGCTGGTTATGTCTTAACAATTTTGATGTATGTAGCACCATATTGTAGGTGGAAATAATATCGAAATTGCATGTAATGAATGCAAAATTGAATTTAAATAAGTTGTTGCTAGCATTCCAAAAATGCTGGTACCATACCTAGACCATATAAATTAACTTTATATAAAATTAAAGTTCAAATAATTATTTTAATTTAATTTTCTTTATTTAAATTATTCTTATTATTATTATTAGTTTTATAAAAATATTATCAAGATAGTTTTACATAAATTTAGATTGTAAATTATATTAATTCAATATAACAGCTTAATATATAAAAGTTTTCATTATTGTTTTTCGTAAGTTTTTCGTAAGTTTTTTTATATACTATATTATTATAATTAACACAAATCGGATCATTTTTTTTTTCAATTAAATTGTAACTACAATAAAATTTATCATATACTCCAATGTATTCTACTAATATAAAATGTATTTCCATATTAATTTCTAAAATACTCAATATTTTATAAAAATTTATAACTTCGATAGTCAAGTTTTTTTCTTTTAGTAAAAAAAATCCTTTTTTGTAATGAAAATCGCTTAAAATGAATGATACACTAAATATTGGTTCAGGTATGTTTGCAAGGCAGCCATATCTTGTTTGATTAGGAGTTTTTTTTACCAAGTTTTAATTTTGGTTCTAAATTTGTGTTTGACCAAATGCTGCACATCATTTGTTGATGCCTTTTAGCAAAAGTGTAACAAACATTAATAAAATTTTGGGTTAAATTTTTTGTAAAGTACCGGTGCTTTCCCTCATAACGCATAGTCCACATATGGATAACGGGACCCATTTGTCTAATCACTCTAGGATAGTGTAATAAAAAATGTTGTTTCGGAGTAAAAGTTTTTTCGAATGTATTTTTAATAGTGTTTAAATAGTTGTATATATAATTTTCTAATTTGCATATATAACTTTCAGATATTTCAGATTGAAATAAAAGATTAAGTATTTCAAGCATATAAAATATTCCCTCCCAGTACTCATGATATTCTGATTTGTAAAATCTATCGAAGATTAATGGAAAATGTACAGCTAAACATAAAATCTGTATAGCATTTTGACCCATATTGCTCTTTTCAATATTAATATTAGATACTTTGTTTTTTCTGTCAATAAAGCCAAAGTTGTATGCTGATATACAATCATTTAACTCGTCCATATTTTTGAAAATTCGTTTTTCGATGAAAAACTCAAACATATATTTAATTACTAAAGAAACAAATCCCTCAAGTCCATCGTGCATAAAATCAACACTATAATTCTTTATTGTATGAAAATATTTTAAATCGTTTAAAATAGAAACACGCTGAATTGCTTTAGTTTCAATCATTTTCAATTTCCGTAAAGGTGGGATATTATCTAAAATGGAATAACAATTTTCTATTCTCAATAAAGCAGGATTCTCACAAATATTATTTTTTGTATCTTCACTTGGCATTATACAAAATCTACAAAAGAATTTGGCGGAAAATGATTTAGTAAACCCTATTATATCGTTTGCAGCAAGATTATCGTGTGCTAGAGATATAATAGTTCCATGTAATAAGCCATAATTTTCTATTAATATGCCTTGATTCTCTAAAATTTTGATATCCTCGACAATGGGCTTTAAAATCGTATTTAAATTAAACTCTTTGTGTAAATCGTTTACATAAAACAGACATACCAAAAAAATGTTATGAAGTTTTGATTTGAGTTGAACGGGACAATTAACAATAGTAAAATAGATCGCCCCTACTTTATGTATGATCGTTTTACTACCAAGAACTCTAGCTACCTCAAAGTCATCATAGTATAATTGAATCAGGACTTTATTTTTATTTTGAAAATCATTCTTAAAGGATTGAAACCGATTTCCACAACAAGAAAATTTATATATATCTGCTTGACAGATATGTGAATTGTTAAATTTTTTAAATACATTCATAAAATAAGAATTTTTGAAATTTTTTTGGAGAGTAGTTGTAACTGGAATGAATTGAAAAAAATTTTGGACTAAAACTCTTTTATATTGAGCATTCACTGCGTTAAAACGCATTTCCCAACGAAATCCTATAGGTATTTGCTTTGGCTCTGCATAAAAACTATTTTCAGAAAATGTTTTATTTCTTTTATACTTAGAAGAATATGTTTTAAATATTTCAAAAAATTTCATTTTATTATATGTTATATTTTTCCCGTCAACTGAAGGACATAAAATATTTATGGCACATTCAGTTACTATTTTAGACTGAATAAAAACTTCTGTTATTGTTTGTTCTGGCAAACCTAATTGGTTCAGTGTAATGTAAAAACTTTTCATAACATTTTCAAAATCATTTAAACTGGTTGTTTCAACTGGATATGTGTCATTATTTTTTATATTAGAAGCATTAGATATTTGGTTACTACTCAATAAGTCCTTATTTTCATTTAAAACATTTGTTTGATTAATATCTCTATGATATTTCTCAAGATGCCTTTTTAGAGCGAAAAATGTTTGAAAAGTGTGACTACAGTTTTTATCTTTTACGCATTTAATTTTTAAACTTGATTTTTCTTTAACAAATTCTTGAAATTTGAGGTGCAATATTAACTTATCAAGTTCACGGAACTCAAGACTACATACATAGCAAATAAACATTATTTAACTCACAAAAAAAAAATTAAAAATATAAAAATATGTATAACTAATAATATAAAACTATTATTGTGTCAGATAAATATATATCTTTAATGTGAAAAATATAATAATAAGTAAGTACACAAAAGTAGCAAAATAAAGTAAAATATGTATCATAAATTCAATATGATTATTAAAAATTACGTTAAACAAAAAATTCTTAAAGGTGTAACTGAAAGTATTATTTTTCTACCTGCTGGTCCAGTTTAGCAGCTATTTCCTTAATTCTTGTTGTTATGGAATCGGTAGTTAAAATTTCATAAAAGAAGTGCGAAATAAATGTCCAAAAAGTTTTTAATAATTTAGCATAGTGTTGACCAAAAACGAAATGCGATTTAAACAAGATATCAACTGCATCTATGAATGTGTACTCCTTCGGTAAAATTATAACTTCTTCCTCAATGCACAAATAAAAATTAGAAATTGCTAATTTATTTTCTCCTTCAGCTATAATGTACGGATGTATAAATCCAGGCTCCAATAACTCCTGACATGTATGATTGATCTGGAAAGAAAATAACAATTATTTAAATTAACGTTATGAAGTGAAAAAAAATATTTCAAAATATATAAAAGATATTATGTTATTATACACACATATTTTTTATATATTTTGAAATTTATTTATTTAATTATAATTTTTACATATTTGTAAATAATTTATGCACAAAATATTACCTTTTTAAATACAATGATTTTATTTATTATAGAACCAAATGGCTCTCTTGTTATATTAGCGGATGATTTTCCAGCTACTACTTGAGGTAGAATATTTAGCAAATAAAATAATTGCTGTGCTGATGGTAGAAGTTCTAAATGAAATTAAAATATTTAAAGGTTTAACATAATTATATAATTACAATTTTGTCTTACCCTCGATTTCAGGTAATCCTTTAAAATTTGGACCTTTCGTACTTAAAAATACGTCATAAATAAAAGGCGAATAAGTTGTCCACTTTTTTAAAAAATTTCCGGATTCTTTAGGATACCTTAATTCAAAATCATAAAGTATAGGTTGACCAAATTACAGGTTAATTCAAAATCATTCTGCATAGGTTGACCAAATTACAGGTTAGTAGGATTATGGGGTCCATGTTAAATTTCCGATTTAATTTTTATTTTTTTTTTCATATGTTCTACAGCATATAGTAATTGTTAACCGATTTCAAAGATATTTTATATATAGGCTAATTTTGTGATCTAGTTGGCTCTCCTGAAATTTGGAGACCTTCAGGGGGTTCCTAGAAAACAGTTTTAGTTTCCGAATTTTATATAATTACGTGTTTTATAGCATGTAATTATTATCTGATTTTAATGAAATTTGGACCTTCTGATTATACATGTGTTGGCCATGATAGAGGTTAATACCTTCAGGGGTCCATACTAAAATTTCCGATTAAAATTTCATATGCTCTAGAGCATATGGTATTTATTATCTGATTTCAATGAAATTTGACACACACATAGTAGCTTCCTTATGTACTTACTGTCTGCAAAGTTTAAAGTCGGTAATCCAGTGGGTCCATGTTAAAATGTCCAATTATATTTCACAAGTTCAATACTCTACATCATACAGTAATTGACACCCAATTACAATTATATTTCACACACAGGTTGAATTTGTGACCTACTTATTGCTCCAAAAATTTGTATCAGCTAGTTTTATTGTGTTCATGGGAAACTAATATATGAGCAACTTAGTTTCCAAAGAATATTTCATATGTTCTACACCATATAGTAATTATTATCAGTTTGCAATAAAATTTGGTACATAGGTTGGATTCGTGATTACGCATGTATATACTCCTAATGTAGACGTTAGTAGCTCTAGGGGGTCCATGCTAAAATTTCCGATTAATATTTCATATGTTCTAGAAATTTTGTACGTAGGTTGGATTCGTGATTACGCATATTTATACTTATTATAGTTATTTTAACCATTTTTAAGGCAATGGCAAGTATATTGCCACCCGAAAAAAAACCCCAAGCCCCATTATGAAATATTTTTTGGGAGGGTATTTTTTTTTTTGGAGGTTTATAAAGACTGAATGGCATGATTCGATGAATAAAAGGAAACAGGAGCAACAAGAGTTTGAATCGAAGCTTATTTTAGAAGTAGAAGCTCATAAATCTATATATGACAAAACATGTACAGATTATAAAAAAAAGATAGAAAAACATCAGCGTGGAATGAAATTTCAACAATTTTAGGAAGAAGTGGTAAAAACTATAGTATAAAAAATTAAATTTATACATTTTCTTAATATTTTTTTTTTTTTTTTTAATATTTTAGTTGCTGAATGTCAGAAGAAATGGGCAATATTAAGAGATACTTTTTCAACTAATTTAAAATTGTCGCAAATAAGTATTAGCGGTTCAGCAGCGGGTTCATCTATGAAATGGCATCATTTTGACAACATGAAATTTTTAATTCCTTTTGTGAAAGTTCCAAATAAGTAAGAAATATTTTCATATTTATATTTATATTGTATAAACAAATATCACTACATTCTTTATTAATTGTTTATATTATTGTAGTAATTGTGGCAACTATAAAGAAAATAGGAGCATAGATGAAGACCTTGAAATAATATTTGATGAAGAACCTCCAAAAGAAATTGAATGTGACCAATCGTGGAATGAATCATGTTGTTTAGTTCAATCTCTGAAGGAGCCCAATAGAAGTTCTTGTGGGCGGAAGCGAACTCAGTCTGAAAATGATGACAATGCAATTTCTAAAATTTTAAAAGCAATAGACAACATTCCTGCAGAATCTTCTACACCTACACCAGACTCTGCTATGTCATATTTTTTTGCTTCAATAACTAGCTTAACAAGTCACTTTTCGCGGGAACAGCAAATTGATTTTCAAGTGGAATGCCTCAATTTGGTAAAAAAAATCGACAGCAGAGAAAAGTAAGATTTTTTTATTAAAAATTAGGATTAAAGTATTTTTTTTTATTATGTTCATGGTCTAGAAGACATATTTTTATTTTTAAGTAATTTTGTTTAAAGTTAATACTCAAGAAGACTTATTTTTTTATTTTTAAATATTTTTTTTGTAAGATTAATAGTCAAGAAGAAGACTTATTTTTGTGATTATTTTTTATAAGTATGTAATAATAAAATATGTTCCTCATTATCAATTATTAAATTTAAGATCTTTTTTTTGTTTAATAAAATTTTATTTTTGAATATAAAAAAATTGTTTACATTCTAAAAAACAATTAAATCATTGAATGCTGGAATGGTACGTTTCCTTCATTTAAGCACCCATTAGCAAAATGTTCACGCACATTGAACGCTTCTGATGCAGGCTGGTTTACTCGAGGCTCATCATCGGCTTCTTCTTCTATATCTTCATCAACATCTGAAGATTGAGAGCCTTTAAGAATGTCCTGAAGATCCATTTTTAAAAAATTGTGTAAAATACAACTACATAACACAATTTGCTTAGCAAATGCAACTTGCACTTCTATTGATTTTAATAAAATTCTCCAGGTATGTGCTAGTATACCAAACGCATTCTCTACAATGCGTCTAGCTCTGGAGAGCCTAAAAAATAATTTTAAAAAAATCCATTAAAAATCAACTACGAAATAAAAAAAAATATTATTGTGTACCTGTAATTAAATATTCTTTGACGATAAGTCAAATTTTGCCCACCATATGGTATTAATAAATTGGTTTTAAGCTTAAGCCCAAAAGCTTCATCACCAACTAGTACATAAGGTACACGAGTCTGTGTTCCTGGCAAATTTTCATCTTTTGGAACTTTCAGAACGCCTGATTTAGTAATCCAATTATTTCTAAAAAAAGCTATTTGAAAAAATGGCTGAATCAGCGTTGGAACCATATGATCCAATATCAATCATTATGAACCTATATCTTGCATCTACTACTGCCATTAGGTTGATCGAAAAAGATTTTTTATAGTTAAAAAATAAACTTCCAGACTTTGTTGGGCAGAACATTTCAGCATGCTTGCCGTCAACGGCACCCAAACAGTTTGGAAAGTTCCATCTATTTAAAAAATCTTTACCAATATTTTTCCAGCTTGATGTATTCTGCTTCGGTAAAACTTTGTTCTGAAATTCGGCGTTAATGGCAATAACAGTTTACAAGATACATCGACGAACAGTAGTAGCTCCCATTAGAAAACGCATATACCCAAATCTTGAAATGAGACTCCGTGGCCAAAAATCTGAAATTAAAAGTTATGAAATTTGTTTGATTTTATTTACAGTCTCTTAAGAGTACCTTAATGTTAAAACCAATTTTTCTTTTGGTGAAAATTGTGTTCTTCCTGAAATTATTTGGAGTCGGCCTGATCCTGTGAATTGTTTTGGTAAGTATTACATCAAACTGATCCTTGCTCATACGAAAATAACGAAAATATCGGGCTGGATACTCTTCCAATTTTAACGAAATTCTATAAAACTCTCCAATTTCCGGTCAACATTTAACAGATGAATCCAATATTTGCGAAGTTTTTTTTTCTTAATTAATGCCAAAAATAACGCAACATGCAACAAAACTTTCTTCTTATACACTCCCATTATTTATTTTAAATACAAAATTACAACTTTTTATTAGATAAAAAAAAAAATGCTGAATATAAAAACAAAACATTTAATTTGACGTTTTAATTTTTTTTCTGTTTCTGTTTTTGGTGGGATTGGCACTTTACACTATTTATTTAGTTTTTTTTTTATTATTAAAAATTACACAGTTCTTTGTTTTATTATTATTTATATTATTATTATTATTACCAGGGGTGGCTCAAAAATATTTTTTTAATCTCGCGCCCTAGGCAATCTTTTTTGTGGCGCCCTCTCAGATATTTAAAAAAAATTTTGCTCCATGAAATTGATCTTATAGTGAATTTAGGGCGAAAATTAGAGTTTAAGAATAATATTAATACATATAATTATTTATTATTAAAAATGTAAAATGGTATAACATTTTTTTTCAATTTTTTGTTGTTGTTTTATTATCCACCTGATTAGATTTCTTTTAACTTTGTTATATTTATCTATATGTAAATAATAACAATAATTAGAATTCATTTGTAAATAATACAGGTAACGCTAAACTGTTGTAGGCGCCAAAATTCGAGAGAAAAGTATGAAGATACTTTTTTTTTAGACATTTAGAAATTTAGTTCTCATATTTTCATATTGAAATATATGAAATTTTGGGTCAGATATAAGATATAATATAATAATGTATACATATATATTTGTTGTAAAACCAATATTTACGTTAGAGAACAAAATCCACTGTATGTCAGTAAAATAATATTATATATTAGTAAAACGGACATATAAAGTAATAATACTAGCAAGTATGTTAGTAAAACTTACAAACTATTATGAGTATTTCGTTGATATTTATGCGTCAGTAAAATGAACAGCTATACTGCAATCATGTTAGTAAAACGAATATTATAATAATTAGTAATTCTAACACGATTGCTATTTTTATTAACATGACTGTAAGTATTTATTACCAATAATATTTTTCGACGAAAAAACAGAACTAGTTAACTAAATTTTTAGTTAAAGTAACATTAAAACTGTATTTTTAACTAACTTTTCAGTATTTTGGTCTAACTTGTCGTTTAAATTTTAAATTCAAAATCCAACTAATAGGTTTTGACTGAAAAATTGGTAAGACAGTAAATCAACTTAACTAAAATTGTTAGTATTCAGTCGATATTCAAATAAAAATTTAGTCATTCTAACTAAAATTAGGCAACAGAATTTTGACTAAACACTTTTAGTAAAATTCTACACACTTGAAATTTTTTTTGATATGAGATGCAAATTGCGCCGCATATGACTCCACCACTAACTTGCATCACTTTTAGATGTAAGGTTTGCATTCAATAAGGACAGAATTAAGTTGCATCAAAATATGATACATATTGTATCAAAATCATATATAATGTAAGTTTGTGTCTAAATCAAGTGTTACTTATATCTAAAATATTTAGATGCTTGTTACACCAAAAAAAGATTAAATAACATCGAAAATGTATGCAATGCAACATTGCATCTAAATAAGTTGTTGGTTATATCTTAAATATTTGGATGCTTGTTACACCTAAAAAAGATTAAATAACATCGAAAATGTATGCAAAGCAACATTGCATCTAAATAAGTTGTTGGTTATATCTTAAATATTTGGATGCTTGTAACACCAAAAAAAAGAAAAAGTAGCATCGAAAATGTATGCAATGCAACGTTGTATCTAAATAAGTTGCTGGTTATGTCTTAACAATTTTGATGTATGTAGCACCATATTGTAGGTGGAAATAATATCGAAATTGCATGTAATGAATGCAAAATTGAATTTAAATAAGTTGTTGCTAGCATTCCAAAAATGCTGGTACCATACCTAGACCATATAAATTAACTTTATATAAAATTAAAGTTCAAATAATTATTTTAATTTAATTTTCTTTATTTAAATTATTCTTATTATTATTATTAGTTTTATAAAAATATTATCAAGATAGTTTTACATAAATTTAGATTGTAAATTATATTAATTCAATATAACAGCTTAATATATAAAAGTTTTCATTATTGTTTTTCGTAAGTTTTTCGTAAGTTTTTTTATATACTATATTATTATAATTAACACAAATCGGATCATTTTTTTTTTCAATTAAATTGTAACTACAATAAAATTTATCATATACTCCAATGTATTCTACTAATATAAAATGTATTTCCATATTAATTTCTAAAATACTCAATATTTTATAAAAATTTATAACTTCGATAGTCAAGTTTTTTTCTTTTAGTAAAAAAAATCCTTTTTTGTAATGAAAATCGCTTAAAATGAATGATACACTAAATATTGGTTCAGGTATGTTTGCAAGGCAGCCATATCTTGTTTGATTAGGAGTTTTTTTTACCAAGTTTTAATTTTGGTTCTAAATTTGTGTTTGACCAAATGCTGCACATCATTTGTTGATGCCTTTTAGCAAAAGTGTAACAAACATTAATAAAATTTTGGGTTAAATTTTTTGTAAAGTACCGGTGCTTTCCCTCATAACGCATAGTCCACATATGGATAACGGGACCCATTTGTCTAATCACTCTAGGATAGTGTAATAAAAAATGTTGTTTCGGAGTAAAAGTTTTTTCGAATGTATTTTTAATAGTGTTTAAATAGTTGTATATATAATTTTCTAATTTGCATATATAACTTTCAGATATTTCAGATTGAAATAAAAGATTAAGTATTTCAAGCATATAAAATATTCCCTCCCAGTACTCATGATATTCTGATTTGTAAAATCTATCGAAGATTAATGGAAAATGTACAGCTAAACATAAAATCTGTATAGCATTTTGACCCATATTGCTCTTTTCAATATTAATATTAGATACTTTGTTTTTTCTGTCAATAAAGCCAAAGTTGTATGCTGATATACAATCATTTAACTCGTCCATATTTTTGAAAATTCGTTTTTCGATGAAAAACTCAAACATATATTTAATTACTAAAGAAACAAATCCCTCAAGTCCATCGTGCATAAAATCAACACTATAATTCTTTATTGTATGAAAATATTTTAAATCGTTTAAAATAGAAACACGCTGAATTGCTTTAGTTTCAATCATTTTCAATTTCCGTAAAGGTGGGATATTATCTAAAATGGAATAACAATTTTCTATTCTCAATAAAGCAGGATTCTCACAAATATTATTTTTTGTATCTTCACTTGGCATTATACAAAATCTACAAAAGAATTTGGCGGAAAATGATTTAGTAAACCCTATTATATCGTTTGCAGCAAGATTATCGTGTGCTAGAGATATAATAGTTCCATGTAATAAGCCATAATTTTCTATTAATATGCCTTGATTCTCTAAAATTTTGATATCCTCGACAATGGGCTTTAAAATCGTATTTAAATTAAACTCTTTGTGTAAATCGTTTACATAAAACAGACATACCAAAAAAATGTTATGAAGTTTTGATTTGAGTTGAACGGGACAATTAACAATAGTAAAATAGATCGCCCCTACTTTATGTATGATCGTTTTACTACCAAGAACTCTAGCTACCTCAAAGTCATCATAGTATAATTGAATCAGGACTTTATTTTTATTTTGAAAATCATTCTTAAAGGATTGAAACCGATTTCCACAACAAGAAAATTTATATATATCTGCTTGACAGATATGTGAATTGTTAAATTTTTTAAATACATTCATAAAATAAGAATTTTTGAAATTTTTTTGGAGAGTAGTTGTAACTGGAATGAATTGAAAAAAATTTTGGACTAAAACTCTTTTATATTGAGCATTCACTGCGTTAAAACGCATTTCCCAACGAAATCCTATAGGTATTTGCTTTGGCTCTGCATAAAAACTATTTTCAGAAAATGTTTTATTTCTTTTATACTTAGAAGAATATGTTTTAAATATTTCAAAAAATTTCATTTTATTATATGTTATATTTTTCCCGTCAACTGAAGGACATAAAATATTTATGGCACATTCAGTTACTATTTTAGACTGAATAAAAACTTCTGTTATTGTTTGTTCTGGCAAACCTAATTGGTTCAGTGTAATGTAAAAACTTTTCATAACATTTTCAAAATCATTTAAACTGGTTGTTTCAACTGGATATGTGTCATTATTTTTTATATTAGAAGCATTAGATATTTGGTTACTACTCAATAAGTCCTTATTTTCATTTAAAACATTTGTTTGATTAATATCTCTATGATATTTCTCAAGATGCCTTTTTAGAGCGAAAAATGTTTGAAAAGTGTGACTACAGTTTTTATCTTTTACGCATTTAATTTTTAAACTTGATTTTTCTTTAACAAATTCTTGAAATTTGAGGTGCAATATTAACTTATCAAGTTCACGGAACTCAAGACTACATACATAGCAAATAAACATTATTTAACTCACAAAAAAAAAATTAAAAATATAAAAATATGTATAACTAATAATATAAAACTATTATTGTGTCAGATAAATATATATCTTTAATGTGAAAAATATAATAATAAGTAAGTACACAAAAGTAGCAAAATAAAGTAAAATATGTATCATAAATTCAATATGATTATTAAAAATTACGTTAAACAAAAAATTCTTAAAGGTGTAACTGAAAGTATTATTTTTCTACCTGCTGGTCCAGTTTAGCAGCTATTTCCTTAATTCTTGTTGTTATGGAATCGGTAGTTAAAATTTCATAAAAGAAGTGCGAAATAAATGTCCAAAAAGTTTTTAATAATTTAGCATAGTGTTGACCAAAAACGAAATGCGATTTAAACAAGATATCAACTGCATCTATGAATGTGTACTCCTTCGGTAAAATTATAACTTCTTCCTCAATGCACAAATAAAAATTAGAAATTGCTAATTTATTTTCTCCTTCAGCTATAATGTACGGATGTATAAATCCAGGCTCCAATAACTCCTGACATGTATGATTGATCTGGAAAGAAAATAACAATTATTTAAATTAACGTTATGAAGTGAAAAAAAATATTTCAAAATATATAAAAGATATTATGTTATTATACACACATATTTTTTATATATTTTGAAATTTATTTATTTAATTATAATTTTTACATATTTGTAAATAATTTATGCACAAAATATTACCTTTTTAAATACAATGATTTTATTTATTATAGAACCAAATGGCTCTCTTGTTATATTAGCGGATGATTTTCCAGCTACTACTTGAGGTAGAATATTTAGCAAATAAAATAATTGCTGTGCTGATGGTAGAAGTTCTAAATGAAATTAAAATATTTAAAGGTTTAACATAATTATATAATTACAATTTTGTCTTACCCTCGATTTCAGGTAATCCTTTAAAATTTGGACCTTTCGTACTTAAAAATACGTCATAAATAAAAGGCGAATAAGTTGTCCACTTTTTTAAAAAATTTCCGGATTCTTTAGGATACCTTAATTCAAAATCATAAAGTATCTGTAAAACAAAATAATTTTCAAATAAATTTAAAATAAAATTAAAGTTTTTTGGACACTTACTAAGTCAGGTGAAGTAAAAAAAAAAAGGGAAACATTTCGAAAAATTTATTATTGTTGATGGTGCTTTCAAAACTTCAATACGAATTTTTAAAGTTTCACTTAATTTTTGTTGAATTAGATGCTTCTGAGTCTTAACATTAGCATTTTTTAATATTAAAAATTTTTCGTCATTTTCGAAATCTAATGTTTCAATTGAATTCGAAATAGTAGTTTCCGATACTGCAGAACCAGCTGCTTTACGTTTTCTGCTATTATTACCACTGTCTTGTTCAATCAAATATAACTTTTGTCGCACCCTGTTCAATCTTGAAAGAACATAACCTCGGTTTTTTTTCTGTCATATAAGGCATCCTGAAAAATAAATATTACGCGAAATTAAAAACTATTACAAATAAACAACATATTTTAAATTTTTATACTTACAATTCCATCGTTTTCTTTATTTTTCGTCTTAAGTTGGGGAAATAAACCTACAATTGCATTCGATATTGCTGTAATATAGCGAGGCTCAGGGTGGTATGTGAATTTTTCCACCAGATAATCTACACTCTCTCTTATTATTGCACGTCTCTCTACGTCGGATAAAGCAATTAAATTCGTATTATCTTTTTTTTTTTTTGCAAAGGACATATGCATTTTTTGATTGCATCAGATATTTTTCAAAGTCCTTTAAATAAAAATCAAAATCAATAAATATATTTGAAATATGGAAATGAAAACTTACTTCAGCATTTATAAAAATGTCACTCCCAATTCTGCAGTTTTGCCGTGATAATGTAGTATTTCTCAGTGCTAAATCTAAAAAAAAAAAACATAAAAAAATCTTTCTATTAAAAATAAAAATCATAAAATTTTTAAAAATATCGCACCAGAACTTTCTTTTTTTAAAACTATTTGCAGTTCGAAATCCGGATGACCAGAAAATTGCGCATATATTTCTAAGAAATGCTGCTCTGGAATTCTTATTCCTTTCGAATCGACTAAATAATCTATCTCGTGTACAGATATTCCGGCATATATGGCTGCTGAAAAGGACAAAAAATATAATTAAAAATACATTTTTAGAAAAAATTCGATTGTGTATAAGCTAGCACGTTTGAGGGCAAAAATATTTAAAAAAAAATTAATATGTGATACAAGACTACATCGAATTTTATATCTTTATGTAGAATATAATTTTTTTATCAATCCTTACGGTAATTTTTTTTGTTTTTTCTTATTTGATACAATCTTGCATTGAATTTTGTATCTTAAAGTAAGCTTGAATCACATGTTGAAAATATATACTAAATAATTCGATGCAAGATTGTATCAAATAAGAAAAAACAAAAAAAAAATACCGTAAGGATTGATAAAAAAATTATATTCGGCATAAAGATATAAAATTCGTTGTAGTCTTGCATCACATATGAAAATTTTTCAAAATTTAAATTCTTTAATATAAATAATATTTTTTTCGATTTTTTTTTAAAATACTTACCTGATATTAGGAAATCTTCATATTCTAAATTTTCTGAATGCTGCACAATTTCGATAATTTTGAAAAGGACGGAAGTAGATAATTTCGGTTTCAAATATTAGTAGTATAGTAGTAGAAGAGGGGTAATTTCAATTTCTCTCACAATTATTTTCATATGTGATACAAGATTGCATCGAATTTTATATTTTAGTGTATTATTATTATTATTTTTTCTTAAACCTTACGGTAATATTATTTTTTGATACAATCTTGCATCGAATTTAGTATTTAACGTAAGCTTTACTCAATTTAATACATAAAACATTATATATACGCATTTTCTAATTTTTTTTCAATTTGTTATGAGAAATTGAAACATTTTTTTTAAAAAAAAAAATTTTGTAAAGAGAAGCGCGCAATTTATTTGTTTCTCTAAATATCAGAAAATATTTTCTTCATTTTATTGCTTTGGATTATATAGCTTACAAAATGAAAAAAAATTAGAACTTTAGCTTGTGTTAAATTTTGTTGCATCTTGCATTATATAAAAATTCGACGCAAATCTGACTATAACTTCTTATGCAATTGTATTAAAATAAAATTCGATGTAAACCCTAAATCATATTACAACACTTCTTGTATCATATACTTTTTGACGCAATCGTTGCATCAAAAAATGTAACAATATTTCTAAGTGTGTACTAACAGATTTCTCTGAGTGCAGGAGTTTCAGTTCTGCCAATAAAACTCGTACTCGATAAGTTGACTATTATAAATATCAGATGTTTTTCTTGTTTCACAAAGTAAATTTGAAAATATTAAAGTCAATAACATTGCTAATGGTAACGCTAAGAATATGATGATTTGTAATTCAATGTTTTTCTAGACATGTAGGTAGCTAATATTAATATTTTCGATTAGTGGACACGAATGTTTACTTTAGTTCTTTAGTTTAATTTATCCATAGGAAAAAATGTGTCAAGAAAGGATTTTATTTAAAGTTGTTCTATTAAATTTAGTTCCATTAAATTGTTTAAAAATATATATTTCGAAATGATAATTAATTTAATTTGTATTTTCGTAATCAAATTTTATAAATATTTAAAGAATCAACAAATTTAAGAAAATATTATAAAATTATTTATTTTACTGGAACTTTAAAAATTATACAAAACTTCTAAAACAATTTATGGTGGATTCAGGATTTGTGGTAATTTTTTCAGATTTTGAATAGTATTAGTAAAACTTTAAAAGTAAATAATTTTGTCTTTTACCATACACATTATCCGTAAAAAAAGAGAGAAAATAACTTTAGCATCTTATAAAGCAACTGCGGTGTGTATAAATTTTATAAAAATAAAAAGTTTGTGACAGAAATAGATTTAAACGCGATATTAAACAGTAAAAAAGGAGGCAAATTTAAATAAAATAACACAACATATTTTTACTCACCGCATAATGATATAGATTGGGTATTAAAGATTTAAGCTTAGTGTGAATATTAAAAACATAGCTCCCAAAACTATAATTTATATCTGAAAAGTAATTTTGCTGTGCAGTAAACTCTTCTAATATGAAAAACTTAAAAAATTATAAAAAAGTGACAACACAAATATTCATATGAATTAATTTTGGAAAATTATCTTCTTCTTTACAATGGTGCTACTTTTAACACCAATTTCATTGCAATTTGAACATATTAATATTATATTTCGAACCATAAATTTCTTTATAGTGAAGGTACATTTAATTGCTAAGATTTTAATATTGAGTCATTTGTTTTCAGCAAATTGTCTCAACCGTTTACATTATTCCCAGTGTTAATTTGCTGTGTCAACTTAGAGCGACAATGATGTCTCGATGTAGTTATTGAACCGATACCTAATGAATCAAAGCATAATATATCACATTTGGTATATCACTCATTGTTACATTATATCAAGTCGGATTTTTGTGTAGTTTTTATTTTTTTGTACATTATTATTAAAAAACATATTTTTATATGTTTTTCTTTCCATAATATTTTTCGCTAAGGGCAAGCAGATCGCAATTAATGTTTTTTGTATAGTTTAGAATACATAATAAGCTATATAAATTTTAAAATATAATATAACAAAATTACATAAATTTTGCTTAAGAAATTAGAAATTGATATGGCAGTTTCGTTATATCTTCAAGTCCACCCATTTACGGTTTTCGAATTTGCGGTGAAATTCGTTTATTGTAACAAAATCAATGTAGTCTAAAAATAAAATTTATGTGTGTTTCCTTAATATGATAGCAAAAATTAATTGTCGTTGTCAGTGTAATTTGCTGACAACATTAGGGTTTTATTTTTTTAAATAAAATTGTACTAAAAACATGTACGGATATACGTATATGTAATACCTTTTTGGGATTTTCACAAAATAAACAAATATAAGAAAGTATCTAAAAGAGAATATACGTAAAAGGATAATCCTTCTGTAAAACTTTTGCAGAATAAATAAACACTAAGTAGAAGTTCAACAGTCAAAATATATTACAAATTCGGTCATTTCATTAACAATAATATTATCGTATACTCTTACGTAAAGGCGGAAGAGATTCTACAAAATATTTTAATATGGAATCATAGGAAGAATATGGAATCATATAAAAATGTAGTGGGAAAGTATATTATCTGGTTGTGAGGATAAAATAATAATAATTGCTTTCACATTTTAAATATCATCACGTTAAGTTATTTATTCCCACTGAATTGTCGTATATGTTACGATTAGTGGAAATGAGAATTATATTAATTGATAATAGTTGAAGTACTGTCACTAATAAATATTTCTTAAACAAACGCGATAGTTTGAAATAAAATCAAAAATTCATTCATCACTTTAAAGCATTTTTATTTGTTCAATAAAACTGATTTTTTCTCAAGTAATTCAGTTTTACCTGAAACAACAGATCACGTGATCAGCGGTACATATATTCCTACATCTTTTATCGAAAAGGTTAATAATAAATTTGTTTCTCTATTAAAAGTATATATAATAGCATTTCAGTCCGATAAACTTAATTGGTGTAGATTTAAATAAAATAGAATAAAACAAAATTACGAAAAAAAATAATTAGGATTACTCGTTTTTATTCATTATTTATGTAACATTTTGTTGGAAAATATTGTTAATAAGCAAAATATGACCACCACTTTTTTTTTTATTTCAATGAATGTGAATTTGCGTGAAAAATAAAACTGATTAAATTTTTAACAAAATCAAATAATTTTGGGATCAAACTATACAAAACGACAAAAAAGTCTAGAATGAAAATCTGAATATTTTAAAACAAATTTATCCTTGCGGGAAGTTTGTACGATATATTTTCCTATTGTAAAAATTTTAACCAAACATTGTTGATAAAATTTTAAATTATGATAAAAACTATGAAAATCATGATTATTTGGTACTACAACCCGGGACTTTGACTTACTTTACTATATTCTTCTAACGACTAACGTGCTGCTGTTCTTTAATTACAAACTCAAACAGTTTCTAAGTTTTGAGTAACATCTTTGTTAGGACATCCTCTGTATCTTGTCCCATTGACGCAGTGTCAAAAATAGATTATCTGAGGTCATATTTGCGGCATTCTGATTAAATGTCCAGCCCATTTTATTCTCTGCCTCTTTACAAGACTTTTTATGGCTTCCCCTTTCCCCACCTATTAATTCCAGAAGTTGTCATTTGAGACACTATATTCTATAAGCTCAATTTTCATCTATTTTCTGTGCATATATTTTTCGCTCAATCTCTATTTTCTGTGCATATATTTTTTTTCGATCTCTCTTTCAAAAACTTTTAATTTATGTAGTTACAACAGTAAAATTCCACTTAGAAAAATTTGAATAAATCGAAAATATTTAATAAAGTAAAGAAAAAAATTTATATTTTAAAATCAATATTTTGCTAAGAACTATATTACCAATGACACAAATAACATTCATTATATAAAAATATCCCTTAAAAGTTTCCTTTAATTTAAATATTGATTCAATTTAGATTTATTTACTTCGAAAGTAAATGTTATTTAAAATTAATTCAAAACTTTCAGTTTTGTTGTCCAATTTAATTAGACTTAAATTTTATTGAAGTTTATTTAGATTATTTTACTAACTTTATAAATCAGTAAGTTAATGAGATATATTAAGCAATTACTGGAACCAGCTAAGAGTTTAGATTTCAGTATATTAGAATTTATCATTATTCATTGAGATATATTTCAATTAAATAGTCGTTATATATCAAAAAAATAAAATAAAAATAAAATAAATAAATTTATAAAAATATTTTCAATTTTGTCAAAAGAATGGTTAAATTTCAAAATAATTTAATTTGAAAGTGATATAATATAACACGGTAAAATATATATTTAAAGAATTCAATAATAAATAAAAATGTGATTATGACTAACACAGGAGAAACACATAATGATTGTGATTTCCGTAATCCTCCTAAACGTAAAATATTATTAGACACCTCTGAATCTGATAGTGACTTAAATGCGAAAAAAATAATAATAAGGGTTATAAAACTAAAACTGAACTTAAAAATGAAATTGAACTTTTAAAAACTGAAATCAATAATTTAAAAGAGTTGATAATTAATTTAACAAATAAAGATAATCAAAATGATAAAGAATCCACCTTTGAGGAAAATCAATTAAAGGAAACCGATTATACAGTTGTTAAAAACAGAAGAACAAAATCTTATATTGACGGAGATTCTTTATTGTTAAATAATAATGGTAATATGGACACAGTATCAGATGATAATAATTTATTATCACCAATAACTAAAAAAAACAAGAACAATGAATATGTATTTAATAAAAAATTAAATAATTCATTTAATAAGAAAAATGATAATTCAATGAAAATTAATTCTTCAAATTTAAATAATGACTCAGTTATGACAGAGATAAATGTGATCGAGAAGGGTGATTTAATAACTATTAATAATAATAAGGATTTCATTGATGTTTTAAAAACTAAAAATGCAAAAAAAAGAAGCTTTTTCTATTCAATCTATGGACAATAACAAAACTATTGTTAATAATATACACGATAGTATCAATAAATACAACAATAATAAGTTAAATAATAATAATAATCCAGTTGATATTAATAAAATATCTGAAAATAAAAAAATTCCACCTATAAATGTCTTTGAACAAGATCCTAAAGATATTATCCAACTATTAACAGAAAATGTTAAGTTGATGAAAAATGAATTTTATTTAAAGCATATTAATAAAAAGAAAATTGCGATTTATGTCAATAACCTAGATAATTTCAATAAATGTAAAAATGTATTAGATTTGATTGAAGCAAATTATTATTCATACACTCCTGTAGAAAAAAAAAAAAAAAAACATTGTTTTAAAAGGTCTTCATGTTAAGGAAAATGTAGAAAACATATTAAATTATTTAGTTGAAAGTAATGAAAAAACAATTGAGTTCATAAAAGTCGTTAGATAAACTACTCCTAAATCTGTGAAAGAAAACAAAATTTTACCTATTTATTTAGTGCAAATAGGGCCAAATAGTAATGTAGCTGATTTATATAAAATCAAATATTTAAATAATCAAGTTATTCAATGGGAAAAAATAAAACGAGACGAAATAATACAGTGTAAGCGCTGCCAAAGATTTGGACATGCTGCACCCAATTGCAAACTTGATTATAGATGTGTGAAATGCAATGAAAACCATGGTCCTGGAGAGTGTAATATTACAAATGGTGAAGTAGATCATGAGCAGATCTATTGTATATTATGTCAAAGTAATGGACATCTTGCATCATATATAGGGGTTGTCCAGAGTATATTAAACTTAAATTAGGAATGAAAAATAATAAGAAAATTATAAAAGAAAAATTACAAACAAATTCTAAATACATAAATAATTATACAAATCCTAACAAATCCTTTGCTCAATTATTTACACAAAAAAATGAAAATTTAGCAAGTATTGAACAAAAAAGTCCTTTAAATGATATTAAAAATAGTTTAGAAATGATTTGTAATAAATTAACATTTTTGAGTAAGACTACTACTGATAATTCTCAGCGAATTGATATTTTATTTAATATCTTACATAATGGAAATAACTAATAAATTAAAAATAATAACTCTTAACGTGAATTCAATAAATTCTAGACAGAAACAACATTATCTGCTAGAATTTATTAAAAATAATGATCCTGATATATTGCTTCTGAATGAAACAAATCTTAATAACAAACAAAAAATTTATTATGAAGGTTATAATATGATAAGAAATGATAAAAATGAAGATATTAAAAACAGAGGAACAGCTATCTTAATAAAAAATTATATAAATATAAAATATGTGGATTCTATTAAAAAACAATCATTTAAATGTCTTGATACTACTATTGTTTCGATAAAGCTTAAAAGTACTAAAGAATTAATTATTGTGTCACTGTACGCTTCTCATATAAATGCAACCCAATTTTCTAGTGAATTTAACAAATTATTTGAAGTATTAAATCTCGATAAATTAGATAAATATTATATAATAAGTGGTGATTTTAATGCTAAACATAGTGTATGGAATAACATTAATAATAATGATAGAGGAGTGAAACTAAACTCTTGGTTAAGTTCAAATAGTATTTTATATAAATCTAAATTATATTATAGTCTATTTCCTACATATCCCAGATGTGGATCATTCTTAGATTTATGTTTAGCTGATAATAGAATAGTTTTTAATAATCATTTGCTAGATACATTGACTTCTGATAGCGACCATAAAGCACTTAGCTTTACAATTATAATTGATAAAAATGAAGAATTTATTTACTCGCAAATAATTCCGGAAAAAGCGTTCAATTTTAATAAAACGAACTGGAAAAAATTCAAAATTGAGTTAAATAAAAAATATGATTTTCTTAAAGCTATTGATTCATCTTTTGTACCTAACAATCGGAATTTAAATCTGGAAATAGATGATAATTTGTTGAAATTAAATGATATAATAAAACAAACAATGTATGAATATATTCCATTAATAGAAAAAAAAAATTATTTTAAAGATTATAGTAACGAAATTATTAGAAAACTGCAAAAATATAAAAGCAAATTGGTTTCAAAATTGCATAAATTATATAGATTACATATACATAATGATGATTATAGAATAGTGCGAGTAAAGTCATTAATAAATAACATAAATTCATTAATCAAACAAAATTTTGATTTATCTATTAGTAATTTTTGGAAATTAAAAATTAAAAATATTATACCTTCAAACAATATGTTTCCAGTTCTTAACAAAATATTTAGAAAAACAGAGAGTTTAAAAATCAGCAAATTAAAAATTGAAAAAACAGAAATAAATCTATTGATTGATAGCAGTATTGATCCGAATAATTTAGAAGTAGAAAATAATTCATTTGTTATTCAAAATAACAAGAGCCGATATTCTTGGAGCAACTTTCCGATATTCTTGGAGCAACTTTCCAGAAAAAACATTTATTAAACCCAAATAATGATAATGTATTAAATAACTTAGTTAATTCGTCGATAAGAAATTTCAATGAAAGGATATCACCGATACAAGAGTTATTAACATTTACAGACATTCTTAAATCTGATCAATTGAAAAATGAAGATACCTTAAATAATTATTTTGTAACCAATGCAGAAACTAAAGATATTTTTGTAAATTTAAAAAATTAAAAATCTTCTGGTATTGACAAAATACCTAATACAATTCTTAGACAATTACCAGAGAAAATATTTGATGCTTATACAATAATTTTTAATAACGCACTCAACAATTGTTACTTTCCCAAAATCTGGAAAACAGCGAAAATAATTGCAATTAGAAAACCGGGTAAAGATCCAACAAACCCAAATAGTTATAGACCAATTAGCTTAATGGCAAATATCAGCAAAGTATTTGAAAAAATTATACAGAAATCAATAACAAACTTTACAAAAGAACATAATATTTTAAATGATTGTCGGTTTGGATTTAGACCCAATCATTCTACAATTCATGCCATAAATAAATTAGTTTCAGATGCTAATTGGTTTATAAATGACAAAAAATGTGTAGGAGCCTTGTTAATAGACATGACTGATGCATTTACTACTGTCTGGACGGATGGATTAATTTACAAATTATTGGAATATAATTTCCCTGTTCATTTAATCAAAATTATAAGGAATATGATCATAGAAAAAAATTTTTATGTTGCGTCAAATGGAGAAAAATCGTCTAAAACTTACAATATCTCGAATGGGCTTCAGCAAGGCACAGTCTGCTCGCCAATACTTTTTATTATATATATAAACGGCTTATTAGATATCCTG
Organism: Rhamphomyia laevipes; assembly: GCA_963920725.1. NCBI lineage: Eukaryota > Metazoa > Arthropoda > Insecta > Diptera > Empididae > Rhamphomyia > Rhamphomyia laevipes. The sequence goes on along the minus strand of OY987256.1, from coordinate 26,340,779 downwards.
AATAATTTATATTCTGATAACGATGCGAAGTTTGCACTTGCTTTTGCTGATGAGATAACAATCTATGCTTCATATAAAACTTTAAATGTGATTGAAAATTCTCTAAATACTATGTTTAATTTAGCCCAAAATTATATTTATTCTTGGAGATTGAGAATAGTAAGTGTGAGCTGATATTGTTTAGAAATATATTAAAATTTTGCCATTCAACAATTAAATCTAATTGGAAACAATTTATTATTAGAACTAATGATGGTACTATTATAAAAACAGTAAATTCGGTGCGATATCTTGGTGTTTATTTACAACATAATTTAAATTATGATGTTCATATCAAAAATCAGTTGGAAAAAGCTAAAAAAGCATTCTTTATTGCAAAAAAAATATTTTATTCTACACATCTTCAGCCTAAAGTAAAAATATTTGCTTATATAAGCCTTATTAGACCAATTTTAGTATATGGTTGTCCTATTTGGTACAACATTAGCGCATCTCTTATGGAAAAATTAAGAGTATTTGAAAGAAAATGCCTAAGAGTTTGCCTTAATAAATATAGAAAACAAGAAACTGATTATAAACATTTTATATCTAATAGAAATATTTACAACTGTAGCCAAATTATTAGAATAGATAATTTTATTATTTCATTAATTAGAAATCATTATAGAAGAGTAACTTTTATTGAAAATAATTCACTTGTTGCTCATTCAGTTTATGAGAATGAAGAATATATAAGAAATGCAATGATGACCGGTTTCGTCCCGCCTGAGAGCTTTATTTACCTCGATAAAAATAATTATTTTCAAAATGAATTAAAAATACCTATATTTTATCACTTTAATCGCAGAGCTACAGATAAAAAAATTATATTCAATCCAAGTGATATTAATTTAAACGATATTAAATATAATACAAGTATTTCAATTACCGACTTGAAAAAAAAGAGCCATATTGCCAAATATTGGTGGTGGAATTAATATTTCAAACATAGATTTAAGGGTAGTTTTAGATAGATTTAATGTTGTTTTTTAATTAGTAGTAAGATTATATATTCTTAATTTTTTAAAATCTTTCAATTAAAATTAAAAATTAATAATATTAGTACATTTAATAGTACTTTTATATACAAAATATAATGTTTAAAAAACAAATAAAAAATAATTATTTTAATTTAAGTAATAGTTCAATTTAGAGAACTCCAGAGCGGGTCATTAAATTATTTATAAAAATATTTAATTCAGTAGTTTATTAAGTTTTTGTTATATGTAATATCAAAAATAGAATGAATTTATTTCTCTCTTAAGTAAAATTACAAAAAAGAATTATTAATATTATAATTCATATTATAATAAGAGAAATATACATATTAACGAATATTGCATTAACAATAGAATAGGCTATTGGGGGGTATATTACCAACACTTCCTCTTAATGCAGTATGCGTTATTATGTTACAAATATTATATATATATATATAAAAAAAAATAATTATAGATTTGATTAGCAGTAAATTCCAAGCATCTTTGTGAACTTTAAATGTTTTGTTTTAGATAAGTTCTTTGTTAATATATCTGCTATCATTTCGCCTGTCTGTATATAATGTAGATCAATTATTCCTTCATCGAATATTCCTCTGATATAATGAAATTTAATATCAACGTGTTTACTTCTACTGTGATATACAGGATTTCTGACTAACTGCTGTGCACCTAAATTATCATTATTTAATATAATTGGTTTTTTAATTACCTCATTAAAACCAAGTTCAAGCAATAATTTTTGTAAATAAACAGCTTCTTTTCTGGCTTGCGATAGGGCCATATATTCTGCCTCAGTTGAACTCAGAGCAACAGCTGTTTGTTTTTTCGATTCCCATGATATAGAAGCGTTAGCCAAGAAAAATGAAAAACCTGAATATGATTTTCTGTCATCTTTATTCGCAGCCCAATCTGCATCAACATATCCAAAAAGTTGTTGTTTCGATTTTTCATATTTTAACTTAAAATTTTGGGTTGTATGCAGATACCTTACTAAATGTTTTGCAGCAACTAAATGTTCTTGATGTGGGTTTACATTAAATTGTGATAATTTGCTAACTGAATGCATTATATCTGGTCTTGTTGAAATGGCTACATACATTAACGATATAATAATTGATTGATATTTACTCGGTTCAATTTTTGTACATTTTGGATCATCACACTTTGATAATTTCGTTCCTGGATCTAGAGGAGTGTAACATGATTTGCAATCTATCATACGAAGTTTTTTAAAAATATCTTGTAGATATTGTTGCTGATGTATATTTATGCTACCTCTGTCACCATTTCTTTCTACCTGAATACCTAAATAATATTTTAACTCGCCTTTGTCAACACAATCAAATTCATCATTAATTTGTTGTTTTATTTTATTCATTGTAGCTATATTAGTGCAGGCAATAAACAAATCATCAACATATACTGCTATTATATTAAATTCATTTTCTGTGTTGCAAACATAAGTACAACTATCACCATTACATCTTTTGAAACCAATTTTTAGTAATATCTCATTTAGCTTGACGTTCCACTGCCTTCCAGATTGTTTTAAACCAGTGCTGTCCATCCAACGGCCCGCGGGCCAGCATCCGGCCCGCGGAGTCTTTTAATTCGGCCCGTTCGCTTTGGTTTGACTTCAAAATCTTTCGCTAGTAGAAATATTTTTGTAATATGTAAAAAAAAAATTCTACTTATAATTACAGAAAATTTTTAATTTATTATAATGGAAATTTTCTACTTAAGGCCTGTACGGAAGTCGAGTGAAATGAAATTTTCATACAAATTTTACATCGTGAAATCAGAAATAAAAATTTACGCTTATGATTTCGCTCAGGTCGTACGCAGGTCGCGTGAAAAAGTTGTGATAAAAAATGATTTATTTTTTTTTACAACAGATGGAGCACAAAAAGTCTACAATTATTTTTCATAGCGAAATAATGTTTTGAACATTATTTCACGATGAAATTGTGAAATTTACATTTTTTTTTTTCAATAATTTAAATTTGATTTTTAAATTTGCTCAAATTTGATTTTTAAGTCAAATTTAAATTTTAAAAAATTTATAAACATAAACAAACATTTGAATTATCAAAATATTATCAAAATATTTGAATTATCAAAATGTCAAATTAACCTGTCTATTTTTCACAACTTTTTCACGACTATTTCACCGGAGACTTTGGAGAGCTTTGGAGATCGCGTTAAAATTTCATTTCACTCGACTTCCGTACAGGCCTTTAAAATTCAAGATTTTATATTTACTCGTAAAATACAAATTTTTTTATTTTAAATTCAAAATTTTGTAACTACGTATATTATATGTAAAATACTATTTTCACTTTTTCACATAACTACATTACTACATAGTAGGCCAAAATATGGAAAAAAAATTCCCTTATTTTCTTACGAAATAGAAAATTATGAAACGAAAAAATAATAGGTTGTGCGGGTTAGTTTATTTTATTTTCTTGTTGCGAAAAGTTAAGTTATTCAATCCAAGAATTGTGGATTCAAAATATCTAAAAATAATTTAAGCACTTCTTTAAATAATTTTATAGTACATTAGCTATGTTACAAAATAAAAAACGTAAAGTTGATGCAGAAGGTCGTGTATTCAAAAATAATTGGACTACAGATTTTTTTGTAATTGAGCATAATTCAAACATTCTGTGCTTGATATGCTGTGTGCAAAGAATACAATGTCAAGAGACATTACAATACAAAACATTCAGCCAAATATGACCACATGAAAGATCAAGTAAGAATAGATTACATAAATTCTTTAAAAAGAAATATATCTGGACAACAATCTTTATTTAGAATTCCAAAAGAGAATTCTGAAACTGTAGTTTAATTTCTCTAAAAAAAATTAATTTAAGATCGCGATCAAGATGATCATCATGATCATCATCATCATCACTGACAAGATAATCAGAAAAAAAAGATGATCAAAATGCAACATTATTTGTATTCTTATTTCATATTTAATTAATTTTTTTCTTCAATGTATAAATTTATGATTTACTTTATTAATATGAACCAACTAATTTTAATAATAAATATATTTTAATTTGTCTAAAGAAATTTTTTTTTACTTTTGGCCCGCGAAACAAAATAATTTTACAAAACGGCCCATCTTCAATTTGAGTTGGACACCCCTGTTTTAAACCATAAAGTGATTTCTGTAGTTTGCATACTTTTTTAGGATTTTTAGCATCAACAAAACCTTCAGGTTGAACCATATAAATTTCATCATCTAAATTACTGTTGAGATATGCAGATGTTACATCAACATGATGTATTAATAATTCGTATTGTACTGCCAATGCTAAAATTATTCTAATAGTTGAATACCTCACAACTGGTGAAAAAGTTTCATAATAATCAATTTGATACTTCTGAGAGCAACCTTTGGCAACTAAACGCGATTTAAATTTTTCTACATTACCATCATGATTGTATTTGATTGCAAAAACCCAACGACAGCCTATTGCTCGTTTTTCAGGAGGTAGATCAACTAAAGTCCAACATTTGTTAGATACGAGGGCATCATATTCCAGTTGCATTGATTTTTTCCAAAATTCTGCACCATCACCACTTAAGGCTTCAAAAACACTTGCAGGTTTAATATAATTTTTATTAATAATATTACCACAAATATTAAATTGTTTAGTTGGGCGACCAGGTCTTCCAGAACGTATAATTTTTGGACGACCACGACCAATTTGTGGTTCATGTGTTGTTTCTTCACTGTTGTTATCGTGCACCATAACATTATCAGAACTATTTGTGGGAATTTCTAGTTCTACAATATCTTTATTACTTTCAGAATCTACAAATAAATAATCATTAATATTGTTATTTAAATTAAAATTTTTAATTGAATTTTCGAAAAAAATAACGTCTCTGCTCTTAATGATGTTTCTATTTGTAGGATCAAATAAACGATATGCTTTCGATTCATCAGAGTAACCAACCATTATATACTCTGAACCTTTTGGTTTAAATTTTGATTTTCCAGGTTGTTTATTTAAAACAATAGTTTTGCAACCAAATACTTTCAGGTGGCTAATAACTGGTTTTCTGCCGGACCATATTTCTATTGGTGTTTCATTACCAAGTAATTTTGATGGAGATCTATTTCTTATATAAACAGCTGTGTATGTTGCCTCAGCCCAAAGAAATTCTGGTAGCTGTGAACCTATTAGCATACACCTTGCCATTTCAACTAATGTTCTATTGGCACGTTCAGCTACACCGTTTTGCTGCGGTGTATACTCAACTGTCAATTCTCTCCTAATTCCGTTTTGAATTAAAAAATCAGTAAGAGCATTATTTACATACTCACCACCATTGTCACTTCGCAAGATTTTAATTTTGGTGGATTTTTGGTTTTCAACTAATGTTTTATAATTTTTAAAAACTTCATAAATTTCAGATTTTGTTTTTAAGAAAAAAACTTGGATGTATCTGGTTCTGTCATCAATAAATGTAGCAAAATAACGAGATCCACTGATGGAACGGACTCTCATAGGACCACAAATGTCCGTATGGACTAAATCTAATACGTTTCCACTACGAATTGTATTATTTAGTGGAAATGGTTTGACACTGATTTTGCCTTTGGCACAAATTTCACACTCTAAATTTGAAATATTTTTAAAATTCAAACCAATTACCATATCTTTATTTTTAAGTTGACCTAAACTATAAATATTAAGGTGACCGTAACGCTCGTGCCATTTCATCGTTGAATTACCTTCATTCGAAATCATATTAGCAACAACTTTGTCAGTTTTTATTAAAAATAAACCATTTTTCTTAATAGCTTCCATTAATAGCTGACCATCATTTCGCTTTATTAAAGCATTATTGTGATAAAATTCTACAAAACATTTATTTTTCGTTATTTTGCTAACTGATATAAAATTACCTTGTAGTTCCGGTACAAACAAAACATCTTTAAGAGTTACAATACTATGTTCAGTTTCTATTTTAACTGTTCCAATTCCACTAGAGATAACTCTTTTGTCTGTTGCTAATTGTATATATTGCTTACCACAATCCAAACTAATATTACAGAACAGATTTTTATCACAACATAAATGTGATGTTGCACCACTGTCTAAGCGCCACTGGTATTTCTCCAAAATGTTATTGTCTATTGCTGAGCACACCGATATGATAAATGTACATTCTGGTTTTTCATCAATATTCGATTTTTTAAATCTACAATCATTTGCCATGTGGCCTCTTTTTCCACATGTAAAACATTTACCACGAAATTTTTCTTTATTATTTGTACCAACAACCGAATTCTTTTTTAAATAATTATTTTTGCCAGTACTTTTATAATTTTTCGCCATCAGGGCATATTTTTGAGTTGTGTTGGCTTCCTCTGAAGCTTTGTTTGATCTTCGTTGATCCTCTTCCATTAATTTTATTTTTAAATTATTTAATGTAGGTAAATTTTCTTGGCTTTCTACTGCGACCACAAAATTTTCGTAACTTTCTGGTAAGCTACATAACAACAAAATTCTTAATACTTCGTCAGGTAAACTACCAAGTACTTCACACAGTTTACCATTAACATCAATAAATTTATTTACATGTGATGTCATGGATTGGCCATCTACCATTTTTAACGAAAGTAATTGCTTAAATAAACTGACCTTACGAACTGGCCCCATCGGTTGGTAAATGTCTTTTAATTTATTCCATGCGGTCATTGAAGTGGTACAATCAACCACGTGGTTCAGCTCTGACGGTTTCAAACTTAACATGAGAGTAGCAAGTACTTTGCGATCTGTAGCTGCCCATGCATTTTTAACACATTCACTATCAGTTTCTTTTGGTAAATTAGTACCTGTTACATATTCCCATTGATCAGAGTAGACTAAAACACTCTTCATGTGAATTTTCCACGAACTGTAATTTTCACCATTCAGTTTTTCAATTTGGTACAGCGAACTATTCATATTTCTTTTAATTTTTAATTTTTTTTTTTTTAAATATACTAAATTTAAATTAATATATAAAATTTATTATATATTTATTTTCAATAAAGAAATGAAACTAAAACTGCAATTTTTACTATTGTATTCTATTATAATGATATCAGCAGAGCTGGGCCCATAACCTGTTATATGTAATATCAAAAATAGAATGAATTTATTTCTCTCTTAAGTAAAATTACAAAATAGAATTATTAATATTATAATTCATATTATAATAAGAGAAATATACATATTAACGAATATTGCATTAACAATAGAATAGGCTATTGGGGGGTATATTACCAACAGTTTTTGTATTGAAATACCAATAATAAATATGAAATAAAATAAAAACTTCTTAAAAAAAAAAAAAAATTATATTAAGATATATAGAGAATAAAATATATGTAAATATAGTAAAACGCATAGATAAAACATTTTGGGTTAAATCGCACCGCACCCTACTTTGGAAACCAATTTCAAATTATTATAAGATCTATACATGGAGTGTTAATTCTTTTTCCCGCTCTGCCACATCTACCACGTTAAATATAAATCAGGTTTTCATGGCGAAAAACAAGCTCCACAAGCTTTTTATCACCATTCTGAATTCATTTATAATTTCAATTTCAATACACATTTCAATACAGGACAACAATTAATTTAGGAAGGAAATTTGTTTTGTATATTTGGTTAGAGTTTAATATATCGTATTTTTTGGTGGCAGGGATTGAGGCCGATGTGAACCTACCTAAGCCTTATATTTATTTCATATATCGTAGATCGTACGATATATTTAAACAAAATACGTTTTAAACAAAATACGTTTTTCAATTTTCGTTATGTTTTCCATTGCATCGATCTGGCTTTTCAACAAAAAAATCGTAACGAAACAAAAATGCGTAAATTTTTCTATTGGGATAGTGACACCAAGTTTTGATTGACAAATCGATAATTTTGTGCAACTTATTGGCTATTATTATCAGTGGCGATTCGTGCTGTAAAATTCTGGGTGGGCTAATTTTTTTTTTTGAAACCATGACTTACTACACTCAAAGCGTTAACTGGAATTTAGTGTCCAGGTTCCTCAACACAAAACAAAATCGATTGGCTGATGTGGTCCTAATTCTTTAATTTTAACCTTAACCTCTAATGTTGAAGATTTAAATGGATGCTCCAATATGTAATCTATTTCATTTATCATAGAGCATATATTTAAAAATTCATATATTTAGCAAAAAATAATATGAGAATTATATACAATATATAGCATTTTCCGATCAAATTAGGCTTTTTACACATCAAGATAGTCTTTTAAAAAATCAGTTCGAATTAGTCTTTTTAAATTTCAAGTTAGTCTTATTAAATTTCAAGTTAGTCTTTTTAAATTTCAAGTTAGTCTTTTTAAATTTCAAATTAGTCTTTTAAAAATATAATTTCTATGTGTTTCAACCCTATTATTTAAGTACAAACAAATAATATTATTTTTTTTAATTGTGTTCAAATTAAAATTTTGTTAAGCGATAATATAATTTTAATGTAATTCTTCGCCAGCAATAGCATCTGGTATTTTTAGCGTCATATTTAGAAAATAATTTCGACAATCCTGATCGGTCAATGTTGAAACACCTTGTGCAATTGCATAATTAAGTTATGGTCTGTTGGTACACTTAACAGCTGCCGAACAAAACACTCAGTACTTAAGTGTCGTATACGCATTTTGGCACATTTTGACTTAAAAGTACATATGTCCTTAAAAACTCACGAGGTTTCGCATGCTGTACTCAGAATTGCTGTATCTGTGTTCATAACAAACGTTTGTTGTATATACAAGTGAAAAACTATTTTTTAAGTCTTATTTGTCGCATATGCATGCCATCAAGAGTTATTTTCTTTTATATGTGACAAATTTACATAGACTTTAATTTTATAGTTATTTTAATTCTTATATGTCGTATACCACACAAAACTTAATTTTATAGTTGTATATGCATCCATCGTGTTGAGTTCTTGTTTGTCGTATACCATACTAAAATATAATTTATTGTCGTATAAGGAAAACTCGTGTTGAGTTCTTGTTTGTCGTATACCATACTAAAATTTAATTTATTGTCGTATAAGGAAAACTCGTGTTGAGTTCTTGTTTGTCGTATACCAAACTAAAATATAATTTATTGTCGTATAAGGAAAACTCGTGTTGAGTTCTTGTTTGTCGTATACCATACTAAAATATAATTTATTGTCGTATAAGGAAAACTCGTGTTGAGTTCTTGTTTGTCGTATACCATACTAAAATATAATTTATTGTCGTATAAGGAAAACTCGTGTTGAGTTCTTGTTTGTCGTATACCATACGATTTACTGAAATAGTATAAATACCGCCATACAAAAAAAAATTAGTCTCCTACCAGTAGTGCTATAAGTAACTAGTGCTGTTCTGTGATAAGTATTGTTGGTTATTGTGATAAACAGTTAAAGTGTTAAAGTAATACAGTGATGTAACATTAAATATGGAGACGGATGAAGAAAGGTAATAAATGTAACATAAACTTTTGTATATATAAATTGTTATTTGGATTATTTTTAGGAAATCTTCACAAACGCCTGAAATAGATGACGAAGTACTACTTGCTATGACAGATTTCTTGGACGATAATAACGATGGAAATGGAAGCACACATAAAATAAATATGCCATCATCAAGTTAATTATATTAGTTTCTTTGTTTTGTATTTTTCTGTATAGCTATATCAGAATCTAAGTTAATGAAACTTCTTTGTTTTTAAAAAAATACCATGCCTGATGAAGATTTAAATGACTTTTCTGCTGATGATTCTTTTGAAGATCCAAATTATGTACCAAATCATGATTCTTCATCAGATAATGACAACTTGAATCTAGCTGAAATGAATAACATCAGCTCGAAAACAACAAATATAATTCAAGACAACTCTCAGATAACCATAGCCTCATATATGTCCAATTTTTTGCCAAATACACCTGCGCAACAAGTTACTCAAATTGTTAAAACACCGCCATCACGAAAAAGAAAAGTGATGAAACTACTTGGAAAAGAAATATTAAAAAAAGACTACGTGAAAGTGGACAAGAGTATACATCTGGAAAAGGGATTAATAACGAATCTAAGTCAGTTAAAGAAGTATGTTGCATGCCATCATGTACTTTTAAGTGTGTTAATAAATTTGATATGAGTGCACGTCAATCAATTCATAACAGTTTTTGATCAGGAAATGATATTGCCAGTGCTCTGCAATTTTTTTTAGAAAAAGTCATAGAAAATAATCCTGGTATTGAAAATTTAATTTTATGGTCTGATTCCTGTGTGCCACAAAATAATAATAGAATGAATAGTATGATGTTGTTAAATTTTTTAGAAACACATCTAAACATTAATACTATTCATCATAAATATTCCGAACCAGGTCATTCTCTTATACAAGAAGTGGATGCGGTACATAGTGTGATTGAGCGACATATAAAAGGTATATCGATTTACAGTCCACTATCTCTACTCAAGCACATGTTAAAAATGAATTACCAAAATGTAAAATTAATAGTAATGCAAATGAAAAATTCAGAGTTTTATAATTATAATATTGCTTCATCAAATTATAATTGGATACCATATAATAAAACAAAATATATTCTCTATGATAGTAAAAATTTATTTCAAATAAAATATAAAACGTCTCTAGATGACAAATCTTTTATAAATCTTAATATTATGAACAATAGGAGATCGAAGAAATGTGAAAATTTATAATAAATGGTGTTAATAAATGGTGTTAAACTGTGTAAAACTGTATTGTCAAAAGAAAAAATTAAAGATATTGAATCTATGTATAAATATATGGATAACACTGATGTTGAATATTATAAGGCTGTATTAAAAACGTGTGATGCTCCAATTACACCTGTAAGTAAAAAAAAAACTATACCTCCAAAAAAAGTGCCTTAAAATAACAATAATTTAAGTAGTATATTTAAAGTATATATATATTAAGTATAATATATTAAAATTAAGTATTATTCAACATTGAGTTGTTGAAAGAAAATATTTTACTTAAATTAATATTTTTTGTTATTGATTATAATTAAATAGCTATTAAGAAAAAGTTAAGATAATTAATTTTTATGTTTGTTGTTTATCTTTTTTGCAGTCGAGTGAAATGAAATTTTAACGCGATCTCCAAAGCTCTCCAAAGTCTCCGGTGAAATAGTCGTGAAATAGTCGTGAAAAAGTTGTAAAAAATACACAGGTTAATTTGACATTTTGATAATTCAAATATTTTGATAATTCAAATGTTTGTTTATGTTTATAAATTTTTTAAAAATTAAATTTGACTTAAAAATCAAATTTGAGCAAATTTAAAAATCAAATTTAAATTATTAAAAAAAAAATGTAAATGTCACAATTTCATAATGAAATAATGTTCAGAAGATTATTTCGCTATGAAAAATAATTGTAGACTTTTTGTGCTCCATCTGTTGTAAAAAAAAAAAAAATCATTTTTTATCACAACTTTTTCACGCGGCCTGCGTACGACCAGAGCGAAATCATAAGCGTAAATTTTCATTTCTGATTTCACATTGTATCTTTATAATCAAAATTAAAAATTTTTATGTAATAAAGATTATATTAATCTTTTAAAACATTAAATTTTAGGTTTTTGTGCTTTTGTGCTTAGCAGTAAGGAGATATGGAATACGCATAGTTTTTAAAAATTATGTCAATGCTTATTTGCTGTATATACTTATTTTTGTTGTATATGCACCATAAATCAACAATCGTTAAATTTTTCTGCGTATACGACAAATTGAAAAATATTAAATGTTAAATTATTTTTATATTACTACACACTTATATAAATCTATTGAAGTAAAATAAAGCTCTAAACCCCCACATAAGGATTCTGAAAAAAAATCCGAAAAATATTCGTATTTCACGATAAAAAGTAGAGTTTTATCTTACAACGCAATTTACCAAAAATGACAAATATGCGTATACGACACTTAAGTACTGAGGTAGGGATTTATCTTTTGGAAAAAAAATTAAAAAATATCGTTAAGATTTTTGGGTGAATTTAAATGCTTCTTATTCATAAAATTTTAATTTGAACAAAATTAAAAAAAATAATATTATTTGTTTCTACTTCAATAATAGGTTTAAAACACAGAAATTTTAGTTTTAAAAGACTAATTCGAAGTGTAAAAAGACTAATTTTAAATGTAAAAAGACTAATATTAAATTTTTAAAGACTAACTTGAAATTTATAAAGACTAATTTGATTTTTTAAAAGACTATCTTTATATTTTTAAAGACTATCTTTATGTGTAAAAAGACTAATTTGACCGGAAAATGCTATATATAATATGAAAACTATATTTATATGTAATATGAAAATTATAAATAAATATAATACATATATATATATATAACGTATATATATATACAGTGTGCCCAAGAATAACTGTCATCTTTTTTCAATTAACAATTTTGTAGCAAACTTTGATTTTATTGTCCAACTGACCATTGTAAAAAATATTTAATATAGTTAGTTACGGTATACCCTAAGTGATTGTCTAAAAAAATTAAAATTACCGTTATGGAAGCCAAGCGTGAAATTATAATCAATTTATTTTTAAAGAAATGTCGACCATCTGATATTTGCAAGAAACTTAAACCTCTAAATATCGGTGAAAGGTTGATATATCGAACCATTAAACGATACAAAGAAAGTGGTACATTCAAAATAAAACCAAAAACAGGTAGAACCCGATCAGTGAGGACTCCAAGTGTTATCAAAAAGGTGAGAGAACGATTTAGGCGAAATCCAGCTCAATCAGCACGATTTGTTGCCAAGGACATAGGAATGTCCAAATCATCGATGCATTTGCTGATGAAAAATGATCTAGGACTAATTGCGTACAAGAAACAACGAGTGCATGGTCTTACTGAGGCTCAGAAAAAGGCTAGGGTAGTCAAATGCCGAAATCTATTGAGTTGGCACGATGAAGATGATATTATTTTTTCTGATGAAAAAATGTTCCTCCTGCAAGACAGCCACAATCAACAAAATGATAGAGTCTACTCAAAAAGCTTGGCTGATGCACCTAGAGATAAACTGGCAGTAGAACGCTATCAAAACGTGTCCAGGATTATGGTATGGGGTGCAATTTCGACAAGAGGAAAGTTGCCCTTGCTTTTCATTGCAAAAGGGGTTAAAATTGACACCACCTATTACATTGAAAATGTTTTAAAAGGTCATTTACTTCCACATGTCACAAAGCTTTATAAAAACGATTATTACTGCTTCCAACAGGATTCTGCCCCATCCCATAAGTCAAAACGTACGCAAGACTGGTGTAAGCGAAATTTAACTGATTTCATTCCAGCTGAAGAATGGCCGTCATCGTCTCCAGACCTCAATCCACTTGACTTTTGTGTATGGGGATACATGCTTGCAAAACTAGGGAGCACTAAAGGACTTAGTATTGACCAATTTAAAGATCGTTTGATTGAAATTTGGGACGAAATGGATGTGAATATGGTACGTGCAGCCTGCAAATCATTTTTCAAACGTTTGAGAAGCACAATCAAAGAAAACGGCGAGAGAATTGAACTTTCACATTAATTTTTAAATTTCGGAAATTTTATCAAATAAAAATATAAAAAAAAAAAAAATTTGTTCTTTGGTTTGGTTATTATTTCAGTCTAGTTTACTGACAGTTATTCTTGGGCACACTGTATATATATATATACGTGTATAATATAAAAATATATATAATTTTAAAATTTAACTACAAAAATACAAAATACTAAATGCCTGGAAACTTCTGGTCACCGTAAAAACAGCAAAACAGCGGATCAAACTGGCAATAACACTTAAAATTAATTTTTTTATAAATTATTTTATTACTAAACTCTATATCAAAAACTTCCTTTTTAATTTTCCGACAACCGCACCATTAAATTCAAATTAGAATTATGAAAAGCATTCAAATCTTTAAAACAATGCTATACGATAATACATACGTAATATTTTTTTTATACTTATGTATAGCAATAGTAAAATAAATATTCGCATACACGATATACGCACTTGACTATATTCTTCTATTGGTTTTTCCATTAATTTTTTTTTAACAGACAATGTATAAAAAAATAAGCATTATGCTGTTAATTTTTTTTTCAGGAAAAATATTATGTACTACGGGCTACTGTTAAATATAGTCCCTAACATTAAAGTAACAGAAGCAAAACAGTATAGAAACATATTTTTTATAACATTTTTGCTGTAAAAAAAATCCAATAAATCATTTCTCTCAGAGAATTTTTTTTTTTTTTATTTTTGATTTACCATTACCATATAAATTATTTTCGCCTACTATATGCATAGAAGAAAATTCTCAATACAAAAAAAAAAATATATAAAATCGTCGTTCATGCATATGGAAAATAAATGTTTGTGTACATAAATACATTTAATCAATGTTTATATTCAAATTTTTATTCTATAGTATAGACAGAGGAAACATATATGCAGTGGGCTACATTCTGATAAATTATATTAATTCTCATAATTAATTTTGATCAGTTATACTTCCCTTTATTATAAGGGGTCTACTTCGCTTTTACTATACTTTACCTTTACTGAATCTCTAATCTAGTACGTTTACAGTTAACCCTACTACAATTGACCATTACTGAAACTCTAGATACAAGAATGAAAGATTATATAATTTTAGTATTATTTATTAGTTTTTAGTCGCTTATTACTATTAAAGTATAGTATGCTACTAAAGATTAGCTAAATTTTAACGCGATCTCCAAACTCTCCATATTGTGTAGAGATAAAATATTGTGTAAAGATAAATTTTGACGTCTATGTTAATGTGAAATCAGTTTGGCATTTCAAATATTTTTCTGTTTATGTTTGGGATTTCAAATATTCAGTTTGCCATATCAAAAACGTTTCTGTGTGGATATTTATGAAATAATAATGAATTCAACAATATTAAAAAATATAGCAATGGACGATGAAATGGATGGCCTAATAATCCTTGGTGCAGCGTTGGTCGTGAGAAGGAGCATTGAAGAAAACAAAAAAAAAAAAACCTTCATGTCGTGTTCAGCCATATTTGCAATGACGCAAAAGTAAAGGACGTTTTGCTGTAGACGTATGTTGAAAAATATAAATTGAATATTCATATTGGTTTATTGAAATTATATATTTTTTTTTTTAGTTTGAAGACATGGAAAGCAATAAGCATTTTTTTTATGAAAAAAAAATTAGGTTTTCCAGACTCTTTTGGAACTTGTGGAGCCGCACCTCTTACCAAAAATAGCATCACACCCGCAAGACGCAATAAGTCCGAAGGAGAAGCTTGCTGTTGTACTTGAGTATGTATCTAATTTTGTGTACATTGTGTACGAAATAAGCAATATTATATTACAGGTATTTTGCTAGTGGGTCACTTCAACGCCATATGGCGTCCATTTACCGAATTAGTATTTATCAGCATTTCGGTAAGATTTTGGATGATGTCGCCAATGCCATATGTATTGTTTTAAAGGAAGAAATCCCCGTTTTAGACCAGGCCAAATTTATAAGCATTGCCAATGATTTCAATACAATATGGAATTTTCCGAATTGTCTTGGTGCCATTGATGGGAAACATGTTGCCATTAAATGTCCCCCAAATGCTGGAACTTTATTCTACAATTATAAAGTAAAGTTCATATTAATATTATTAACATATTTATATTAATTTTACTTTTTTTTCAGGAATTCCATAGCATTCAATTAATGGCAATTACCGATGCAAATTATAAATTTATTTATGTGGATATTGGTGCTCAGGTGATGCGGGAGTTTTTTCAAGCTGCAAGGTTGGCCAGCAAATATTGGCAGATACACTGCCATTACCAGATGATGCCAGAGTGCAAAATAAAAAATTGCCCTATTATTTTGTAGGAGACGATGCTTTTCCGCTACATAAAAGAATAATGAAGCCCTATGTGCCACGAAAGCCTAATAGGCTGAGAGATGAAGAGCGAATTTTCAATTATCGTCTCAGTATGGCGAGACGTTGTGTTGAAAATTCGTTTGGCATATTATGTTCGAAGTGGTTGTGCTTAAAACGAACAATGTTTTGCAATCCAGACAGGGCTAAAAAATAATAGCAGCATGCTGTTATTTACATAATTATCTTTTAAAAACATCGAAAGAAAGTTATTGTCCAGCAAACTATGCAGATAGTTACAAAGATGGAGTATTAATTGAGGGAGAATGGCGATCAAAAACAATGCCAGATTCAATGTTTTTTAATGAAACAAATTGTGCTCCAATTGGTCGCATCAATAAATATGGAAAATTTATCAGAGACCACTTAAAAGAATATGTAAATTCGCCTATAGGAGCAGTTGAATGGGAACGCAAAGCCGTATTTCTACAATAATTTTTTTTAAATATCAATTATATATATATATGAATGTTTGAATAAAAACACATTAACAGTACTTATTTATTTCAATTTAAATTTTTTTTTATTTCAAGGTAGGTAAATTTAACCATTTTAACCATTTTTTTAAATATTTTTTTTTACCATTTAACCATTTTTTACCATAAATTTATTCATTTTTTTTGTTTTTTAATTTCATCATATGTCTGTGAAATAAATCTAAAATTTAAATTTCAACAACGTCATCTGGCAGTTGCTGGAACATCCTGTCCAAATTAACAAACATTGACTGATATTTTAAAACAGGACCCTGAACTTCATTGCTGGTAATCGTTTCTTGGTGTTGCTTTCTTATCATTACAAGGTCTGTAATCGCCTTTGCAATAATATCATTTGAATCACTTGTTTTCTTTGATTTTTTTGAAGTTGAATTTGTCTGTTATAAAATAAGTATTTCAAACAATTATAATAAAATGCAATAGGTAAATAAAATTTGTATTACATATGAATAGTTTGAATCATCCAAAATATCTATTGATGCATTATCGTTTATTATGCCCGTACTGGTCTCGGTTGTACTGGAGGAAAATGTTCTGAAATAAAACATGATATATACAATAACAATATGTGCATTACTATGTATTACGAAGTATATATTTACTAAATTACCTTCTTCTACACTCTGATGAATTAGACACCATAAATGCCAAATCTTCTGCAAATTCCCAATCTATATCATCATTACCAACTGGCTCTTCTTCAAAATCCAAAAATTCCGCTTGGCTACCAGATTTTAATTTTTTATTCTTGACTTGGTGATATCTCATGGAATCACGCAACGATTTCCAACTGCTTTTACATTCTTCAACTTTAATTAAATTCAAAAATATTTGTTCATACTGTTGTAGGTATTTATGGACAAATATTCTATTTACCTGGTTTTAACATATTACTGGATATTGCTGTCCAAGCAGCTGATATGGCATGGTGATTTCGATGCATTTTATCCTCCAGCTTCCAAATACATGGATTATTTTTCACCTCAGATGCCAATTGTTTTTTCTCAGCAGCAGTGAAATCTAATTTTCTTTTAACGGTTTTTTTTTTTTTTGGAAATTTGAGATTTTCCAGGTGTTTCCGAATCGATATATTCGTAGTTATAATAACTTTCTTCACTCATTTTTACTTAAAAAAATATTTTTTTTTTCAAAAATTTACAAAAATTTTCAAAATTATAATTTTTTTGTTCAAAATGTCAAAATTTCGCGCGAAATAATGTTCAGAACATTATTTCACGTGAAATATTTAGTGGAGACTTTTGACAAGGCGCCGAATTTTCCTGCGTTTAGTAATCTTGAGTAGCGTACTACTTCAGCGAATTTTCGAGATAAATCGTAATCTTATATTTAGCTGAGCTAAATTTTGTATGGTAATCTTCCCTAATCGTGAGTAGCATACTATACTTTATAAAGGAAAGTATTTTAAAAAAAAAAAAAAATTTATTTATTTATTTTTCGGACTAAAGGCCCAACCATAATAGGCATATGCAAGCCTATGCAAAATGTCAAAACTAAACGAATGCATAGATATTCTTACTATGCACTGTCATTGCATACGTTCAACCCATAATAGGCATATGCAAAATTTATTTACATTTTGACAAACTGACATATTTAATTTTTGTATTTAATGTAAAAGTGAGCTAACTAATTTAAAAGTGAAAATTGCAAATATTTATTATTAAAAAGGTTAGTGGATACAGTAAATTATATTTTAATTTGGATCAAAAATTAAATTTACTCTAATAATTTATATTTTTTTTCACAGAAAATATAGCATTACCAAGTACATTAAAATGGAAGATTTAAAAGAAATTAAAAATTTATTTGAATTATTGAATGAATTAAAAGAATTAAAGGATGAAATTGATTGCTCGAAAAAATCACGTTCTTGTTCTGTAAGATAAATAAATTGGGATCGTGTAGAACATGGCTATTATAGAGTCACATTTCTGAAAATTAAAGAAATTGATCCCCAACAATTTTTTATTCATACAAGAATGACAAAATCTGGATTTACAGTATTACTAAATTTAATTGAACCAGAATTAATTAAAAATTCAATTCGTACACCAATTGAGTCAGAATGCAGATTAGCGTTGTGTTTGTTGTAAGTAAAATTAAAACATTAAGTAATATTTATAAGTAATTAAATGTTATTTCTAGGTATTTGTCTCAGGGTGTTTCTATGCAAGTGCTAGCATGGTGTTTTAAAATTGGAAAAGAAACATCTCGATGCATAATATATGAAGTATGTGACATTTTATGGAAAATATTATCTCCATTTTATGTATCTGAGCCAACCGAAAATGATTTCCACCAAATATCCAATGATTTTTGGAATGTTTGGAACATGCCAAATTGTATAGGAGCAAAAGATGGTAAACACATCGCTATAAGGTGTCCACCAAACTCATCAAGCCAGTTTTATTGTTATAAAAATTTTTTTAGTATTGTTTTGATGGCTGCTTTGCGATGCGAAATATATTTTTACTTATGTGGATGTTGGTGCTTATGGGAGCCAAAGTGATGGAGGTATTGAAAATTAAATTTGAAATTTGAAATTGTGTATTTCTATAAGTATTTTTTTAGGAATATTTCAAGCTAGCTCTTTTGGTAAAAGACTTTTAAATGAAAGTCTTCCAATACCTGCTCCAAAAGCCTTGCCAAATAGTAATGATGTAATTCCACACTATTTTGTTGGTGATGCTGCCTTTCCACTAGGAAAACACATAATGCGGCCATATCCGGGTTTGTTATTGCCGAAAGAAAAAGAATACTTTAACAAATGTCTCTCCCGTGCTCGCCGAATGATTGAAAATGCTTTTGGAGTACTGGTAGCTCGATGGCGCATACTATTAACAAAATTAAATATGTTACCTAGTAATGCCGAAAAAATTGTTTTAGCTTGTGTAGCTTTACATAACTTCTTGCAATTGAATAAGGAGAGTGAAAAAGATTATTGCGGAATTAATTATGTTGACTGGGAAGACCAAAATAATGTCCTTCATAATGGTGTTTGGCGACAGGAAGTTATAAATAATCTCGAAAGTATACAACCATCACGTTACCAACATAGATTTGGGGGTGAACGATCCACTCAAATAAGAGAAATATTAAATACATTTTTAAATAAAAATTAAAGTTTTTAATAATAATAAAAGTAGTATTGTATTTCTTTTATTATCATTGTTTTGTACATTTTTAAATATTGCTTTAACTAAGCATTTAATTCAATAATAAAAAAAAAATAATAATAATAAATAATAATAAAAAAATTATATTGCATTTAATTTCATTAAATTTAAATATTAAGTAAAACGTTTAAATTCATTAAATATTTGATTTAAATTAAATGAATAAAAATAACAAAAATTAATAAAGTATTATAGGTTTTTCACTTCTAATTAATTTTTTTTCATTTCAAATTCAATGTTTTTCATTTCAAATTCAATATTTGAAAATAAATTGATATTTATTTTAAAAAATTTTAAACTAAAGATACTTTTAAACAAAACAAATATATTGTTAAACTGGCTATAGCCAAAAATTAAAAACATAAATTAACATTAATATTTTATTTTTCTTGTTTTGTTTAAAAATAGTTAAAATTATAAATAAATATCAATTTATTTTCAAATATTTAATTTGAAATGAAAAAAATTGAATTTGATATGAACAAAAATGAATTAGAAGTGAAAAACCTATAAAAATTTAAATAATTAATAATAAATAATTCAATATAAATGTTTACTTCTTGCTTCTAAAACTTTGGAAAAAATATCGCTTTTTAAATTATCTTTAACAGGTTCTGGTAAATTTTCCATTAAATTTAAAATCGTCTTCATAAATAGCTCATCTCCTGTGTTTGATGTTACAGTTAAAGTATTTTTTGATGAGCTACTTTCCAATTTTTTGTCAAAATTGGTTAGAGTTTCTACAAATTTTCCACAAACTGTGTCGAACATTTCTTTTTTGCGTTTATGCGAACAATTTGAAGTAGATTCACTATTGGCAGAACTATCCATGAAACTCTGTTCACTAACAGCATTATCTTCTAAAATTTCAACTAGCGATTCATCTAGTACTTCATTACTCCGGGTTCTATAAAATTATTATATATATAAAAGTTAATATTTTATATACTCAACAAAAAAATAAAAACAATAACTTACGTGCGAGGTTCAATAAAATCTTTTAAAAAAAGCAATTGTTCGTAAAAATGCCATTGTGTTGTAAACTTTGCACCACTTCCTGATGGTATATATTTTTTTTTAATTCCTTGGAAAAACGTTCCCGCAATAAACGCCACCTTTTTTGACATTCATCTACTGTTAAATTGATTATGCAAATATTAATTTATTAATATTTGTAAAATAAAATTATACATACTTGATTTTCCAACAGCTTTACTAATTTCTTCCCAATTTTTTCCTTAACAATTTTGTTATGATAATATTTATTTCTTTTATTATAAATATCATCATATTTTTTTACTTCTGATATCAGTTGTTCAAAAAATATATCGTCCTCCATATTTCAAAAAATTTTTATATAAATTTAATTTAAAAAGAAAAAACAGTTTTATTTTATATATGTCAAATTTCTGTACGGAACTACGAAACTGATCGTAGTTGCATACAGAAATTTGACAATCAAAATTATAACGAAACAGCCCAGCAAACGCGTCATTGAAGACTACTCAAAGACACGCTATGGACATGTCTTGAAGACAAATAAAAGACAGCCCGCTGACATTCATATGGGAATGTCACATGTCTTCTTTAAAGACATGTCTGGTACTTGTCGTTGCGTAAGTGTCTTTGCTTATTCTGCAAAGACATGTCTTGGGTTATTCAAAAAACCTCTTACGGCAAAAATGAGAACTAGCTTTTTCAAAATTCTTATTTCGCATTAATAAAAGATTAAATTTGAGAGTTCAAAAATATTTTTTATTTATGTTTTTTAAATAATAATTAACTTAAATAATATATATTAACATTTAAAATCAAAAATTTTTCAGTTTGCACATTGTTAATTTAAATTAAAAAATAGTAAATAAAATTTGTTTATGCTAATGTAAATAAATAAAATAGTAAATCCAATTCTCTGTTAATATAATTAACAAAAAAATTATAATTAAATTAAAAAATTTAGTTTCATTTAAAAAAAAAGTTAAAGTATTAATTATTTTTTTAACAAAAATTAATTATTTAAAAAAAAAGTTAAAGTATTAAATATTTAATTAACAAAATTAACAAAAATTAATTATTAAAAAAAATTAATATAAAACTAATTGTTATTCATTAAACTAATAAAAAAATTAAACTATTAAAAACTGTATTTAAATTAAAAAAAAGCTGCTAACTAGGGGGAGCAGATAACTCATAGTATGTTGTTTAACAGCGATTTATGTCCAAAAGTTTTTTGTAATTAACATTATCTTTGTAACAAACAGTGGTTTCTTCAAAAATTGCTCATCTTTATTATTTATTGATTTAATTTTATATTTTTATTTGTTTAATAATAAATAATATTATTAAAATAACTATAATAAGTATAAATATGCGTAATCACGAATCCAACCTGTGTACAAAATTTCATTGAAATTGGATAATGTTTACCATATGTTCTAGAACATATGAAATATTAATCGGAAATTTTAGCATGGACCCCCTCAGGCTACTAACTTCTACCTTAGTCTACACATGCGTAATCACGAATCCAACCTGTGTACAAAATTTCATTGAAATTGAATAATATTTACCATATGTTCTAGAACATATGAAATATTAATCGGAAATTTAAGCATGGACCCCCTCAGGCTACTAACTTCTACTTTAGTCTACACATGCGTAATCACGAATCCAACCTGTGTACAAAATTTCATTGAAATTGAATAATATTTACCATATGTTCTAGAACATATGAAATATTAATCGGAAATTTTAGCATGGACCCCCTCAGGCTACTAACTTCTACCTTAGTCTACACATGCGTAATCACGAATCCAACCTGTGTACAAAATTTCATTGAAATTGAATAATATTTACCATATGTTCTAGAACATATGAAATATTAATCGGAAATTTTAGCATGGACCCCCTGAAGGTATTAACTTCTAACATGGCCAACACATGCATAATCAGAAGGTCTACCTTTGTGCCAAATTTCATTAAAATCAGATAATAATTACATGCTATAAAACACGTAATTATATAAAATTCGGAAACTAAAACTGTTTTCTAGGAACCCCCTGAAGGTCTCCAAATTTCAGGAGAGCCAACTAGATCCCAAAATTAGCCTATATATAAAATATCTTTGAAATCGGTTAACAATTACTATATGCTGTAGAACATATGAAAAAAAAAAATTAAAAATTAAATCGGAAATTTAACATGGACCCCCTAATCCTACTAACCTGTAATTTGGTCAACCTATGCAGAATCATGAACTCAACCTGTGTACCAAATTTCATTGAAATCGGATAATAATTACAAGCTGTAGAGCATAAAGAAAATATTCTTCGGAAACTAAGTTGCTCATATATTAGTTTCCCATGAACTTACTGTACCTACCAACTACAAATTTGTGGAGTATCAAATAGATAACTAAATGAAACTGTATGTTCAATATCATTGAAATTGGGTGAAAGGTACTGTAAATATAGATAGTTGAACTTATGAAAAGTAATTACGGATTTTTACATGGACCCACTGAAGTATTGACTTCAAATTTTACAGACACCAAGTACATACGGAAACTATCATATGTACCAAAATTTATGCTAATTAGATAAAAATTACTATATGCTCTAGAGTATACGAAATTTTAATCGGAAATTTTACCAGGGACCCCCTGAAGTTACAGACCTGTATCTTGGTAGGCTTGTGGACAATCATGATACCAACCTATGTTTTAAATTTCATCCAAATCTGAGACATGAAATTTTTTTTTACATTTTCCCGTAGAACAAAAACACGTAGGTTGCCACATAAATGGGGAAATCTAACATGGTCCCACTGAAAGGATCGATCTCATCTTGTACCGGCACCTGCGCGAAGTATGTTAGAGCCTGTGTGCCAAATTTCATTAAAATCGGACAAGCGGTTCTAGGAGATGTTGCTGCGCACATAAAAAGCGTACGCGTACGCGTCCCCCGGACACTTTTTTTTTTTTGCATTTTCGGACTCCCCGACCTCGGAAACGCCTAGAAAAAAATTTTGAGCGAACTTTTTTTTTTGACCATCCAACCCATCACCAGACTTCATAGTATTTCATACTATTCGTAAAATAGTAAATATTAAATTAAATAATATTGAGTTTTAAGTATAAAATTAAAATGTAATACATAATAAAAGTCCATTACTATATTAAGTTACATTATTTGTAACTTGCAAAACTATTTATTTTCATTTTCATTTTTTTTAAAGCGACTTCTTCTTTTATTTTCCCGATTATGAGCATCTTAGAGCTGCTTTTTTATAGATGCCACGTAATCGGAAAAAACTTCGTTGAACTTAGAACTCCAAGAGTCTATATTGAAGAAAATGAGTTATTTCAGTTTTTAAATTTACATAGTGTTATACAAACGCTTACCAAATATAATTTTTCTAAATAAGTTTGTATTTTTTAGAGCAGGTTTATTATTTTGGCCATCCCAATTATACAAAAATGAGAGCTCGTCTGTAAATACTTTTGCGAGTCCCGACGAACAGTGTTTTGTTTTTGATGGTATATATTTCATAAAGAATTTTGTCTGAAAATATTGTTCAAATTTGAATTAAATAAATAAGTATTCGTAACGTTATTTTTTAAATTTTTAATCCATATACGCACCAAGTTAACCGCATATTCCTCGTCAGCCTCAATTTTTTGGCAGATACCATGAACATCTTCTATCGATTTTAATGGTATTTCTAAATTAAAATCTTCAGCAGGTACTATTTTTTTTTTAATGAATGCTAAGTCAAGCTTAATTGACGCTAGCTGTTTTGCTATGAATCTTAGCTCTGGCGTAACAACTGAAATAAAAAATAAGTTAGATATTTTGAAGCTAACTCATTTGTTCAATTTACTTTGGTTAATATTATTTATTTGTAAAGGATCTTGCGCTAAAAAGATAACCATATAAGTATTAAGTACATGTTAAAATATTTTTTTTTTAAATATTCTTACAATCAGCAATAGGTTTAGTCATTTGAGCTGGTAGTGTTACCGGAGCAATCTTTGTCGCCGCTTTTTCTTTTATTTTAATGATGTAATCATTCACCTCATCTATAAGAGATTCCGTATTTTGATATTCTTTGTCAATCAATTTATTTTTTTTAAGCTCTAGTAAAGGAGGTCTTTGGACTGAAAATGTTCTCGTAAATATTTAATAAATACATTTTTAAAAAGTTTACCATCAAAAACACGCTTCGCCTGTCCTGGTGGTCTGATAGGTTGAAATGGAATGGTTTTTGCAGCTAAATTTGTTGTATTTAAAATGCAATCCATTTCATTGAACAAATCTTCAGTGTTTTGTGTGTTGTCCTCAATAACGATTGCTGGTGGTTTTGGAACTTCCCACATAATAATTTCAGAATCTGTTTATAAATATAAAAATTGATTTAAATTTTCTTTAAAAATAAACAATACCAAAAATAATTTTATTTAGCTAATCATAATTTCAGTTCATCAAAATAATAATGACTTTATCAAAAGTAGCATTTCTACAATAAAATGTTTGCTAGGCGCTCCTCAAATTTATATTGGGAGGGATCGTGCGTTCTGTTTATCAATATTTTGACAACCACTTCAGCCTTCAGCAAAACACGAAAGCTAATATATCGTATTTAGTTTTAATAGTCATTTAAATATTAATTTAAGTACATATACAACATTTTGTATACATTTTTCATATTTAAAATTACAATCTACAATTTACGAAACATGTACTAATATAAAAAAGTTATTTAATTTATTCTCCATTCACTCTATTCTATATCAAACCAAAATGGATAAAATAACTATTGGCACCAACCTTCTTGCTGTGAAGATGAAGCAAGTGGTAAATTTGTTTTTTTAAAGCGATGAATTTCTTCTAATTTCAATTGTTTATTTTTGCTAACTGGAATTAGTTTTAACCTTTTTATACCAGCTGGACAAGTGACGAACATGGTTTTTTTTTTTGAAGCTTCAACCTTAACATTGATTACAGATGGTTCTGAAATCAAATTGTTTGTATAAATATATTTATTTATATATATTTTAATCTTACCATTTTCTTTATTTTCGTCAAAATTTCTTTCAGCATTCATCTTTGTTGTTAAATGCTAATTGCTAATGGTTAGTGAAGAACAGTTATTTTATTATTAATGGTGGTAATACGTTAGAAAATAGTGGGTGATAAATTGAAAAATGTTTGTGCAATTTTTAATATGAATAATTAAATATATTTAATTATTTTCGTGAAGCAAAGGTATAAGCAGATATTGATTTTTTGAAACATCTAGTGGTAAGCGACAATATTTGGACATAATTTTAGACACAGGAAAAACTTCAGTATCCGGCATTAGCTCGTTTACTACAATTATACCAAGTCCAGTTTTGGAATCCATTGGTTCATCGAAAAATTTTATGCAATTTATAAATCTTCTGCCACGAATAACTTGGTTATTATCTTTTATCTCGAATTTTTCAATAGAGAATGAAATATATTCATTTTCGTTAAATATTAAACAGAAACTGTCTCTAAAATTAGTTTTGAATGTAAATGAATCAAAGACATAAGATTTATATCTATTGCAATTTTCAAATTTTTCAACATTATGAAATAATTTATTTTGTGAAATTATATTATTAAGAGTCTCTCGTTCATTTATTTTATTAAAAAGTTGTTTCAAAATATGTTGCGGTTTTTTTATATTTTTTTTAATTTCTTGCAAGAAATTTTCATAAATGTATCCCGAAAATGAATACAAAGGACCATATAAATTTACATATTGTGGTAAGTGAAGTATGCTGTGCACATTGTAACTAACATGTTTTAAATCATATATTTGAGGAAACAGTTCTACAAATTGATTTAAAATTGTTTGTGCATGAGCTATATTTTTTCTACAATCATTTTTATCTGATAAAAGGCGAAGACTTGTCACCAAAAGTAAAAAATGATAGTATATATTATCATCAACAAATTCTTTGATGAGTGGAAGGACCCCATATAAAATGAAAAACCGAAATTCTGTAGCTTTCCAGCGCGGTATTTCACTAAAATCTCTTGGTTTTCGAGAAAAATCCGATGGAATATATTTTGAGTAAGAAACATACAAATCGGACATTTTTTTTTTACTTTCTGCATTCAATTTGGAAACCAAGAGAATTAAAGTTTTTTTAGCAATCCCTAAATCCACTAAATGCATCGGATCAAGAGGAAATTGCGAAACCATATTAACTCCAGCCTTTTCTAAAACTGATGGTACAAGACTATGATGATGACCTGGGTCTAGCCTTTTAGCAAAAGACTCATCAGTGCGTAGATTTCCAGATTCTAAACTATAAACTTGAGTATTTTGCAGCCTAAATCCTAATTGATCACACTCATGACAACCTTTTTTTGAACTGTGATTTAAAACTGATTTGCAGAAGGATTTTGCAGGCGCATCGCAAGTAAATGCCCTAAGTGTGAACTTTTTTTTGGTGTTATTATTTACAATTGAAATACCTTCAGTATTTAATAAAATTAATTCAGATGCAAAATCTTTTAAGAATACATCAGCAGATGTAGGGTGACTTTCGCCAACCCAAGCTCCAACTATAAATGGCGATATGTATCTATGGTCAGCAAAAGAACCGAGGATTGGCCATATGTTCTTCCTAGAACTTTTATATAGAGGCAAACCGTCGATATTGAAATCACAATTAATTTCATTTAAACTATTTAAAAATGTCTCATCATATTTATTTATAGACTTTTCTATACCGAAATGAGCATATTCTCCAGATGCAATTTCACGAGAAGTAAACGCATCTGGTTGTTTATTTTTTCTTCCGAATAATGCGTTTCTTGTTTTCGGAAGACCAATACCGTATTTTCTCAACATTTTTAATAAGTCGTTCACAGGATTGAGTGAAATGTTGTGACGCAGAATCCACTGAATCAAAGAAACCCTTAAAATTGCTGTTTTGTCGCATATATTATAATTGTTTTGTTCATCTTCAGATGAATTATTTTCACTCTCATCGATTCTTTTATTAGTCTCATCATCTTCAAAATATTCAATTAAAACGCGATCATCTTCCCCACAGAATAATGTACCTTCATCTGCCAACTCTACAACACTTTCAATACTATTTATATTTAAGCTTTGTCCCTCAGAAATTTCTCTGTTTTCGTTGTTAAATTCTAAATTTAAATTTTCTTCAGCAATAGCAGAAATAATTCTGTAGCAATGCCTTTTTGAAAAATGTGCCATTATTCTTATTTATTAATATTAATTTTACAAAAAATATATTTGTGCAAAAGTTAATGTATATTTTGGAAAATTTTAGCTTACGGTATATATATATTATATATATATATATATATATATATATATATATATATATATATATATATAAATAAAATATTTAATTTTTTTAATTATTTAAATATTATAGATACTATGTCTATCACTTACACTATTTTCTTTTTATTTTAAAAGTATTTAAAAGGGTGGTTAACACGATATATTATTTTTTATTAATGAATTTAATTTTTGAATGTAAAATAAATTTTCAAATTTTTTATTTAAAACAAATTTGAAAATCTTACATGTAAAACGATATAATAGTATTAGTGTATGTTGTCATTACCGGTGTGGTTGTGCTGTGTTTATTTTTTACCGGTGTGGCTGTGGTTATATGGCGAACAATAATTATGCATCACATTTCTCTTTCTCTCTTATAGTTTTATATGTGTGAGGAAATGCTAGTGACAGTTCCTGCCCTTGTCTTGAAGACAGAAAATTTGCTGGGAGAGAGCAAAAGTTAACGAATGTTTCCGTGTGCACATTATGGTTTGAAGATACGAATTACATATAATCGTATCGTGCATAGAGTTTGCATAAGCCAGCATATGCATATTATGGTTGGGCCTTAAGTCCGCAAGAATTTTTTCGTTTTCTTTTCCTTCATTTCTAATACATAATTACTATATGAAAATACGTATATTTTATAGGGTAGGCAGAGCAAATATCGTACATAATATGAAAAAAATTTTTTATATGAATTTTTTTTTTTTTTATTTTGGAAGATATTTTGTGGAGTTTAAATTAAGATTTATTAGGGTGGGCTTAGCCCACCTAGCCCATTATGACGAGCCGCTGCTGATTATTATGTTGACATAATCATAGGAGGTAGATCGATTAGGTGACATAAAGGATAACGAAGTGGAAGGAAAAATATTTTAAAGGTATTTATATATTTTGAAATGATTTTCTTTAAATATATTCTATAATTAGCAGATTTTATTTTTAATATAAAAACGACTTCAACGTTTATAAAAAATATTTATTTTATCCAAGAAATAATTTAAAATGTCTAAACGAGCAAAGGAAACACTGCGCTATTATTTTGCAAAAAAAAAGTAATAAAGAGGTAGATAGAAAGTAATTTAAGTAATGCTAATGTTGAGGCTGATATAATTATTGAGGAAAATGAATTTCATAACAACGAAATACAAAATAATTCGGAAAGGGTTTTTGAATCACAAAATAACATTATAAATATGCAAATCAATTATGAACTTATTTGTAATGATGTTGGTTCTATAAACAAAAACCAATTAGGTGATAAACAAAAATATGACTTACCTGTAAATCATTGGGTGCCGGATGATAATTTCGAATATCCTTTTTCTGAAAGTATTGAAAGTGGAAAAATATAAGAAAGCCTTTAACTAACTTTAAAAAACTTTTAGGAGAGAAAATGGTATTTTAAATAAGCATGCTATTGCTTATTATCATAAAACGTCAATGCTATATGGACAATCTTATCTAGACAATTATATCGATCCAACAAGAAAGATTTGTAATATAAGAGTTCGCCAAATAAAAGAAAATCGAGACATATTAAAAATAATGGTTGAAACTGTAATTTTATTGGGTCGCCAAAACATTGTTTTCCGGGGACATCGTGATGATGGTTAATAGTTCAAAACAATGAATTTGATACAGACGAAAATAGTATTCACAATATTGGAAATTTTAAGACAATTACAAAGTATAGACTAGATTGTGGTGATGAAATTTTAAAAAATCATCTAGATCTAGAAAATGCTGGAAAAAATGCACTATACACTTCCAAAACTATTCAAAATAATTTAATCAAGTGCTGTGGAGAGGAAATATCACATTATATTATCGATAAAGTAAAAAAATCAAAATATTATTCAATTATATCCGGGGAGTTCAAATTGAACCTTCATAGAGATCAGACGTATTTTGTTCTAATTAAATATTGTTAAATTAGCTAAATAAATGTATTTTGAAGTGACTGTACCAATCGGTATTTATGATTAAATACCTTCACTTAAATAATAACTAATCTGTTAACTAAACAATTAAATGAAATAGAAAAAAAAACCCAACTGGTCTAAATACCTAAAAAAACAATTAAAATAAATCACAAACAATTATAGTGATCATTATAAAGAATTGAAATCGAAATAAATAAATAACAATTAGTGAAAAGTTATTAAATAATATTATTAAATTCATTTAATATGAAATATAATGGAAAATAATGAACAATTGCTTGAAGATAGAAGCTATGTTCAACCATTAAAAATAATTAAGATTAATAATCCACAAATGGATTATGATGATAATGTGCAAGATGTTAATTCTGCATCTGCAGACAAAAATACCACAGAAGAATGGAAAGTTATACCGATAAGAAGACGAAGGAATTCTGTTGAAGGCAATACTAAAAGGAAAAGATCTGTTTCTCCTACTACAAACGACAATCAATTTAAAATTTTAAGTAATTATGATTCAAGAAATAATACTAATGTTACTAACCTAATTAATAAGAAAAATACTAACACTAAAGATTTAAATACTAATAAAAATGTATTACCAATAGGAAATAATTTGCAAAATGGTAAGATCAAATTTTGTCCGCCAATTATTACCAGAGATAGTAATTTAAAACCGCTTATTGAATTCTTAGAAAAGAGATCGGATATAAATAAATTTAAATTTTCTAACAATATTTACAACAAAAAAACTAAAATCTTTGTTTCTTGCTCTACTGTCCATAAAGAGTTATTGGAATATTTAAGAGCTAATAAAATTAATGCTCATACTTATACTCCATCAGATTTAAAATCTGAAAACTGGGTGTTAAAGGGAATACACGCTAACTTTAATGAGAAAGATGTTGAAATGGCTTTAAAGGAAAAACTTCCAAATTTAAAATTCAAAAAAATCTCTACCTTTTCTACTATCCACTCTAAAAAAAATAACAGAGAACTAGGGATGTTTCTAATCCAATTAGAACCCAGTCAAAACAGTAAACCACTCTCGGAGATAAATTTGTTATTATATCAAAAAGTTTATTGGAGCAAATTAATAACGAAAGCTCCTATTCAATGCATGAGATGTCAGGATTTTGGCCACGCAGCTATAAACTGTTCTCGTAGTTATAGATGTGTAAAGTGTAGGCGCGATCATGAGCCATATAAATGTCCATCAAACAAAGAGACTGATAAGCCGACTTGTACCAACTGCGGCGGAGAACATCCAGCTAATTGGAGAGGATGTGAATATTACAAAGATTATATGACTACTAAAAAGAAAATAATTAATAAGGCGAAGGCGATTGAAGAAAGAAGAGAAAAAAATAGATTCGTTTATAAGGCAATAAATAATTATTCAGATAATAATACTTCAACCTATTCTGGAGTTTTAAAGGGTGACCAATCCAACAAAAATAATAATAATAATAATAATAATTCAGTCACCGATTTTTTCAATTTATCTGATAATCTTTTTGGCATAAATATTGGTACTCTAATTAAAGAAATTAAACAGTTTATGCCTTATATTAATAGTTTAAAAACAGTAACAGATAAACAAGTAGCTTATTTGCAATTTATAGCACAAATTACTACGAATGTACAAGATGATTAATACAAAAAATTATCTTTCAGTTATTGCGTTAAATGTCTGCTCTATTAGGAGCGTAGACAGACGTGCAATGTTATTTAACACATTCAAAAATCATAATCCTGACTTTGCTTTTGTAGTTGAAACAAGATTGAAAAGTACAAACAAAGTTTTATTAGATAATTATAAATGTTTCAGAAACGACACAAACCAAGGTTCTGCAATTTTTTATAAAGAAAAATTTGATTTACATGAAATTAAAAATGAGTTTTCTGATATACCCATTACTATAGCGCACGGGAAAATTATTAATCAAAATAATGAAATTAAAACTATTTTAATAGGCTCAGTTTATATTAAACCACAATGCGAAGTAAGAATTATAAAGGATTTATTGGCAAAGTTAAATAATTTGTCAAAAAATTATGATTATACAATCTTAGGCGGAGATTTAAATGCGCGACATATTGCCTATGGTGACACGCGAAATAATAGTAACGGATTAATATTAAATTCATGGTTTTTAAATAATTGTGGTGAAACTAACCTAACGATACTATCCCCAGAATCACCTACATTTCCATCGACATCATCAATTCTTGATTTGTTCATTTTATCTGATAGTTTGCTAAATTTTTTAAATCCTAACTATACTATTACCACTCACACTTCATTTTCTGATCATTTTCTTATTAAATTATCGGTTTGCATAAATCAGTTTTCAATTAAATTAAATAATCCAAAAACATATAGGTCCTTTGAAAACACCAATTGGAATTATTTTAGGAATCAGTTAGACACAATGCTCGTGGACCAAAATATGCCATATACCACAAAAAATTTAACGAATGAGGAAATTGATGAATACATTATAGATTTTGTAAATATAATTCAAGCGTGCTTAAACAGTAATTCAGTAGTTGTGACAGTTAAAAATAAAAAATTTGACAAGCTTCCAAATAATATTAAAAATTTATTAAAAATAAAAACTATTTGGCTTTCAGATTTAAAAAAAATTTTCATAAAATATGGCAATAAAATAAGCCCACAATACAAGTCTCTAGGTTCTAGAATTGGATGTTTAAAAACAATAATAAAAGAAAAAATATCAAACTATTTTAACTCGGAATTCTGTAATAGACTTAAAAAAATTAAGCCCTCCCCTCAGGCATTTAAAGAAATAAACAAAATTACAGGTAGAAAGTATAATTATAATAACAAAGTATGTTTAAATGGTGTAGAATTGCAAGATACTGATGAGAAAATATCCGCTTTCAAAGAATTCTATAAAAATGTTTATATTGAAAAAAATCCACATTTCGATATTAATAATAATATAAAAGTTAACACTGAAGTTAATAACTTTCTACATAGCCAAAAAGATTCAAATGGAAACTTCATTAGGCTGACCAATTTCAATATTAATAATAATTCTCTTGATCCCAGTGGTGATGAATTTGTTAGGTTATCAACTATTAAAAATATTATTAAAACCTTGAATAGTAAAAAATCCTTTGGGCCTGATGGCATTTCAAATTTTTTGTTAAAAAAAATTCCTGAGAATGCTAAAAAGTTCTTAACTATAATTTTCAATAATTGCTTAAACAATAGCTACTTTCCAAAAGAATGGAAAATAGCAGCATTGACTCCATTATTAAAAAATAAAAAATCATTTGAAGTTAAGAATTTCCGACCAATTTCATTGTTGTCAAATATTGGTAAACTTCTGGAACGTATAATTGCCTTTAAAATTGATGATTTTTGCGAAATAGGTAGCGTAATAAGTGATCAGCAATTTGGATTTAAAAGAAATCACTCGACAACTGATGCACTATTAAAAATACGAAATGACATTTTTGAAAATTTGGAAAACAAAAATTGTACAGTATCTGCTATAATTGATATGAAAGCTGCATTTGACTCAGTATGGATAAAAGGTTTAGTTTATAAATTAATTAAAATGGGATTTCCTTCTAGTACTATATGCTTGATTTCAAGTTTTTTAAATGACAGATACCTTTACATTAATTATGAAGGAAAAACTTCAGAAAATATTCCTGTCTACTGTGGTGTACCACAGGGCTCAATAACAGGACCAAAATTATATAATCTGTTTCTTTTTGATTTTCCGCATAATTTTTCAAATATGCGTAGTCAAATACGTTCAAAGGCAAATTTATATGCTGATGATACAACAGTATACGCTCATGCAAAAAATCCAGACACTGCTTTAAAATATATAAAAGATCATATAAATATAATTTCTAATTTTTACAATAAATGGGGAATTGAAATTAATGTTAGCAAATCGGAACTAATTTGTTTTCGGAACCCATCAGGTAGAGCTCCTAAGAACGTGGTAAAAAAAAGTAGGAATTTAGTTTTAGAATTAAATAACATACAGATTCCATTAAAAAATAATATTAAATATCTTGGTGTAAACCTTAACAATATGCTAAAATTTAATAACCACGCTAAATATAATTTAAAAAAAGGAATATATTCATATAGCTTACTCAGACATTTACTAAGTCATAAAGATTTATTGATTAAAACTAAATTATTGATTTATAAACAATTAATAAGGCCAGTATTAACTTATGCATATCCGATTTGGTTTACGGTTTCACCTACTTATGCGGAAAAGCTACAAATATTTGAAAGGAAAATTTTAAGGCTGTGTATAAACAAAAATTTTATAGATAATAATAAAAGATATTCCAATAACTATTTATACAAGGAGTCAAATATTGATCCATTAATGTTGTATATGACAAACCAGCAGATTAAATACTGCAAGAAAATTGAAAATCATCCGAACACTTTAATTCGTACTATTTATGAAAATCATATTCACAATAATATGAACGATAATTTAACAGATAAATTTTATTTAACACCATTAATAGTAATAAACCAAAACTGTGCAAATTATTTCCTAGAAGTAAATAATAAGCAAATGTTAGGCAGATTTTACCTGTATAATGAAAATACAAAAAAAAATTTAAGAGGTTAATTAATTGAAAAGGCACAATGTGCAAAAATTAAATAAAAACAAACAAAAATTAATAATTAATGTAGATAGTTTAAGTATTCTTGTAGGTTTAAGTGTTTTCTAGTTTTAAGTGTTTTAATCTAGTTTTAAGTTCCTTGTTATAGCTATGCTAAGAACATATTGTAAGCACTCAGGACGCAAGAGTCACACTAGAACAAACAATTATAAAAAAAAAAAAAAATAATACCACTATAAAAATTTTCAAATCATGTAAAAAAATAATAACATGCCAAATTCACAAGAATTCAACAGAAAAACTTGTACATATATCTCAATAAGCTTAGATCTAAGAAAAAATTATTGTAAAAAATATAAGTCGTTTAATAAATTCTAATTCTAATTCTAATTCAATTATATCCGATGAAACAACAGATATTGCCAATATATCACAAATGAGTTTAATAATTCGTTACATATATGATGATTTTGTTAACGAAGATTTTATATTTTTCCCTGATTTACATTCATTTATATATTCTTCTGAAAGTGAAAATGTTGAACCAGTAATATCCGGAAATAATATTGGCGAAGCTGTATGTGATATTGTTACTAATAAATTGTCTTTAGATTTATTAAATTGTGTTTCCGTCGGAACTCACGGATGCAGTGTGATGGCTTCCAAGAAAGGTGGTGCTGTAGCTTACATACAAAAACATGCGAAAAATGTCATATGGGCTCCGTGCTTTAATCACAGTTTAAATTTAACGAAATAGTACCAATCCGAATTTGCTTCGGCAAAATATCTGAAGTCGTAAATTTTTTAAATGGATCATCCAAACGTAATTTTATATTGAAGAAAAATATGAATCATAAATTAAAACCATTATGTATGTGATACTCGGTGGAATGAACGCCGTGAAAGTATAAAATTGTTTTCAAATTAAATATTAAGAATTACTGAAATTTTATGCTGTATTAGTAACTACTTCCACAAAAGCTGATTTGATCTTAAAAGGAATTTTATGTACAGAGTTTATATTTTTATTACATTGTGTAGTTTATTTTTTATCTTATACTCATCCGTTGAGCATAATTTTTCAAAGAAAATCTTATAACTATGTAGATGCTTCAGAAAATATTAAAAGTTTAATAAATATTTTAACGGAAAAAAGAGATAATGTTGATAAAATTTTCAACGATATTTGGGAAAGCATAAAAAATACAGCAATTCAAATTAATATTGAATTAACTAAACCGAGAATTACCAAAAGACAGAACAATCGTAATAACTACGAGACGGATTCTGTTAAAGATTACTACAAAATTTCAATTTTTATACCAATGTTGGATGAAATATTAGTTGATATTAAAACGAGTTTTAATTCCTCATTTATTGACATTTTAGATTGTGCGCTTCTTATAGATATAGACAGTAATAATTTTAACAAGCTTATTGAATCTAAGTATATTTCAAAATTATGTAGCAAGCATGACGTGATTGCTCAAATTGAACTTTGGAAAAATAAATGGCTTCAAAAATCGGCTAATGAACTGGAACTTCCCATTAGTGATATTTTCAAAAACAAAATTATTGAAGTCTCATTTCCTGATGTATTAAATTTACTTAAGATATTTTTTACGATTCCTATTTCTGTCGCAACAGCAGAGCGTAGTTTTTCTATGTTGCGCAGACTTAAAACATGGCTGCGAAATTCTATGGGTGAAGAACTATTCTATGGTAACTGGTTTAGCTCTTTTACATAGTCATCATGGCATTGAAATTTCTATTGAAAAAGTAATTGACCGATTTGCAAACATGAAAAATAGAAGAACACAATTTTTAATTTAAAAAATACATATGTACTTGTATTTAAATGTAATTCAAGAAAAAAAAATATATAATTACTAATATATATGTATGTATTATTAAAACTAATTTTTGTTTGGTAAATTTTATTAGTGCCACCTCCAGAAATCCGCCAATGTATCAAACTAAGTTTAGTGAAACAGAATAAAACGATAAACTTTAAAATTATGCTTACGCATGAATAACACAAATTCGTCTCTTAGCTGTTAGACATGTCCACAATAATATTACCATAAAATATTAATGAAAATAATTTAAATATTATATAAAATGTTCATATATTTACCACACCATTCACCACATTAAAATTCCGATTTGAATTACATTTTATACACACAGGTTGATTCTGTCATATAGTTGTTGCCCTTGAAATTTGATATTCTTACTTTCAGTGGGTTCCTACGAAAGGAGTATATTCCTTAGTTTCCGAAGTATAATTGATTAATGTTCTTCTAGACTAGAGCATGTAAATAAAATCCGACTTCAATGAAATTTGGAAAATTTGGGTTCGTGAGCTAGTTAATGTCTGGTTGGGATCGACGGTTTTAGTGGGTCCCTATCAAAATTGCAAATTATATAAAACTCATTATTGGTTTCTCAAAATACAGGAAATTAAAGCCGTGTTTTTTACAACATATTGCTAGAAACTATTAATTACAAACGCATGTTAGAAATAAATCATTGTACACTGTTAAATACGATTTATTTGCAGCTTATTTTATTTCACAATTTGCTAGGTTTTTTTATTTTAAGTAAACTTTATATAAAAGTTGAATAAACCAAAAAAAGTAGATTAATATAAATCAACAGCATTAATATTATTATTCTCATTTACTACTTTCACAAAATCAATTAATATTTCATTGTCATCCATCAGAGAACTACGGCAACTACAATCAAGGAAGAAATTAATTTGTCTTGTGTCAGTGGCTCTCATTAAAAATTAATTGAATCAATAAACATAATTTCATCTTAATATAAATTCGACTAAAAATATGTTTAAAGATTTAAGCTTATGCTTAAACATTTAAAACCTCGTCAGTTTTCCAAGTAATTTAATGTTTATATTGAATACAAAATAGATTATATGTCTATATTATTGTTAAATTATGTTAAATTATTTTTTTTTTTTATTATTTTGATATATTTCGCTATATATTTGATATATTACTTAAATTATATTAATATGTATTAAGCTTCTCTATTGTTTATTTAGTTTTATTGCTCTACCATATCTTTATTTAGGTAAAACAATAATAAAGGTACAATCGTACAATTATGTTATAAGTGAAGTTCTTTGCTAAAATAGCCACAGAAATTTTAATCATTTTCTGTATTTTATTCTTGATATTCAAATGGATTAATTTAATAATGTAATACATAATTTAATTTTGACTCTTTACCCATACTAATGTATTTACTAAATTTTGCATTCTACCTACATCATCAAAATTGTGGGTTTAATTTAATTTTCAATTTTTGTATTATTTTGTTATTAATATTAATTTGGTAGCCATTAACATCATCATCCATTACATACTTATTCGGCCCTAAGTGGAACCCAAGAGAAAAGAGAATACCTTTTTTATGCACAAAGTTACCGCGGTACTACAATTGGAGCAAAAATACTACATTTTTCTTCACATTACTACATTTTTCAATATTTTTATTTTTACTACAATTGTATGAAAAAAAAAAAACAATACTTTTTCATTATTTTACTACTTTTTCAAATATTTGAAATTTTGTGATTTAAAATTTAGTAAATCAAATATATTTCATTCCAATAAAATATCTTTAAAAACTTACTTGTCTATAGGGAAGTGGTGTTAAGAAATAAAATCTAGCCTAACGTAATAAAATCTAGCCTTACGAAACAAAGCTTATGAAATAAAATCTAGCCTTAGTGTCATTATGAATTATGAATTTTAAATATCAAAATGTCAAATTCAAAAAAAACATCGCAAACACATTTTGAAAATTGTTAGTTAAACCGAATTTTTAGTATAGTTACTTTACAATAAAAAAGTCTTTTTCATAAAATGGATAGGTGAGTTACTTTAAATTTAGTGAAATATAGCTACTTGATAATAAATTTATAAAAATATTTTACAGATATAAACAAAAATTTTATCAAATGCTTCAACTTCAAATCAGAAACACGATGATGACCAATCTCCAACACATTATAATAGTTCAGCATCAGATTCAGATTTAAGTACATCGGAGAATGATAGTGTTACTTTGATCAACTCACAAACATCATCGACTAATTCAAATAAAAATAAGCTACAAAAACAGAAATTCAAATCAGAATGGATTCAACAATTTCCATTCATTGAAATGGAGCCACAAAAAAAAGCACCATTTTGCAAGGCATGTAAAAAAACATTTATAAATAATATTACACATTTGAAAAGACATTCTTTGAACAAATTGCATATTAAAAATATGGCAATGGCTGAAGAAAATTTAATATTAAGGCGACGAAATGACGAAATTTGGAATACAAAAGAAAAAAAAAAAACTAAGTACAAATGTAACTATTGCTGAAATTAAACAGGTTATGTTCTTAATAGAAAAAAATTTGCCCTTCAAATTAATGGAATTTCTTGGCCCATTTAATACATCTATATTTTTGGATTCATCAATAGCAAAAAACATTAAATGTAGTAGAACAAAATCTACTGAATTAGCGTATTTTTTGGGCAGAGATGGAAAAATGTTTGTGTCGAAAAAATTAAAAGCAATTGTTTTAGTATAATTGTAGATGAAACAACTGATTGCTCAATTGAAAAATCCTTAGTAATTGTTGCCAGACAATTTGATGATATTACAGGAGGAACCAAAGATTACTTTTTCGGATTAATTAAAGTAGCTGAAGCAAGTGGACTAGCAATTTCGAATTATATTTTAATGGAATTAAAAATGTATGATGTCCCAACAAAAAATATAATAGGATTTGCTTCAGACAATGCCAGTGCAATGGTAGGGGTGAATAACGGTGCAGTTGCACATTTGCGAAAAGAAATTCCAAACTAATTTTCAATTGGTTGCCCTTGTCACTCAATTGCATTGATAAACCAAGCTGCGTCTAAAGTATTGCCTTGTTACCTGGATGATGTTTTCAAAGATTGCTATAACTATATTAGTAAAAGTTCTAAAAGGCTTTCGGATTTGGAAGAATTGCAAAATATTTTTAATATTGCTGAACATAAACTGCTAAGATTGTCAGATACCAGATGGTTATCTTTAGAACAAGTAGTTAATAGATTAATTGAACAATGGACTGTTCTAAAGCATTTTTTTCTAAGAGCTCAAGCAGAGGAAAAAGAATCCGCAACGATTACAAAAATTGTTAAAATATTGCACCACCTTAATGATGACACATTTATCTATTTAATTTTCTTGAAATTTGTACTAAATAAAATAAACATTTTAAATCTTAAATTTCAGAGTGAATCTTCACAATTAATTTCTTTAATTTCAAATTTTAAGATTCTTTTACGAACTTTTTGTGGTAATTTTTTAAGGCCAGATTACATTAATTCTTTTCCAGATGATATGAAAGATATTTCATTTGCTAATACGAACTATCATTTGCCATTAAATAATGTTTATATGGGTCTAGAAGCAGAAAGCTTTACAAGAAAGAAAAACTATACTGAAAATGATTTAGTAGATATAAGAACAAACATATTAAATTATTATATAAAATTATGTCCACAAATTGTGAAGAGAATAGATTTTGGAGATAAAAAGCTATTAGCTATATCAATTTTTAATCCCGAAAATATTATGTCAATTGAATCTGAAAAAAATGGAATAGTAGAAGCTGTTTTTGTATTTAAAGATTTTACTGATAATGGAGAAGAAGTTATAGAAGAATATAACCTTTTATTATGTAAAATGAGAAATCCTGACTTCAGGCAAGTTTATGGCCAAAAAAATTCAAATCTGAATTCAATTGAAGTTTTTTGGACAGAAATTGGGAAAATCAAAAACTCATTTGGTGATGTTAAATTTAAAAATTTATTCAATTTAGTTAAAAAGATTTTAACATTGCCACACAGTAGTGCTGCTGCTGAACGGTGCTTTTCAAAATTATCATTAATGAAAAATAAATTGACTAACAGACTGCATGTGAAAACTTGTGATATGAGGTTAGCAGCTATGAACTTGCTTCAAAATAAAGAAGCTAAAGATTGGAAACCAGATGAAATAATGTTGCAGAAATTGGAACATAGTATTAAAAAAGATTTACTAAAAGACTTATAAACTTTCTGTATATTATATATTTATTTTTGTTATTTTTTGTTATGTTTTCTTATTTTATGTTTTTTCCTTATTTTTTGTTATGTTTTCTTATAATTTTTTATGGTTTATTTTATTTTTATTATTTGAAAGAAAAAACATTTAATTTTTTTGAATTATTTTTAAA
This sequence comes from Rhamphomyia laevipes, assembly GCA_963920725.1. Classification (NCBI taxonomy): domain Eukaryota; kingdom Metazoa; phylum Arthropoda; class Insecta; order Diptera; family Empididae; genus Rhamphomyia; species Rhamphomyia laevipes. The sequence goes on along the minus strand of OY987256.1, from coordinate 26,299,761 downwards.
TAAATGCTTTGAATTTTGTAATAAGTGTTTTGAGTTCTTCTGTATTTGGCTGTTTTGTTTAAATTTATCAAATTTTGAAGTATTTTTTCAAATAAAAATAACATACTACATTTTTTTCTAGCATACTACTTTTTATACTACATTTTTTTCCATTTTACTACATTTTCTGCTACATTTCTAACTTCGACCGCGGTAACCCTGTTTATGCAGCAGAGCAAACTGGAGCTGATAAAATTATGTTGAGCGAGCATTAGCGAAGCTGTTTAGAAATTGAGCCAAATTGCTGCGTTTTCCTTAAACATTATATATATTCTTGTTCTTTGTAATTAAACCGAGTACATTAAACATAAAACAAGACGGTTCGCAGAAATATAAACCAAATAAATTCCCAAAAATACTTTATTCGAATACATACAAATTATCATTGTTATTTTTCAATTAATTATCTAAATATACCGAGTTATAGTACTTTAAGTTTACACATATAAAAACCGAAGAAAAAATTTTCACTATCAAAGTCTACTTCCGGTTATCATATATTATTTATACAATTTCAGGGATATTTTTCCAGTTTGTTAAATTCCAAAAATTTTAAAAAGAAAAGAAATTACAATAAATTTAATTTTTCGTTTTTCTGTTTCCTGAATCAAATGTGCATTCTAGAATCAAATGTGCATTAAACATCAGCATGAATTTATAAATGGCGACATTTATTATAATGAGGACCATTTGTTAGAATCTGTTTATCTCTGAACTTCCATCAACAGTAATTTGAAAATTTATTTTACTAAGTAAATTTAAATTTATTAAATCTACTTTTAAGAAAATAAACAGCCTAAAATTTAATTATATTAAGAAAATATATCGAAAATGCCCAAACTAAAAACAAAATAAAATTTAATTAAGCGAATAATGAAAACTGTTACTTTTAACACAAATTATGAATAAATTAAGAAGCGAACAAGCATCTAGTTTAAAGTTTAATTATTCTGATCTAATGTAAAAAAATATTTCTTTGATGTAGGTTTTTATATACAAATTATTAGCATACAAATTTACATATTATGTTTCCATAAAGGTCATATTTCAGTACATCTTATTAAATAATAATTGGTAAATTAAATAATGTTTTAATTAATTTCCATGACCCAAATTTTAGTTATTTTATATGATAAAATACGGAGACCACCTTTTTATTAAAATGATATAAAAAGGGTTTTTGAACAATTATAAAAATATACTGATTAAATTTTTTTTTTTTTTTGAAAACTTGTGCCATATATCATTGCATTCTGTCGGTGTTCGATCTTTCAAATATAGTTATAATGTCAAATTAAAATAAAGATTTTTACAGTCTGAAAAATTATAGTTTGAAAGTAAATTAAATACTGTATAATATAAAAAAATATAGTTCCGATATTAACAGTGTAAATTAAAGTAAAAATATAGTTGAGTCAATTAATTAAACTCAACATAGACAGTATAACAAAGCCATAATTGCATGCAGATTTTGATTTATAATACTATTAGTTTTTATATTACTTTGTAAGATAAAGGAGACGCTCCTTTTAATATACAATATTTTCTATAAAATATCGAAAATTAACTTAGTACAATTTTGAGATTATGAAACAGTTTTAAGTTTTTAACAAAATTAAAAGCTTTTGATTTGAATATTTATGATGAAGTTGAAAATTTGTAAAAAAATCTTTAAACAATTTTTATTTTCAATCCATTTCAAACATCAGATAACGGCGAGAATCCGCAACAAAATAATCTTTATATAAAATTTCATTGCATAAATAATTTATATTTAATAATAACGGAAACATAGAATCGTTTAATCTTATTACCTTGAAAATCATGAATCTTGAATGAAATTTTCTAATAATTTGTATTAAAAGTTATAATCGAAAAACCAAAATATTTGATAATAACAAAAAATAATTATACATTTACTAATCGATAGATTAAACAAAAACATTTTCTTCACTTCAATATTAATAACTTGCGATTTACAGATCTCATATGTGACAAAATTATTTTAAAAACTCTTTAAAAGCTTCTGATATAGATTTTATTTCATATAACAACAAATATAAAACTAAATTTTTACAGAGTCCACATTTTCAGTACAAATTTCCCCATTAGACCAACATCATTGTATCTTACAGATATCCAAAAAAAAAAAACATATTACAATTATTTCTAAAAATATTTGAAATCATTCAGTGGACATCAAATCGTCAAAGTATTATAACACACTTTTGATTCTATTTAATTTTTGATGATTTTAGTACAAAATTGTCGTAAATATATTAATTTGAAAAGATTCTTTGTTAGTGTCGAATCTATTTCGATTAATTTTTTTAAAGGAACCTTTAAGTTATAATTTTGTGAGCGTTGTTACAATTCTAAATAAATTTTAAAAGTTTAAAGGTCTCGCTTTGTTTGTTAACATAAAATTAATATATGCCCGTAAGTGACAACATAAATTTCACTAATCACATTAAAATTTGTAGTTGCTTGCAAAATCATAACATCAAAATAATAATTTTTGTTTGAATAATTTTTTTTTGTTTTTTTAAATTAAAGGAAATAAATTATTCTGTTTTTAAACAACAACAAATCAAGGTCAATTCCTTTAAGGCTACATATATAAAAATAAATTGCTTTTTCTAGTTTTATATATATTATACAGTAAAATTAAGAAATAAAATTAATATCTGGTCAAACTATAAATGATTAGAGTGTGTATGAGTGTTCCGACTAAGTTAATTTCTTGCACAAACAAAAATATCATTAATTGTATAGGAGTGACATAATTTAAGGAAATAAATTATTCTATGAAAATACAGAATGTCAAAATCAAAATAATCTGGCGTATAAAAAATGCATTTATCTTAATTTTATTATTCTTTTTTTTGGATTACGGTTTGATAAACAACTAAGAATTAATAAAAATCATAATTCTTTATAATGAACCTTCTAATAAAAAATGAATAATAATTATTTTATTTTACAAATTATTATATTTTTGTTAGTGTAAGAAAAGAAATTAATATTTATGTATATTAATTTTATCAAATTTTTCCAAACCTCCTGGAAAATATGATTTTGATTACGGTGCGTTTACGAATGACATAAATATATTCAAACTTTCAGTATTATTGAGATTGATATTTTCTGTCGGAATTGCAAGCTTAAAAAAATACACAATCCAAAATTATTCCTTCTACCTGTATAAATAAATAAATTTAATAATATGCTTTTCTTAAAAAGTTTTCTGCTCCATTATTTTTTATTTTTAAAAACATATACCAAATAAATATAAATTTTTCACAACGAATATAAAAAATTCATAAATTAATTAATTAACTTTATTTCCCAATGTACCAAAATAATAACTTATTACCATTTCCAAAATAGAATATTTCAAAATAAACCTAAAAATTGTTTTGAGAAGAATGAAAACTTTTCTGTTTCCACTAAAGTTATGTCTGACTTACACTAAACTTTTAATAGATTGATGTAGATGTAGATTAATTCTGCCCAAGAAAATGTGAAATGCAAACCGCAACATATGTAGGTACATATTTAATATATTTTAATAACTTATTTACTTTAATGTGTTTTTTGTATATATTTTAAAATACTTATATGTATAATCATTAATTTAAATAAAATAATGTAGAAAAACCCCTTTATTTTAGCACCAATTCCAATCATTTTCATTCTAAAAATATAAATCTTCTATATATTCTATATAAGCCAGTATAAAAAATGAATTAAGTTGATGAGTTTTGAATAATAATACCAAAAAAGGAAATGTATATAAACAAATTGTTCTTAAAGGTGAAAGAAGTATAGTATAATAATATTGTTTTGTATATCACTCTTCCGATCCCATCCGACCTTTTCGTGTATTATTTTAAATAAATCCTCAGTGTAAATATGCAAATTACTGTAACATTATTTAAATAAATTTATGAATCTTATTGTTGCAGAAATAAATAATGTAAATTATAAGATATGCAACGCTCGATCGTTATCGTTGAACCCATACTTTATATATATCGATCAATTGTAAGAATATCTGTTCTATTTTTTGTGATTTGCACAATTTTTTGTGATAAGCTGGAACATGATCATTGTATCTGTTGTCAATATTTTGTTTTAAATCCAATAAGAATTTCAACACGAATTTCATATTTTGAATATTTTTATTTGATTTACGACCTCTTTGCATTATTCTAAAAATTATCAATAAAATGTATCTAAAGAAATTTAAAACGTATAAAGTGTGAATGCCGGATAAAGAAAATAATACTAACTAATTAAATCTGACAAAAAAAATTAAGTAACAGTCATGTGCTTTGATCCACATCATAATTTTACGCACTTTTATTTTAATATAAAAAGATCCAATATAATATTTTACTTTATAATGTATTGCGCCCATTATAAAGATAACATTTTTGAACACTTGATAATTAGTATTTCATTTTCAGAATTATTTTATAAGTATTTCATTATTAGAATTAAAGCTCTTAATAAATGTATTTGAAAGAAGAATTTCCCGGTTAAGATATTAAGCGTGGAGCTGTCAATATCATCTGATATTTTTTTTAATTTATTGCCTTATCATAAAAATTTACTTTCGTTAAGCTTAATGTAACGTAATACAATTTTGCTATAATTAAGCATATTTTATAGTACAGGTTAAAGTAATTTTTTATATTAATTTTTTTTATTTATTTATTTTAAACAATAAAACTTTTACATTTACAAATACAATACAATAATTACTTAATTACTTTAAAAAATACAACTGTAAATTAAATTAAATACATTTATAAAAACAATTATATCAATTAATTTAATTAATTATTTTTGACATTTAAGAAGAAAATCATTTGTAAGAAAATCACGTTTTTTAGTTGACCTTTTGTCAAAGAAAGGTTTATAAAATCTTTGTATCCCTATAAGGTGGTAATAATTATTGTTAGTGGATTCGACAATGGTAAGTTACGCAAAGCAAACCTGATAAATTTAAATTATTACAGGAATAAATAAATGTACAGTAGTAGTAACAGCTAAAAGTTAAATAAAATTCTTATTAAAACTTAAAACAAATGGTTTTTACTCATTCCTATATGTATTCCTAATCAAAATAAAATCTTATACATATGTATTCTTAATTGTTCTTCCCAAAAGATGGAACAGCAGCCAATGTTGTATTCGTTTAACTTATAGCTGTTGTAAATTAGTTATAATAATCCCCTGGTAAATAAAATATTCATAAATATCAACACTTACGCGTGTGCAAAATTTGCATGTATATACACACATAATCCCTCATCAGTTCCTAGAACTCCTCGTCAGATAAATTAATATAATATATTTTTTTTAAATTATTAATATATTATTAGTTAATTATGAATTTCAACCAAAAAATAATACCTGCAATAATAAAATGTTAATTAACTTTTGAATATTCAACGTATTTTTATCTCACAGTGAATAAATTATGAAAAATTTATTAATTTATATAAAACTTGGTAATATAAGTAATAAAACGTAATACAAAAAAAAAAGTTATATAAATCGGTTTGATTTTTCTTTCTATTTCGGTCATATTTATAATAAATTAAAATATTATATTTTTTTAGAATGGTATATATTAAGCCTTTCTGTTTTCCATGTTGAAAATATACATAAATTCGGGATATAAATATTATAATTAAAAATATTTAATTTTTAACCTTTAACATCAAATAATAAAATCAAATAAAACTTATTGGCGTAACATTCTAATGGAAAATATCTAATATTGTAATTATGAAAGTTTATAATTTAATTTTGTATAGGTTTATTACTCTATGCTCTATGGAAGCTAGGAATGTATCAAAACAGACAATAGCGATAGTTCTGTATTTGTATCTAAGTATATAATTTTGTACCACAATAAAAAATAGTAAAAGGAATTCTTTAGAAACCCGTGATAAGAAACAACAAAAGTCACAATTTCCACCACATCGCTCAGTAAACTAGTCAGGATATCGTCAAGAGACTATCGTTTTATTTATTAAATTTACATTATATCCATCCTAGCAATAGCATTTATAATAATTAATTAATAGTCCTATTTAATGTAGTGCTATAATGTTTTATGATTGAATATATTCAGCGGTTCAAAATAAAATTTTATAGATAATTTTATATTAATAAAAATTCAGGCTTACATATACAAATATAACTATACATAAATTTGAAAACTTTTAATAAATTGGGAATTTATTAATAATATTTTTATCCTTAAGCCAGAATAATAAGCTAAATTTATACCATTATTCCTTATATTATGTCATTATATTTTGGACAATAAATATTAAGTATACCATTAAAAATTTAAATTATGGCCTTAAATTTATTGCAAAATTGCGTGAAAAATGTAATTTTAGTTGAGAAGGTCCACTAAATTTTTATTTAAAATACTGTATAAATTGTTATTGTTGAAACAGCATATATAACATTGAATAAATAGACCGTAATCAATAACCTCAAAATAATGTACGACTGAAAAGAACATAAATTATTCAGCTTAAAAGAGAAATAAAACAAAAAATAATTATTTTTATAAATATTAGTTTAATAAATAAACATTTTATAGATATTTTTTTTACGTTGTTTGCTGAAGTATAAAATATTTTATTATTTCTTCATTTTTCAGTAACATAATTATTTATTAACATATTATTATTATTATTCATTAAAGCGTTAAATAGAGTTTTTTTAAAAAAATCTTCAGATTTTAGCGTAAGATGTTCTATAAATTCTTCCTAGTTTATGTAAATAAAACAGAATTTTGAATTATAAAATGATCCTGAGCAATACTTAATAAAATTTTATTAACTCGACGTTTATATGAATGTATAAAAACATCAACCAATTCAAATTGACTATGAATACAGGATAACAACAGAAAGTAATTATCATAGAATTTTTTTTTTGTATTGATAATTTTATTATCTTATAAAAAAAGCTGCTAACTAGGGGGAGCAGATAACTCGTAGTATGTTGTTTAACAGCGATTTATGTCCAAAAGTTTTTTGTAATTAACATTATCTTTGTAACAAACAGTGCTTTCTTCAAAATTGCTCATCTTTATTATTTATTGATTTAATTTTATATTTTTATTTTTTTTAATAATAAATAATATTATTAAAATAACTATAATATGTATAAATATGCGTAATCACGAATCCAACCTGTGTACAAAATTTCATTGAAATTGAATAATATTTACCATATGTTCTAGAACATATGAAATATTAATCGGAAATTTTAACATGGACCCCTTCAGGTTTCTAACTTCTACCTTAGTCTACACATGCGTAATCACGAATCCAACCTATGTACCAAATTTTATTGCAAACTGATAATAATTACTATATGGTGTAGAACCATTGAAATATTCTTTGGAAACTAAGTTGCTCATATATTAGTTTCCCATGAACACAATAAAACTACCTGATACAAATTTTTGGAGCAATAAGTAGGTCACAAATTCAAGCTGTGTTTGAAATATAATTGTAATTGGGTGCCAATTACTGTATGATGTAGAGTATTGAACTTGTGAAATATAATTGGACATTTTAACATGGACCCACTGGATTACCGACTTTAAACTTTGCAGACAGTAAGTACATAAGGAAGCTATTATGTGTGTCAAATTTCATTCAAATCAGATAATAAATACCATATGCTCTAGAGCATATGAAATTTTAATCGGAAATTTTAATATGGACCCCCTGAAGATATTAACTTCTATATGGCCAACACTTGCATAATCAGAAGGTCTACCTTTGTACCAAATTTCATTAAAATCAGATAATAATTACATGCTATAAAACACGTAATTATATAAAATTCGGAAACTAAAACTGTTTTCTAGGAACCCCCTGAAGGTCTCCAAATTTCAGGAGAGCCAACTAGATCACAAAATTAGCCTATATATAAAATATCTTTGAAATCGGTTAACAATTACTATATGCTGTAGAACATATGAAAAATAAAAAAATAAATCGGAAATTTAACATGGACCCCCTAATCCTACTAACCTGTAATTTGGTCAACCTATGCAGAATCATGAACTCAACCTGTGTACCAAATTTCGTGGAAATCGGATAATAATTACACGCTGTAGAACATAAAGCAAATATTCTTCGGAAACTAAGTTGCTCATATATTAGGTTCCCATGAACGTACAATACCTACCAACTACAAATTTGTGGAGTATCAAATAGATAACTAAATGAAACTGTGTATTCAATATCATTGAAATTGGGTGGAAGGTACTGTAGATATAGAGTTGAACTTATGAAAAGTAATTACGGATTTTTACATGGACCCACTGAAGTATCGACTTTAAATTTTACAGACACCAAGTACATACGGAAACTATCATATGTACCAAAATTTATGCTAATTAGATAAAAATTACTATATGCTCTAGAGTATACGAAATTTTAATCGGAAATTTTACCATGGACCCCCTGAAGTTACAGACCTGTATCTTGGTAGGCTTGTGGACAATCATGATACCAACCTATGTTTTAAATTTCATTCAACTCTGAGACATGAATTTTTTTTTTACATTTTTCCGTAGCACAAAAACACGTAGGTTTCCACATAAATGGGGAAATCTAACATGGTCCCACTGAAAGGATCGATCTCATCTTGTAGCGGCACCTGCGCGAAGTCTGTTAGAGCCTGTGTGCCAAATTTCATTAAAATCGGACAAGCGGTTCTAGGAGATGTTGCTGCGCACATAAAAAGCGTACGCGTCCTCCGGACACTTTTTTTTTTTGCATTTTCGGACTCCCCGACCTCGGAAACGCCTAGAATTTTTTTTTTTTTTTGACCATCCAACCCATCACCAGACTTCATAGTATTTCATACTACTCGTAAAATAAATTAGCTCAATATTACTTATTTATTAGTAATGTAAATTTAAGTATTTTTATAATAATTTGAAATATTATATATATTATCTTAAGTATCTGTATATAAATTAAATTCTAGTCAGAATCATAAATAATGTGAATTTTATTTTATTTAAGTATTTATAAATTTAAAAATTAAAAACAATCAATGTATCTTATATAATATAGTGTTAAGTTAGTACCTTGTTCTGGTGAAATAAATAAATAAACAACATAATTTAATATTAATATAATATTTTTGAAACTAAATTCTTGTTAATTTTTTTTTATTATACATAAAAATTACGTAGTAATAATTTTTCATTAAATTGTAAAGGTTAGGATTAAGATTAGATGTGTTTAATAAAGAATGTATTCAAATTCCTAAAACAGAAAACGAAAAATTTTAAATAAAGTTATGAAATTAATGATATAATCTTTTCAAATGTTATTATAGGTATTTTCAACATAAGAATTTATAATTTTATAATTATAATTTTCTCAACAAATTGGTATAAAAGTCTAAAGAATGACAGTAACATCAATAATAATTATACTTATTATTCAATAGTAATGGTACTTTATTGTCCGAAAATTCTTATCTTTGTTGGCAAAAAAATATAAGCTGGAACTGTTGCCAATCAATTATGTTTTGATTTTTTAAATAATTTTTAATCTTAAAAAAAAAAAAAAAAAACAATTTAATCTGATTTTAATTGATTTTGGTATTTCTCAATTGCATTTTGTCATGGAAAATGGTGAATGGTAACTATTATGGTCCAATTATACTTGTTCCATTGATTACGAAGATTTAGAATTACTAAAATTATATAAACTGTGTATGTGTTATTAATTTGGTATTATGTTCATTTTTTATATTAACAACGACGGTAAAACCTCTTTTGGTGTTAATTGTATTTATACAATGACGTATATGAAAATTAATCGTTCACAAAGTTTTCACAAAGCACAGAGGATATTTATTATTTTCATTTACTTTGTCTTTCTTTTGTTATTTGCAATATAAACGTGTTGATTAGTATTCTATATATATATAAATATATATATATGCGTCCTTCCTGTAGGAAAGATTAATACAATTGTTTGTTTAAGCAAAAATAATGTACATTTTCGGCATTTTTGCACAATTCATACATACTTAAAGAAATTTGACACAGCATTAAGTATCGATTAAAAACATTTATACATAAGTTATAACACTTATATTTTTTTTCTACTTCTGGCTAAGAATATTATATAAAAAATTTGCGCTAATTTTAATAATTAAATAAGGCAATAATGACTAATTGCAGTCTCAAGCGGTTTCTTTAAGCTACTACGTGGAGGACGTATTAAATCTCCCTTCGTCTTATAACAGATGAATCTTATTATTTAGTTTTGTTCACTTAGATCTGTGTGACTTTTTAAAATACAATTTCATTCCACAGCCTATCGAAAAAAGGGACCATTTCTAGGATGCTGCTCGAATTTTAAATTACCAATGAATGAGGTAATTTAATTAATTTATTTTCTCCAATTTTGTATATGTATATTTGTCCATAATTATATGTAAACTTAATAATAATTAATTTTGTTTGGCTCTAAAATATAAAATATGTAACATCTGTTATATGTTTAATTTGACGAATTGCATTTTCCTTGATTTTTTATTCACACAGAACAAACTTTTATTTGCAAACAAATACTACAATCTCTTTCTCATATCTCAATGTTCTTAGTAATGTAGTATGTGTGTGAGATTGTTGAGGATTAGATACTATATATGTCCTTAATTTATATCTTATATGTCGTTAATTTCGATAAAGGGCATAATATATTATCGTAACTTAATTGGATTTTTCCTGAAAATTATAAAAAGGAATTGTATGATTGGATTTTGCTCATTATCATAAATTTCAGTTCGTGTAGAATTTTATGGCTTTTTTATGCTTTAAAAACACACATTCCAATATATTTCTAGATAACATGGTAGATTATGATATTTATTTATATTTGTTAATTATTTACTTATCTTAAAATAGATGTATAAAATAATTAATATTAGTATTCTCAATGTCAAACAGTCATACTATTTTTAGTATTTTTCGAAAAATAAATTTAATGGCTTAGTCTATTTTTGTTTTGTTGGCGATTTAATACATGAATGAATATTTGTAGCAGAAAATTATCTTATTATTATATAAATTAATCATGGCTATATAAGCATAATTTATATTTTCATTCCAATTACATCAAATTACATTTATATATGTGGGAATAGTAAAAAAAATAGTTTACTATTTAGCCGGCACCTCGATGGATATGTTTCGCTACTTCCGAACATTGCTACTGCGTCTATAGCAGCATTACAAATTCACTAACAGTACGGGCCGGGGTTGGTCAGTGACGAATAATTGTTTTTCATTGTATTTTTCTATATCCATAATTGTATATTATAATGTTTAATTTTACTATCAAAAAAATTTCAAAATGTAATAATTATTAATTTAAATAGAAACATTTATATATTTTCTTAAATTTTCCAATTTTACTTAAAATTATTTTTTATTATTAAAAATTAAATAAAAAGAATTTTTTATAAAATGAAATTATAATAAATCTTTTCTATTGTAAGATAAAACCACCCTGCATAAAAAATCTGTAGACGTATTGGCGCCAATAAAACTATCCTTAAAAATCATCCTATATTTAAGAAAGAAAGAAGTATAGAACAAAAAAGTGCTACACAATAATATGTATTTATATCATAAATAAAAAATTCTTACAGATAAATTATTGATTAAAATTAATAATAATATTTCATTAAATGTTGAGGCAAGCGTAATCTAAGAGCAAACAAGCTTCACAGTAAAGTTTCAAAAAATTTATGACAAAGTTTATTTAATATAATTTTATCTTAATAAATTTTTGTATAGATATATATAATCAGGTATGCTTTGTCACGGTTAAAGTTATAACCAGAAAGCACCATACCATAACCGACTTTAACCTTTTTAACATCAATTAATTTCATATAATAAAATAATGTTGAAATTGGAACAAATATTATTTACATGTTTACCAAAAAATAAAATTTTACGAAAAATAATGTTAAAGCAAATTGTAAATTTAATTTTGTGTTTTACACAGATTTTGCAGGCATTTCGAATTCCACTTTTTCATAAGATCGTGTAGAGATAAAACATAAAATTGACTTCAATATAATATAGATTTTTTTTTGGATATTTTATTATTATTTCGGTGGGTTATTTAAAAGTTGGAGTTATAAATTTTGATTAAGAATTTTTCTAGAATATTCTATAATTATTTTTATGTCTAGTTTTATATTTTATTATACATTTTTTATACAAAATGATATTCTTTACTGTGCCCAAATAAGTTAATATCAATTTTACTCAGATTAAATTTGATTCAAGGAAAATATATTAATATATATATTGTATTTATTAGTTTTTTTGTTGAACGAAAATTTTCTAATATTATAATAGCTTTGGTTGACAAAATATATTTTATTACAAAGTTAATATTATTCTGCCTTATAAAAAGGAAGAAATGATTAGGATGACTTATATTTTTAAAGCAATTTAGACCTATTAGGTCTTGTAAGGATTTCTAAGCTGTGATACACCAATTCATGGGTTCGCTTATAGGCCAGACAAAGTGGTTCCCATCTAAGTAGAAAACCTTCAATGGATTTAAAATAATCCCGCCCCGACCATGATTGACCAATATGTACCAAAGAAAAACATTTTAGGTCAATCCCTTGATTAGATTAATGAAAAATAATTATTTACAACATTATTACGTAAACTCTGCAGGCATGGGTAAATTAAAAGCTTTTACCACATCTTCATTTTACAAAAACACTAGACTAAACATTTTCTCCTAACTAACAAAAAAATATATAGCTATTAATAAATATAAGTACAAATTTATCATATGTTTTCGACCGAATTACTCTTAATCTTAATTTCTGTGATTGTAATTGGAGTTCGATGGCCGCAAAACTCTGACTAGTGTGAGAGATTTAAATAAAAATTAATTGCCGACTATCGATACAAAAAAAAAAAGATCGATTAATTCTGGCAACTTAACGAATTTTCTTACACAATAAATAAATTTAATAAGATTTAATTTAAACATAACAAATAAATATAAATTTAAACATAAGATTTAAATATAAAAAAAATATAAATAAATAAATTATTGGTTATGATGGTCCATCGTTGATCCGTTGATGAGATGTTGAATTTTCCAGATTGCAGTTATTGCTGCACTATGATGTTCTTAATGATTCGGTGCTAAATATTTGGGGTTTTGTAATATTCTCAATTAAAACGCCAATATTTAAATCTTATTCTCACTTTTTTATGTATTTTTATGTATTTTTAATTTTGATATATATAATATATATATGTATAAATATAATTAATAATTTTAATTTTAATAATGTCTTATAAATTTTTGATATCAATTTATTTCTCTGTTTATTTAATTATATGTAAAATATGTAACTACCTATGTAATTTGAAAATATTATACATATAATGGTTGTTTTTTTTGTTATTTTTTTAAATAGTGCATTAGTATCACACTTTTATTTTAATAGTTACTACACATAATTAACAATATTACTTTTAAATTATATTGTAATTGTAATAGTTCAAATAAAAAAATATGGATTTATTAGAAATAATCCTTTTAAATTTTAACTACTTTTAAATATTTTAAATTTTATAATTTGTTTAACATTAATTTTATGTCCATAATTAAATTTTGTTATTTACACATAATGTATAGTCTAATTTTTTTTTCTTTATATATTATTTATTTATAAAATGTTCAATTTCACACAATTTTATCATAAATATCTTAAAACACACTAAAACTTATCTTTTAACGAAAAATTGGTTAACTTGTCAAAATACAAAAAAAGCTGCTAACTAGGGGGAGCAGATAACTCATAGTATGTTGTTTAACAGCGATTTATGTCCAACAGTTTTTTGTAATTTACATTATCTTTGTAACAAACAGTGCTTTCTTCAAAATTGCTCATCTTTATTATTTATTGATTTAATTTTATATTTTTATTTTTTTAATAATGAATAATATTATTAAAATAACTATAATAAGTATAAATATGCGTAATCACGAATCCAACCTATGTACAAAATTTCATTGAAATTGGATAATATTTACCATATGTTCTAGAACATATGAAATATTAATCGGAAATTTTCGCATGGACCCCCTCAGGCTACTAACTTCTACCTTAGTCTACACATGCGTATTCACGAATCCAACCTGTGTACAAAATTTCATTGAAATTGAATAATATTTACCATATGTTCTAGAACATATGAAATATTAATCGGAAATTTAAGCATGGACCCCCTCAGGCTACTAACTTCTACCTTAGTCTACACATGCGTATTCACGATCCAACCTGTGTACAAAATTTCATTGAAATTGAATAATATTTACCATATGTTCTAGAACATATGAAATATTAATCGGAAATTTTAGCATGGACCCCCTGAAGCTATTAACTTCTATCATGGCCAACACATGCATAATCAGCAGGTCTACCTTTGTACCAAATTTCATTGAAATTGAATAATATTTACCATATGTTCTAGAACATATGAAATATTAATCGGAAATTTTAGCATGGACCCCCTGAAGCTATTAACTTCTATCATGGCCAACACATGCATAATCAGCAGGTCTACCTTTGTACTAAATTTCATTAAAATCAGATAATAATTACATGCTATAAAACACGTAATTATATAATATTCGGAAACTAAAACTGTTTTCTAGGAACCCCCTGAAGGTCTCCAAATCTCAGTAGAGCCAACTAGATCACAAAATTAGCCTATATATAAAATATCTTTGAAATCGGTTAACAATTACTATATGCTTAGAACATATTAAAAAAAAAAAATTAAAAAAAAAATCGGAAATTGGACCCCCTAATCCTACTAACCTGTAATTTGGTCAACCTATGCAGAATCATGAACTCAACCTGTGTACCAAATTTCATTAAAATCGGATAATAATTACGAGCTGTAGAACATAAAGCAAATATTCTTCGGAAACTAAGCTGCTCATATATTAGTTTCCCATGAACGTAATATACCTACCAACTACAAATTTGTGGAGTATCAAGTAGATAACTAAATGAAACTGTGTATTCAATATCATTGAAATTGGGTGAAAGGTACCGTAGATATAGAGAGTTGAACTTATGAAAAGTAATTACGGATTTTTACATGGACCCACTGAAGTATCGACTTTAAATTTTACAGACACCAAGTACTTACGGAAACCATCATATGTACCAAAATTTATGCTAATTAGATAAAAATTACTATATGCTCTAGGTCTAGAGTATACGAAATTTTAATCGGAAATTTTACCAGGGACCCCCTGAAGTTACAGACCTGTATCTTGGTAGGCTTGTGGACAATCATGATACCAACCTATGTTTTAAATTTCATCCAACTCTGAGACAAGAAATTTTTTTTTACATTTTTCCGTAGAACAAAAACACGTAGGTTCCCACATAAATGGGGAAATCTAACATGGTCCCACTGAAAGGATCGATCTCATCTTGTACCGGCACCTGCGCGAAGTCTGTTAGAGCCTGTGTGCCAAATTTCATTAAAATCGGACAAGCGGTTCTAGGAGATGTTGCTGCGCACATAAAAAGCGTACGCGTACGCGTCCCCCGGACACTTTTTTTTTTGCATTTTCGGACTCCCCGACCTCGGAAAATTTTGAGCGAACTTTTTTTTTTGACCATCCAACCCATCACCAGACTTCATAGTATTTCATACTATTCGTAATATCGACTATCACGGATCAGAGTTTTCTAAATTCTCTTCTATCAAATTTCTTCTCAAAATTAACTCATCTTTCGACTATCAAAATTAATCACGCGAAATTACCAACAAATCAGAATTAATTTTGATATCGAACGATATTTGAAATTAAGAGTAAATAATAGAAAATAGATCAATTATTATAATTAATAATTGATGTATGTATTAAAATAACAAAAGAAATCGTATAACCTAATAAATATGGTCTCTCGCGAAATAATATAGTATATGTGCAATATGTATATCAAATATTGATATGTGTGTGTTATACGTATAACACTTTTACTAAAATAATCTAATATATACTATATAATTTTTTTTTTAAATAATACCCGAATTTTCAATTACGATATTTACTATGCTAAATTCATATATATAATTTAACAAAAAAAAAAAAATTTATGCTACCATTACAGGTTTTATATCGAAACAAAGAAATATCCTTTTTCATTATGGTGGACAATGAACAAAGATAATTAGATATTTTATATATATCCATTCCATTACCATCTCAATCACCGTCATAAATACATATAACGATCTTCGAGGAATGAGTAAAAATTTTAGATTGTGTTTTTTGATTATCCTACAAATTTAAATGGTGTCATTTATTTACTATAGCCCTAAATTTAAAACTAAATTATTTTGGAATAAAAAGGAAATCACTATGGAAAGTTGATCTTATCAAAAAACGAGAGTGATAAAAGTAAAAAATAAAATTATTTATGATTGTTATTTCGGTCAATATCATATTTACATAATTTATCACTTTAAAATTAGAATTAGAAACAGATAAGGGCTGGGCAAGAAGACCCAAGCACCACTACGACCAATGATAGGTCTATTGTAGTACCCTTAAATTTTTAGAGCTCACTAGAGAAGCTCAAACTATTAATGAATTTGAGAATATTCTTAAGTGGGCTGGATGAGATATCCAAAGGTGTGGGGAACCAGTGACCAAGAGATTGAAATCTCTTAAAAGACAGTCCTGCACATTCGCAAAGGAAGTGGGAGGCTGTTTCCTCATCATCGTTGCATATTCTGCAAGTAGACGGTAAGGACCTGTCAAACTTACTGAGATGGTAATTCAGATGACAGTGTCCTGTGAGGAAGTTTGTTACGAGACCAACTTGATTTCTATTAAAAGATAAAAGCTCAATAGTTCTTTTCCTTGAAGGAGACGGGATAAAGTTTTTGGCGTGAATGCACCCTGGGGTTTCTTGCCAGAATTTTTCCCTTGTAAGTAATAGCCATTTATTTATGGCTGTTTTAGCCGTGCTGAGTGGTATGCCACAAAAAGGTATAGGTTGTATAAATTTGGCCTCAGATCCTTCTCTGGCGAGAAGGTCAGCTGCTTCATTGCCCGGAATACCAGTGTGTCCAGGAACCCAGACCAGCGTAACAACGTTACGGTTGGCTAGTTCTATTAGAACTTGTAGACAATCCCATACCAGTTTAGATTTAAATTGGTATGAGTGCAGGGCCAAGATGGCAGCTTTGCTATCCGAGAGAATGAAAATCTTGCGGTTTGAGTAACCCAATCTGAGATTTCACGGATACAGAGCTCTATAGCATGAACTTCAGCTTGAAAAACGCTAGAGTCTTTAGTGAGACTGACAGAGATGCTCACTTTGGATTGTTTACCATATACACCAGCTCCTACTCCGTGATTAGTTTTAGAGCCGTCTGTGTACCAGGTTAAGGAGTTAGGATCAAATTTAGGTGGGTTAAGGGCCCAGTCCTGCCTATTTGGGATAAGTATTTTAAAAGGCTTTTCAAAGTTGTACCTAACTAGCATATTATCCGAAAACGGAATGCTTAGGATTGGGTCTTTGCACAGATCTGCATGAATGCGGGAGTCAACTAGCTTACAGTCATGCGGTGATTCACCCGTGATGAGCTTGTAGTTGGCTATTCTCGCTTCTTTCTGTATTTGAAGATGCAGTGGAGGTAAGTCAAGCAGTACCTCAAGTGCACTAGAGGGTGTGGTGCGCATGGCCCCAGTAATCCCTAGACATGCCATTCTTTGAATTTTTTATAGCTTTAACTGAGTGGTTTTTTGTTCAGTTTTTAGCCACCAGACAGGAGCGGCATAGGTTATGATTGGTCTGACAACCGAAGTGTATAGCCAATGTGCAATTTTGGGCTGAAGACCCCAGTTATGCCCTATTAGACTTTTACAGGTCCACAGAGCTATTCTAGCTTTGTTTATGACCTTATCTAAGTGTATGTTCCACTTGAGTTTATCGTCGAGGGTAATACCTAGAAATTTGACTTCTTTACTGGATCTGCTCTTGGTGAAGAACACCATGGTGCTTTTATTGGGATTGATTTTCAAACCTGTCTCTATGCACCATGCTTCAACTAAATTGAAAGCATGTTGCATGATTTCTGAAATTGTGCTGTTAAATTTACCCCTGACGATTATGGCTATATCATCAGCGTAGCCTTGAGTGTCAATGCCGGCTTTATCCAGCTTGACTAAAAGTTCATCGACTACAATGGACCACAGGATAGGTGATAGCACCCCTCCTTGAGGACAGCCCTTAGCGACCAAAACCGTTAAGGTTTCTTCCGCTAGAGTGGACTTAATGATTCTGCATTTCAACATGGAGTCAATCCATTTGCAGGTATTAAGATCTACCTCCTTTCGGATGATAGATTTTGAAATACAGTCAAAAGATGTATTATCAAAAGCACCTTCAATATCTAGGAAGGAGCACAGGGCTTGTTCCTTGATCGAGAGACATTTTTCAATCTTCCCCACTAGATTTTGTAGCGCGTGAGTGGTAGATTTACCGGGTAGATAAGCATATTGGTTTTTGTGAAGTGGATTGCTAAGAAGCACCTTCTCTCTGATATGTCTATCTAATATTTTCTCCATAGTTTTTTGAAGAAAAGATATGAGGCTAATTGGACGAAAAGATTTAGGCTGGGCACATGATTTTTTCCCTGCTTTTGGTATGTACGTCACTTTAACCGTTCTCCAGGCGCTGGGAATATAGCCCCACGCATGACTAGCTCTAAAGATTTTTAGAATAGTGGGGAGAACAATATCAAAACCCTTTTGGAGTAGGACAGGGAAGATCCCATCGTCTCCATTTAACTTTATTAGCAGTGAAGATTTGGGTGGCAAGCCTCCAGTCTTCAGTGGCTGGTCTAATAAAGTTAGATACAGACTGAGTGGGGTCATCAGTTGTATCTGTGTTAGTAGAATCTGGAAAGTGAGTATCCGCTAGGAGTTTTAGCGTCTCTCTACAATTCTTTGTAACCGAGCCATCAGGGTATTCCATCAAGCCAATCTTATTAGTGTGCTCTTTGGAGAGTATCTTGTGTAATTTAGCACTGCTAGGCAGATCTTTTAGTTCCCCACAGTACTTTTTCCAAGACATTCTCTTAGCTCTTCTAATTTCAAGATTGTTTTCGGTTAGGGACTTTTTATAGGGTTCCCAGCCACCAGTGGTTTTAGTTTTGTTAAAAAGTTTTATAGTTTGAGATCTCAGATTAGCAAGTTTGCTGTTCCACCAAGGGACCTTGCGGTTGCTATTGAGTATACTCTCTGAACTAGACTGATGGTAGGCAGATATAATGGAGTCCCTGAGTTTGGTAGAAACTAATTCAAGAGAAGCTATATCTTTGACATTTGGTTTGTAATCAGCCAATGTATCTTTAAGGTACTCCGTGTAGGAATTCCAGTCAGTTAACCTTGGCCGCCTGAATGTCTCAGATATGGATATATTAGATTGGATGTTAAATCTAATGTGTTGGTGGTCTGACATCGAGGTTTCTTGCGAAACATGCCAGTCAGTGATTTTGTTACTAATAAATGAAGTGCATAGTGTGATATCTAAGACTTCCTGCCTAATTTTGTTTATAAATGTCGGCTTATTGCCCCTATTTATTAACTCTAGGCTATTACTAATAATATATTCAACTAAGCACTCACCTCTGTTGTTTATATTTGAGCTGCCCCAGATAGTGTGGTGAGCATTTGCATCTCCACCTAAAATGAGCTGCTTGTTGTTTGACTTGCAGAAGTTCACTAGGTCCTTCAGGTCATCCGAGATTGGATCAGATAACTCACCCGGGAAGTAAGCTGAGCAGATAACAACCTCTATCTTACCTCTCTCGGTGGGTAGCTCGATTAGAGCCGCAACTAGGTCCTTTTTACAAAAACCTGAAATTGGAAAGTAATTAAGACCTTTTTTAAATAATATTCCGGCCCTGGGGATACCAGGATCCGAAGAATTATAGAGTAACTCACCTTTGGGTAAACCTCTTATTTGGTCCTTAAAAGCATAAGGCTCCTGAATAAGAGCAATATCCAGGTGATCCCCATTAAATCTACTAGCCAATACTGCCATAGCAGCTTTGGCATGATGTAAATTAATTTGGATGCACGTGCAGATACCCATACAACTTACTTTTTGGAGCTAGTGCCTCCAACCGAGACACTAGCTTTAACGTGGTGATCTGGTTTTTTAGCCCTGGACACACTCTTCTTGGTTGCTTTAGTCGACTGCTTTTTGCTGGTTGGTCTGCGAGCCGATCTAACGCTACGTACTGTAGCCGACGATACAGTTACAGGTGGGGCATTCTGACTCCCTTCAGTAACTGCTGGTGAATTTTTTGTTTTGCCGTTAATCGATCTGATGTGAATGGGAGCAAAGTTAAGAAACGGTCTGTAATTGAGATTTTCAAGAACAGCCTCCGATGCCCCATCCACCGCAAAAACAAAGGTCTTTCCACCATTGCTCTTTGGCATGGCCTTAATGATGCGCCATAATTTAGTGTCAAGATTGACGTTTTGCTTTTTGAGCCTTAACAAAAATTTGTCCCCTGACATAACTCCTGCTGGTGATAAGGGCACAAAAGCTTTGCAAATAATGGATTTGGGCATTTTGTCTCCGTCCATAATTTTTAAAGCAGCACCTTCCCACGGCTTAAAAGTAGACTCAATAGAGATAAGCCAATCTCTGGTCTCATTGTTGTTACAGAAAATCGTAAGCCAGCCTTCTGACTTGTTGGATTGCGTAGAAAATTGAGGATGTGGCCCATTATCTTCGATTTTGTCGATCTCATCCAACAGTGCAACTTTCAGATTTTCTAATTGTTCAGTGGTGAGAGTTTCAACTGGATGAAAAGCATTAGTTATGGCAACTCTTTGCTTAGAAACTACATCACTGAACGGTACCGATGCGGAAACTGGTGTAGAGCTGTTGTTAATGCTCTTCTCTGCCAGTTCACTGATGCTCGAAGTTAGCAACCTGCCTGCTACTTTCGAAGTGCTCGGTTTAGGATTGATCCTATGTCTCTGATCCTTTACCGGCTTTCTGACTTCTGCAGATATTTTAGCAGCTTTAGTAGGTAACTCAGGTGTACTACCATCAGCTCTGCTTCTCTTGTTGGCCGCATCTTTACCAGATGTAACAGCAGCAACTGGACATATAAGCTGAGAGAGCCTAGCATATTCAGCTTTTCTGGCCTCTTCAGCGGACATACCTTTCTGGCACACCAGAGCTCTAATGCGTCTTTTAGATGCACCGGAAAAGTATTCGTAATTCTTCCTTAACTGTAGCTTTCGGAGGGATTCTTCAGCTTCATCAATAACTGGTTCGCATTGTCCCTGGTTATTAATGTCACTTGGAAGCTTCTCCTCAGCTCCAGACTTGTTCTCCTTTACGGATGAGGAAGAAGGAAGGGCATTCGTTTCTTTGACAGTTTGTGGTGGCGTTAACAATAAGTCTTCTTCGACATCTGTTGTTAATGTCTCCACATCGTCAACTGGTTGTTCAATTATACTAATCATGTCCGTGTTCATTGCCGTTTCGTTTAAACTTGTATTATCATTTATTGTTTTTGTTCTGTTTGTGTTCATTTTGGATCCCACGAGTAAGGCGAGAAATATAACGTCCACGTCCGCAGAGCTCCCTTACGGACGCAAGGCTGGTTACAATGGGGTGGCACCTGGTGCCCCAAGGAGACCGTTAGCGATACCACTTTTAAGCACCTGATATCATGCAGCCATCAACACGGTGTCTTTCACATCTTGGCTTTAGTGCTGGATCTCTTTAGTCTACCGTCCGTCTACGATCCCAAGAGCTCGTAGAGTTCCGGCATAAGCCCCTCCGCCACGACAAGGCAGATATCCCGGAGGGGTAGTTTAAAATTTTTTTTTTTATAATGCTTCAATAAAGAATTTCCAAAAAAATAATTATTGTAGTTAACTTTCACTTTAATTAATGTTAGATATTATAATTTCTAAATACATTTTATAAGAATTCTATTGTTCTATCTAATGTGTTAAAGAAGTAAAATATTAAAGTGAAAATAACTAGATTAGCTAATATGGGCTGACAATATTGTATTGTAGAAAATACTGTCTCCTTTTAAGTTATATTACACTAAAAGATGTTTTGTAAATATATTTTAAATAAAAACTCTTAAAAAAGAAATAAAAAAATATTTGATAAAATTAAAGTGTTTAAGTACTTTTAAGAAAAATATTTCTTTTAAAGAAATATTACGTGTTTTTTACGAAGTTATAAAAACTTTGTTAAAACTTTTTAAGAGTTATGGTACAAAATATATTAAGTTTATCTGGTCTGTCAGTTCGTTTATATATGCTCATTTTAGAATATAGAAAACTTAATCTTCGGATCTAGAACAAATCATCCCAGATTTAGTTCCTCGAATTTCCAACAAAAAAAAAATCGTTTAACTATATTTAGCACGTGTTTTAAATTTTCATTTATATTCCTATTCAAGAATTAAAAATGTCAAAAATAATTCAGATGAAAAACAGTTAATGTCCGCACCAATTCAATTATTAGTGAAATTGTGTTTATTTATTTGATATTATAAAAAAATTGTCTATCAAATTTAGATTATTATATTTATATGAAATTATGTAACGAATTACTTTCAATAAATTTATTTAAGAAATATTCAATTCTATAGAATATATAGATAGACTATATAGTACATTTCATTTAGTATTTTCTAGTTGAAATTAAAAATATTTTGGTCAATATTTTCTACTTTAATATAATAATATTTGAATTTTGACATGATTAATAACATATTATAAGGATAAGTTATACTAGTATTAAAAATATGAAATAGTTTTATAAATATTAAAATACTTATACAAAAAAGTATGTGCAAATATAATAATTATTTTTTTATCTATAGTCATGCTGATTTAATTTAAGAAACCTTCTTGTATCGTAGCAGAAATTATACTATAACTGAATTGAGCTACAATTATATTTCTCCTGCGGAGATATCATGCTTTCCATTTATAATAAATAACATTTTATTAGGAAACAAGTTGATATCCTTGAATTAAGATAAATTATTAATTTCATATATTTGCGGATAAGTTTTACATCTGATTCTACCAGAAATTAATAATTACATCTGATAATCACACATCACATCAGAAATTAATAATTTGCAACGCAATTGCCTCAGCCCTACAACTTTAAGACAAATATACCCCCATCAAAATCTACAAATAATTTCATGCCTTTTTTAACTTTATTTTACATAATGGACTTGATATTTACAGACGCTATCTTAAGAAAATATTTTTTTTATTTCTCAATAAAATAAAATAATGAATGTAGTAACGATTTGATAAAGTAAAACTATCAGCATTATACTTCAAAGTTCAAAGTATATAATGTATCACTGAAAATTTAACACTTTTTTCACTACATCTACACATCTACACTCTAAATCTAAACTTTAATTTACTTGGATAAAAGTATAATTCCTTCCACGCTCAATTGTCCTGATTTTACATTTTTTACAGAAACATAATGTTGAAATTTTTTGTAACGCTTCATTCACGCCTTAATTTTATCAAATTGTCGATGCAGCCTATTTTTATTTGCTTTCCGAAAGACGCTAAAGTCTGAAGTAAAAAGTTCATTGTCGCGGAATGAATCAGTTAAATTAGTTTCAGTTAAAGCGAAAATGTCGAAAGGAAGCATTTGTGATTTTAAAAAAACTTCAGCCGCTGAAGTATTGAACGAACTACAAAACCTATAATGTATGGATCAGTAAAGTTAAATAATTCCCCGGTAAAATGTATATATGTACATATGTTATTATTTATTAAAATAAATGTTAAAAAAAACTATAACTCAGACTCAGAATTAAACTATGTATTAATCAGATTCAGATTTAAAAAAAATATCAAATTATTTTAATGTTGGTTGTTGGTCCTTCTAAGTCCTTCATACATTATTTAATATTCTTTGACATCAATCTATTAAGAATATAGGTAAACAGTAAATATAAGTCTAAACATAAGTAAACATAATACTACATTCACACTAGAGTAAAAAACCAGGTTTGAAACCTGGTTTCATGAACAGCCGTTCAGACTACGAATAAGAAACAAGGTTCATTTGACATTTCAATAAAAATATCAAAAAAAATATCATTTTGTGAATTTGGATAATTTAATAAATTTAGATTATTTAATAAAATTGTCTAAATTTACAATTTATTTACAACCAATTATTTTGTTAAACCACGACAGTCAATATTATGACAGTCAAATTATTGTTTATAGGGCTACCAAAATTCATTAAAATATGGTCGATTATATTGAAAAATACGGAAAGTATCGAGGTTTATACTAATCATAACCCTCAAATCAAACGAGGTTTTCAAAAAACCTGGTTTCATTTTGAGAGATTTTTTATATGAAAAAACCCAGTTAAAACCTTCAATGGAACCTGGTTTTGTTGTAAAACCTGATGGTTTTATGCTCTAGTGTGAAGGCCGTATAAAACATAAAGTCAGTAGGCTATCCAAACCTAGTAAAATATAAGTTTTTAAAAAATTTAGTATGCGATATTCTAATTTGTTAGTTACATAATTATATGATTTACATAAATGCTTTTTTGGAATTAGCACTATTGAAATAATTAATTAAACAAAATTATGTTTAATTTTTCATTTGGAAAAAATCATAATAAAATTTAATAGAATTATAATATTCCATCTGAATATTCAATGATAAGTTTGATTTATCCATAAATTATTAATTATAATTTGATGTTAAATTGTGATATTAATTTATTATGTAATGTTCATTTTCAATTTCTTTTAAACAAAAATAAATTTATTACATGGTTAGAGAAATTTATGTTTTTTTGTGCGGCAATAATTTAACATAACAAATTACATTTTAAAGATGTCAAAGCCCCAAGAAACTTAATATATAATAACTTCATAATTTAGTCCACGCTTCAATACCTTTCTAATGAGGAATTCGGTGCAAATTTATATGGTCAAATCCTCCAAAGTTATCTATCAATAACTCAAGTGAAGAATAATTATTATATTAAATAACTATTTGAAGCAGTTTGTAACAAACGGATGAAAACTATACAAAACGTTACTGTAATAATTTTATAAAAAATTATATTACAGATTTGGATGAAATTTGGCACATCTTTGTAGTGTAAAAATTCCTGTACGTGATGTCTGTAAAATTTATAGTGGGTCGTTCAGTGGGTCCATTTTAAAATCCCCAATTACATTTAATAATTTCAATGCTTTCTATATATTATATATAACATATACTAATTAGCATTTGACTTCAATGATTTAAATCTTAGAAATTATTAAAATGGCATACCGAAGATACTGTTACACATATACGGATACTTATTTTAATATTGTTTTTGTATTTCGAAACATGATATGTTGTCATTTATAATATTTGATTTATTATAAAAAGTAAAACTATTTGTATAATTTAATTATTAGGACGAATACCAATCATTTATGATTCTATATAAAATGCTAAAAAATTACTTAAAAAATTATTTATAGATGAAAAATCTTTAAAATACAATTCTAAGATATCAGATTTAAATAAATAATATCCTCAGTTTACTATTTTCAAAAGACAATGTTCCAAAATTTTCAATATATTAAAATAGATATAAAATAACTTTTTGTCATTTAAATTTGCAACATTATCCCAGTATGTACAACAGAAAAGTATAAATTTTTAATTCATAATTAATTAAATTACCATAAAAAATATCTTTTTTAAATAATAAAATTAATAAAACTTTTTACTTTTGACAAAGGATATTTCAATTTAATTATATTTTTTGGGAATATAATTTTTATATATATAGAATCCCTAAGTGATTTTCTTATAGGAAGAATTAAAAATAAACTCTTAACAAACTTTGAATTGTTTTTGTTTTTATAAAACGATGTAAAAATATTTCGTATAAAACTTTAATAATTAAAATTTTTATTAAATTAATATCAAAACGATCATGCCTAAAGAGCCACAGCCTCAGTTTATAATGATGTACCTATATATAGCAGCTTTAAATATAGGGATTTACAGAATTAATTTTCTATATGTTAGAAACTAATGCCAACGCATTTAAAGCAAATACCACTGCAACTGCAACCTAGATGAAATTAATAATACTGTTCCAATTTTTAAACATGCAAGAAAACATAACATTACTGTGAAAATTATTTTTTAAAGTTTGATGAGTTTTTCGACAATATGAATGGAGAACTTTATTAGCTTTTGTATCCCTATTTAATAACATCTTTAAAATAAGGACTATTACTATTACTTATTTCAGAATTTTGTTGAGTCAATGCACTATTTAATAATTTTTTAAAAAAAAGTATTAAGAATTAAATTACATAACATCTTAATTTAAGGTGTTTCAATAAAAATCTGCACGGATGTAAGACTCCTCAAGTTTGCTACTCCATCCACCTAGATAATCTCTCAGCATATACCCAGAGTTAGTCATCCATTAAAGTGGTACTGCTATAGACGCAATGCCGTCTATGTGAGGCTCTCTCGCCACTATAGCCTAACCTAACCTAACATATGTATACATATTATAACTAATTTTTTATATAAATTGCTTTTTTACAGACCTGGCATACTTAAAATCATATGTATTTTGTAAGTTTAACCATTTAAGGAAACAAATTATTAAAAACGAATAAACTTTTTTATTTATCTATATATATCTTATCTAATTATAAACAAAAAAATTACCAGACAGTAAATCAAATATTACAACTTCGGTTATGAGATTTTTATGTGTTTTTTGTAGAATTTAAAATCTATATCTCATTTTGAATATTTTTGAAATTTATATTGATAAGTGTACATAACTTTTAATTAAATCTTTTCAAAAATTAATTGAAATAATTCTATTTTAAGTGAATATTATTCGGTATATATTTTCCCCAACTCACAATGAAACATTTAGTAAATTATCATAAATTAAAATTAAATAGAAACTTAAAGATAAAATTAAAAAAAAAACTTTTTTTTAATAGTATTATTCCTCTTGTTTGTCAATTTAAGCAATTATAATTCTTCTTTATTTTGTTATATTTAAAAAAAATATTTAAACAAAAAATGTATCGTAGTGTTATAAAACCTTATTTTAGATTCTTTTAATATTATTAGAACGGTTTAAATGGTAAAAAAAGCTATACTATTTGAAACTGAAAAAGAAATATTTCTATTTATCTGAAATTTATTTTTTTGTTTGTTTTTTGTATAATTTATATTAAATTTTGTAATATATTTAATATTATTAAAGAAATAGAAATACTGCAATATTTTGTTACCTATATAAATAATTGATAAGGTTTGTAAATAAATTAAAATTTTTGGAGATTTTTTAGAAATTATGAATGTTATTCTAAAATTTATTATCCTAAATTCGATCCAGTTTATAAAGATTTCTAAATTTTGTATTTTGGGGGTTTCTATTTTATTTGTGTGTTTACCAGACAAGATAATGGAAAACATATAATTTACCAAAAAAGCTATTCATAATATTAGTATGAGGTGATTTAATAATTTATGTAAAGGTTTAATAAAGAAAAAAAAATTACCTAAAAATTTAATAATAATATGACTTAATGGCATAATTATTATAAATTATTTATAAAGTTTCAAATCCTATAAAATTTAGTGGTTTTCAATGTAAAGAACAAAAACTAAATTAGTGAAGTTGAAAAGAATTGCTTTTTAATACATACTAATATTAAAGGAAAGAAATACGAAAAAATTTCAGTGGAAGTTCTTAAATTAAATATTAATAAAATTGTCAAATAAATAATAAAAAAAATCTATTGATTTCAAATTAACTTTTAAGTTTTGTCGTGAGTAAGAAAATAACTATAGTGAGTTAAAATATGGCATCCGATTACCGATACTTAAAGTCGCTTTTAAATAATTAAAAAAATAATATTAATCATTTGTTACTTTCCACTCTCAAAATAATGTACTTATTCCGGATAGGTAATCCCGATCTGAATTAGATCTCTATTTTCTTTTCAGATTTTTACTACGTATTGGATATGTATAGCCATTTTGTTTAATAATGCCCAACGACATTATACATTTTATGCCATTAGTCTGTTTTAAAAGTGATTAATTAGTAAAATTATGTTTACAATTACAATATTTTCATTTTCTCAAGGATACTCCGAACAAAACCATTTAACATAAATAATGTTATTCTTTATATATGTTGACTGTTATATACGAGTATATAGCTTGTAATAAAATCTTTAGAAATTTAAATACAATAATCTATATATAAAATCTGGTCTTATTTTTAATGTTTCTGATCTTATACACGCATTTTACAATGTAGTTAGAGTGTTGTTACGGACTTGGACCAAACAAATAATGGATTTGTTAAAAATCTAGATGTTTATGTGGTTGGTGAATCTATAAATGCAATAAAAAAAACCATATTATAAAATATCAAAATTTAAATTGCCGTAAATTTTAAAATTAATAAAACTGTTCTCTAAAGCTAAAACATGTATTAATTATTATCGTATTTGAATTAACATACGTACTTATCTTCAGTGGGTTCATGCTAAAATAATTTATGTATCATACAGTAATTGTTCACCGTTTTAAATAATATTTAACTCAGAGGTTGGTTTTGTCATCAAAATGGTCATCTAGTAAGGAGTCGGTTCCGTAGCGTTAGCGAGTTCATGGCAAAATTTCCGATTTATATTTATTATGTATACCGTATTAGGAATGATATTGTTAACCAATTAAAATGAAATTTGGCACACATGTTTGTTTTGTTTGTGGTTTTAAATTTTGGTTTCGGCATTTTATAAAATATACATTCTATATAGGTGAATTTTTAACAAATCACTGTTAAATACTAAACACTATTGTACATAGCTATGAGTTATATGTACTCCTTAGGTTAGGTACTTCTTGGTAAATATGTGATGTTATGCCATATCTTTTAATATCACGTAAATTTTTCTTATTTTGTCATATTTCCGGAAATTTGTGGTATTAAATTTATTGAATTCATTATGGTTTGTCTATTAAATATAAAATAATATAGGATATTATTATCGATGTTGTAAAATTAATATATTAAAGAATTATGGTATAGATATAGACTATAGAGGTAGAATAATTATATAACTTATTTCATTAACATATTAGTATGTACATTCATTTCAAGATATTTCTATATTAAAAAAAAAAATCTTGCGGTATTGTTGGTATCTGCAATTTGAAACGTATTTCAAGGATGAAATATTTCAGATATTATAATAATAGTAAATATTAAATTAACATTATTATATTTAATAATCGTAAATAAAATGAGTTTGTTTATTGTGACGTGTTTTAACACATTTATTACATTTATTTCACAACTTAAAGTTAATCAATAAATTAAGGAAATTAATCTATTACATACAAATATACTACTTTGTCTCTCTCTTTTCTATTTTTATACATATTTACACTTTCTTGAGGAAAAAAAATTTCTTCCACAATATTTTTTTACCTTGATATTGATTCACAGAATGATATCATCAATACATATAAATTCATTAAATTAATTGACTATGTACTTCATTGGGAATTAAAGATATTTTACAATATATATTTATACATATTAAGTTTATTAAATTTTACGTTTAAAAATGTCAAATTTAAATTAATTTAACTAAAACAATTTATAAACACAATATTGTAAATCTGTTTCCTAACAGGTTATTATTGCTACACTCACAGTGCGCAGTAGGTACAATTATTTATATCAATAAAATTTTAAAATTTTAAAGGTAATAATTTTATATTGATCGAAACTATTCAATCTACACTTCTTATCGAAATTTGGTAAACTTATACGCTTATACTTAATAAATTTATTTGTTTCATAATGCAAATATGTATATGTACATTTTTGAATACGAACTACCAAATAAATTGAAATCAACAATTATTCAATTTATATATTCACAAATTATACTAGAAAATAATATATTTATTATTTGATTCATTATATAGTTTCAAAAAGCTGCTAATTAGCAGATAACTAGTAGTTGAGGTCATAATGTAGCTGCTGCAACATTGCAATTTGTTCCGGAATAAACACTAATTTAATGATTTTCCGAATAAATATTATTTTAGGTTGGAACTTGAGGGTTCAATTGTAAAAATTATAAAAAAAATACTTTTTTTTTCTGTTTTCGATTTAATATGCGCGTACATGCGACTTTACACTTTAATGATCTCTTTTACTAATGATTTTTATTACAGAAAAATATTGAGTTTATAAATTAAAAATTTAACATTAAAAAGCTTTAATTACAGCTATTTCGAAAATATTAAATATAAAAATGAGAGATAAATTAAGTTAACTGATAATTATATACATTTGCTTGAGAATAAAAGATTTAATATAAAATTTAAGAAAATAAATGAGAATTAAGCATTTGTATAATATTTACTAAATTTAATACAATAGCCGGTTGCTATCTCGAACACATTTCGTCTAAAATGTTCCTGAAACATTATAATCTAATTAGTGTTTTAAAAATTTGTGTCTAGAAATCACTGTTAATTACAAGTTATTCTCCTCCTAATTAGCAGTTTTTTTATGATTTTCATTGTTATATATACATATACGAGTATAATTAAATAATTATCCCAGAGAAAATTTTATTTATTCGTTTCTAAGAAAATATAGAAAATATGAACTTTTTTATCATATATTTGTTGTTTAGCCTAAATAATGAATAAATTAAATCTGTTTAAGCATTTGTTATTTAATAATAACTAAATATTGTTTTAGTAGCACAAAATAGTAAGAAGAATGCAAATTCTTATAAGGTTAATCATTTAAAGTTTTATTTTATACAACTGCATATAAATAATTAGCGGCCTTTGCAGTCGGAGTTCACTAAAATTTAAAATTATAAATAATGACTTCTGAAACAACAACTACAATTACTCCCACGCATAATGATCGTAATTAAATTAAACCTCTTCTAATCCGAACATTGGAGAAGGTCAGACCAAAAAATTTAAGAAATTACCATTCTTGTGAAATAAATATATATAATAAAATAAATATATAATAAATGTGATAAAACACATGACAATAAACAAACTCATTTTCTTTACGATTATTAAATATAATAATGTTAATTTTAAATTAAAGAAATTATAATTAAAAAAAACATTTAAGTCAACAAAAATAGCGTTAAGATATTTAAATAAAAATGCAACTATAAATAAAATAAAGTTGGTTTTTTAATATAAATAAATAAATATATAAACTTTGGCCAACAAACATTTTTTAATATGATCAAATAAGTATTCATAAAAAATTTAATCTATATATACCGTATAAAAGAAGAGTTTGTTTGTAACCACTAAACTCAAAAAGTAATGCACCAATGCACCGACAAACTCAAAAACTAATGCGGTAATGCACCGACGGTATACTACGCTTACTTATAGTAAAAAATTGTACGGACACTTTTCTTTTATTTATTTATTTGTTTTTAGACTAAGATATAATTTCATAAATAACTACTCTACAATACTAAATAACAATAAAAATTAAAAAAAAAATTAAAAATTCAATTAAATAATAAAAAATAAAAAAATAAAATAAAATTAAAATTATAAAAATTAAACTTATTTAACTAATAAAAACAGCAAAAGAAATAAAAAACAAATGAAAGAAAGAAATAAAGAATAATTATGACTGAGGAATATTAAGCAATATTCTTTGGACAGAATTAGCTGACATATTGAAATTTACATATACTCATTATAATGACTAAATTCGGACATTAGACTATTTAGACCAGATAACACATTATAATTAGTTCTACCAAAATTTGTATTAAGGAACCGATGTTGACGAGTACATCTAATTGGAACATTAATATTAAGTAGACTTAGTGTTCATCCAGCACCCCTAAAAAAAGAAAATTAGATTAATAAAAAATAAATTTATTAAAGTCCAACATTTGTTTATATTCTATATGAAAAACAACAACAACTACATGTGTAAATTTCATATTGAAATAGCATGGAAGGTTGTTGATGTTTTCCATACATATTACACTAAATCGATAGGTACTTACCTGTAGTTTAGATCCCCAAACAAATGCAACCAATATCAGGTGGATATTGGTTATACTAAATTCAATCTAACATTGGTTAATGTGCCGGCATAACCTGAAAAATAAAGGAAAAAGTTTAGATGAATATCAGCTTTAATATAGCTGACATCCATGATGTGCATATATTTTTAGAATTCTAATGAATTCTTAATTTCATTTTTAATAACGTACCAGCATTAATAGTTGAAAATAATCCTATTTTGCAAATTAAATTTAGCCGGCATTTCAACTGTCAAACCGAAACTTGCGGAGTAGATTGTGAGTATAATAATCCGCGTAGACTTATGAAAACTTTCTACCCGGTAGAAAAGTGAATCGCGAATTTAATTATGTTAGGAAAAATCGCGGAAAATAAACATAAACATAGAATTTATGTGTTTTAAATTAAATGAAAAACCCAATTAGTATGAGCGAGATGCAATTTGTGCGAGCGGGATAAAATAAACTGCACGAAAGTACTCTCTCGTAATAAAAATCAATAGGGACAACTTAATAATAATTAAATTGTTCAGGGCTGAACTTTTTTTAGCATTTTACAGCAAAAAGTATTAATAGAATTTTCCAGGAAAATTAACTATAATTAGGAAAATTTAGTAGAGAAATTATAGCAAATAATATTCTAAAGTAAAAAAGGTTAGTAAAGGTTTTCAGGAAAACCTTAGGATAGAATGTTATGACCATTATGGTCAAATGATTTAAAATTTAATATGGTAACACCATATAGAAAATGTAAATTCTAAAATAGATTAAGCTATATAAACGCTAGGCAAATTGAGAATTTTATCAGTCTCATCGATCGATTACCAAAGGCAGCAGCATCAAGTTAAAATCAAGAAAAATTATTTAAAATTATTTTATTTTAAAAAGATATACGTAAAGGTAAGAACAATTATTGTATACGGATAAAATTACAAGTGGCACAAGTAATTGTGGAAAATTTGTGATTGTTCCTATGCAAAATATTTTCTTTTGGTTTAATTAACACATTATTTTTGAAAAAAGGGTAAAGTGAATTTAATTAAATTTATTTTAAATAATAATAACAAAGTTGTAGATTAAAAAGAGTGAAATTAATTTAAAATTACCAATTAGCGAATTATTAGAATTCGATATAAAATTATTTAAATTTAATTAGTGAATTATAGAATTGAATTTGATAAAAAAAAAATTAATATCAATTAAAGTTAGGTTAAATCGGAAAACCGCATGAATTTCTAAAAAAATTAAAACGTTTAATTATTATATACAAAATTATAAATCACGCGTTGCAAAATTTAAATAAAAAGTGAGGTTAAATTCGGTTAAATTAATTTAATTAAATTAAGGTTAGATTGCGCCCACATTACGATCACGTGTCGATTAAGATTACGGTTATCGAATTGTAGATCAAATGTTAATTTAGTAAAGTCATTTTAGTAGATAATTGTTCTTAGAAAACAATTTATTATTATCAATTGATATAAATTAATTTATTAGATGATTGTTCTTACAAAACAATTTTTTTTTTTATTATCGCTGATTATGGTTTACCAGGTATATTGTATTTGATATTAATCTGGTAAATGTAATTTAATCAACATAGTTTCAAACGTATAAATTAATACAGGTAATCTAACCTCAACATAAATTAATTAGGGAAATAGCATAAATAAATTAGATTATTTAACCTCAGAGAATTAGTCGTATCAACCAATTTCTAGATTTTGTGGAACAAAATTCAATATTGAACAAAACCAATATTAAACGATCCACCAGGTTGCGCTACATTGTATAATTGTTGAAATCTACTCTAATTGTCGCCCAACGGCAATTGTAGTAGATAGACAATGGTATGAACACAATTGCTGAGACGATAGAAGCGACATCAACGTTAACAATTAACAACATAATTAAGATCAATTAATTAAAGTAACGTAATAATACAAATTGTTTGTTTGTTTTTATTAATTATTATATTATTGTAACATTTGAAATTTATCATTTTAATAAATATTTAAATAAAATAAAATTGAACGTAAACCAAGCACATTTCTTTTTATTTAGTTCAAGGAGAAGTTAAACTTTTTATTTCAGAAACTTTAGCAGGCTCACCGAACATTTTGGTCCTTCGAGCCGCATACTGTCAGGTCCGTTTGATTTTGTGAAATTTGAATATCTGACACAAAGCAATTGGTTGATAATAGTTAGAAATTAGAATTGGGATTGGCAATTTTAATATAAGTAGTTATTGTTAGGGACTAACATTTTTTAATCATTTCATACAAGAGGCAAACTAGTTTATCAAGGACGATAAAGTGGTTTTATTTCTATATGACTGCGTCATTGAAAAGTACCCTAACAAAACAGAAGGTTTTGGCAGAGAGAATTCAAAAATCGATTATCAACGGCAAGAAAACAAAATTGGAAAAACGAACCGTTGGATTTTATGAAACTAAAATCAACGATTTGAGTAACAGTTGGCCGAATTTGGATTAAATGATCTGGCCATTCGAGAATTAATAGAAAATTCTGCTGAAGAGTGTGTAGACAATTATATCACAGAAGATGTTTATTCTGACAAAGAAGTTGCGTATACAGAGTATATTGGCGACTTAAAGGATAATTTAAAACTTAAACAAAATGTAGATACAAACAAATTCGGCGTACCACCACTACAACAACAAAATGTTAATACAACGTCGAATGTACATAATCAAGTACAACTACCACGTATAACGCTTCCAAAATTCAATGGGGATTATAATGAATGGAGATCGTTTCACGACTTGTTTGTTTCAATCATACACAACAACACACAACTTCAAGCAGTTTAGAAGCTGCAGTATTTAAAGGGCTGTTTAACTGGTGAAGCAGAAAGGCTGCTGAAACATGTAACAGTAACAGGCAATGATTATGATCCAGCATGGGAGAAACTCAAGCTGCGGTACGAGAACAAACGACTGCTGGTTAATACACAGATCAAAATTTTGGTGAATCATCCAAAAATACTAAACGAATCTAGCAAATCGCTACGACAACTAATCGAGACGACTGAGGAATGTGAACAGCAATTAAATTCACTTGGTGTAATGGTATCCAAATGGGATTCATTAATTATTTATTTGCTGGTGCTGAAGTTACCATTTACAACGGTGAAACTTTGGGAGGAGGAATTAGGTGATTCTCAAGACCTACCCTCTTTAGAACAATTCAAGAAATTTCTGAACACAAGGTTCAGAGTTCTAGAAGCGGTGTCACAGTCAACTACAATGACGAAGCCGACACCAATTAGTACAAGGACGTACCACATCGCTACTACTTCAAAATTCCCAGCTTGTAATGGACAGCATTTTGTTGGAAAGTGTTTTAAATTTCAGAAAATGAACGTTGATGAACGGAGAAACTGTATAAAACAAAGTAGACGATGCTTTAATTGTTTTTCGAGCAACCATGGTGCTAATAATTGCCCGAGTCAACAACGATGTAAAAAATGTAACCAAAAACATAGTGGTTGGTTACATAGTACTTTGAACAATGTTCCTGGAACAAAAGGTGGCCCACAGGGGGTTAAAAATCAACATAAGGTTGTAAGTTCACCAACGGTGGACAAGGCTGATAGTTTGGTGTAATGGTATCCAAATGGGATTCATTAAATATATTGAAATCGTCAATTTTTTTTTGTGCTGAACAACAATATGTGTTGTTAGCCACAGCATTAGTATCAGTTTATGATCGCAATGGGCGATGCATAACGCTACGCTGTTTAGTTGATCCTGGATCTCAATCATCGTTTATTACAGAGAATGTCTGTAAGAAATTAGGGGTGCCAGGTGAATCAGCCAAGGTGGAAATTACCGGTTTGAGTACAGGTCAAACAGCAATTTCCAATAAAAAGGTTCAAGTACAGATTTATAATAATAAGACAAAGAGGTCTAGTTATTAAGAAAATAACAGATATGTTACCTTCATGTAAAATTATTAGAAGACAGTGGGACCATCTGAAGAATCTGGAGCTAGAAGATCCAACTTATTATATTCCAGGAAATATTGATATACTTCTTGGAGCAACAACGTATGCAAATATTATACAAAATGGATTGGGTCAAGGGACTAAAGGATGCACCAGTAGCAATACAGACTACATTAGGATGAATACTTCTAGGGAATAGTCCACGAATATCCAGTCAAGAAAGAAAAACATTTACAGTTATCCAACGGCAGACTGATGAGATATGTCATCAAATAAAAAAGTTTTGAGAATTAGAAGAAATTCGCACCCAAAAAACTTTGAAACCAGAGGATGAAGAATGTGAAAATATATTCAAGTTAACGCATAGAAGACTTGAAAATGGACAGTATGAAGTTAAACTGCCATTTATAAATGGACGATGTCCAGATCTA
This sequence comes from Rhamphomyia laevipes, assembly GCA_963920725.1. Classification (NCBI taxonomy): domain Eukaryota; kingdom Metazoa; phylum Arthropoda; class Insecta; order Diptera; family Empididae; genus Rhamphomyia; species Rhamphomyia laevipes. The sequence continues at coordinate 26,262,974 of OY987256.1, read as the reverse complement.
GGGTCATCTCAAGAGATGGCCAGATAACGTTATGAAGTACTAAAAAATAAATTCAAAGGGAATACTACACTAGATGAAGAAAATTCAAAGTGCCTCGATGAATATATAGATTTAAACCAGATGGAAAGGGTATCAAATGAGCAGTCTATAAATCCTTATTATATACCACATCATGCAGTGTTTAAAGAAAGTACTACGACGAAACTTAGAGTTGTATTTGATGCTTCAGCAAAACATCAAATTGAAAATCATTGAATGAACAAATGTTGATAGGACAAACATTACAACCAACATTGTTTTCCACTTAAATGAAATGGCGAAAATATAAAGTAGCCATAACAGCGGACATCGAGAAGATGTATCGTATGATTTTAATTCATCCAGAACATCGAAAGTACCAACGAATAATTTGGAGAGACCCGATTACAAAGGTGGACACTGATTATGAGTTAAAAACGGTGACTTTCGGCACATCAGCTGCTCCATATTTAGCAATCAAGATATTGCAACAATTATCGGCGGATGAAGAACAAAATTATCCATTAGCTGCAAAGGCAGCGTTACTTGATTTTTATGTGGATGATCTATTAAGTCCATATTTAGCAATCAAGATATTGCAACAATCATCGGCGGATGAAGAACAAAATTATCCATTAGCTGCAAAGGCACCGTTACTTGATTTTTATGTGGATGATCTATTAAGTGGGGCAGATAGTATTGAAGAAGCAAAGGAACTGCAACAGCAATGCATACAAATGCTAAAAAAGGACATTTCAATCTTCGAAAATGGGCCAGTAGTTATCCAGAGATAGTAGAGCAGTTACCATTAGCACACATGGAATTGAAAGAGACATTTCAATTTGACGAATCTAATACAATTAAAACACTCGGAATAAGATGGTATCCTGGCACTGATTATTTTACATTTGCAGTATTAGATAAAACTCAGCAAGCGATTACTAAAAGGTCTATTTTATCACAAGTTGCTTCATTATATATTTCTTTAGGATGGATAACACCTGTAATTGTAGTAGCAAAATTATTAATTCAAGAGTTATGGATATCAAGGAACTCTTGGGACGCAGAAGTAGATAAATCAATTGCGGAACGATGGCAATTTTTTAAAGAAAGCCTACAACAACTAAATAAAATTAGAATACCTAGATGGTTAGGTATTACGTTACAATCAAACAATGTTCAAATACATGGATTCAGCGACGCTTCAATTAAAGCTTACGCAGCAGTAATATATTTACGAATACAAAATTCAGATGAAGTTAGTTGTAACTTTAAAATTGATTGCATCAAAAACCAAGGTAGCACCAATAAAACCGGTGACATTGCCACGTTTAGAATTATGTGGTGCACTAATTTTGGCCCGATTAATTGCAACAACGATACGCTCAATGGGGTTAAGTAATTATAAGATTACTGCATGGACAGATTCAACAATTACCTTACAATGGATTTCCATCGAATTGGAAAAAAATCGTTGCTAATAGAGTTAGTGAAATACAGGATAAAGTAGATCCAAGCTGTTGGAGACACGTACCAACCGAATTTAATCCTGCAGATTTAGCCTCTAGAGGAATATCAGCTGAAAAAATCATAACGAATGAGTTATGGTGGAATGGACCAACGTGGTTGGTAAAAGCTGAGAAAGAATGGCCAGAAAATAAAATTTCATTGACAGTACCTGCAATAGAAGTGAAGAAAGCAACTGTTGTATCACTATTAACCACTACTGATGATATGTTTTCGCGTTTTTCATCATTCATGTTATTAAAGAGAACAACTGGATGGATACTACGATTTTATAACAACGCAACAAAGGGAAACGTTAAAAGAGTAGGAATGTTAAATAAACCCGTTTCTTGTTTATTTAACATTCCTACTCTTTTGCAGAAAATTTAATATTAAAATTAATTCAGCAAAGATCATTTTCCGAAGAATATAATCGTTTGATTGGAAATAAAACAATTGATAAAAAAAGCCAGTTGTTGACATTAATGCCATTTTTGGATCAACATAAAATTATACGTGTAGGTGGACGGTTAACCAACGCAAATGTAGCATACAAAAACAAGCACCCAGTTATACTGCCATCAAATCATTATGTTACAACATTAATCATTAATGAAATACATAGAGACACTCTACATGGTGGAGTCAATTTGGTTTTAAATACGAGCAGGAATTTATACTGGATACTTAATGGAAAACGAATAATATCAAGACAGATACCTAAATGTACAACTTGTATTCGTCACAAAAAGGAACCGTATACACAATTAATGGGAAATTTACCAAGTTGTAGAGTAAATATATCTAAACCGTTCAGTCATGTCGGAATGGATTTTGCAGGTCCAATATTTTTAAAAATGTCATCGCATAGAATGTCAAGAACGTATAAGGGTTATTTTTGTATATTTGTTTGTATGGCTACGAAAGCTATACACTGGGAATTAGTATCAGATTTATCAGCGTCAGCCTTTTTAGCATCATTTAGGTGATTTGTTGCACGAAGGGGTTTATGTACTGATGTTTACTCCGACTGCGGTAAAAATTTTAAATGAGCACAGGTTACACTCAATAAGGAGTTAACAAAGGTGTTGCAGGAAGCAAGTCCGAATGTGAGTCAACATTTCAGCGAAAAGGGAATTAGTTGTCATTTTAATCCTCCAGGAGCACCTCATTTTAGAGGTTTATGGGAGGCTGGAGTTAAAGCGGTGATGTATCATCTCCGTAGAGTGATAGGTAAAAATGTCTACACGTATGAAGAATACGACATTGCTATGTCAAATCGAAGCATGCTGAAACTCTCGACCGTTAACAGTCATGGAAAATAGAAGCGAGGACTTAGAAGTATGTATTAACACCAGGTCATTTCCTGATTGGACAGCCACTTAACGCTGTGCCTGAAATATTGGACAATGTTGCACGAGGACGAGGTCAAAGATGAGGACATATGCAATATATGGCACAGCAATTTTGGGACAAATGGTCCAAGGGATATTTAAATACATTACAACAAAGAACAAAATGGCAAACAACACAACCAAATATTAAGGAAGGCTATGTAGTATTATTAAAAGATGAGAATACATCACCAACATTTTGGCCACTGGGACGAGTTGAAGAAGTCCATCCAGGTGAAGATGGAGTTGTTCGAGTGGTAAAAATAAAGACAGAACATAGTTCGTTTACGAGGCCCGTAACGAAAATCTGTCCATTGGTACAAGCAAATGATGATACTATATTATGATAGTATCTGAAACAAAAAAAAAAAATTTTTTTTGTATGTTGTCATATTTGTTTGTCCGTCTTGTTGTTTTATGTGGTAAAATGTTTTAAATATAAATAATAATAATATTTTTTTTTGGGTTTATGATTAGGTAACAATGAATCCAACAAATAATCAATACCGGTATTCAGAGCGGTACAACATCAAAAGTGGAATGTCGTTTGATAAGATATGTGATATGATCACGGATAGTTTGGAGGAATATTTTATACATTCCGAACTGGAAGAATTGGGTCCAAGTTTGCGGTATGATTCGGTGCAATGGCGCTTAGCAAGGCAAATATTGGGCGGCCAACAGGAATGCCACCAATTATTCCATCGACGGCTAAAGGATTACCATAATTCATTAAAATTAATATTATAAAATTAAATTTTTAGAGTACATAATAAAATGTATGCTACTAAAAATTCATGAGTTCTTCATTTGTTAAATTTTTTAATAGAATTGCAGATTATGATGAGTTTACGATGATGTAAACAAATATTGTGGTACACCCTACAACGTAAACAACAAGCATAATATATATATATATATATATATATATATATAAATTACTAAGACATGTAGTGCCGTCATGTTGGTGATAGTCTAATGTTCATGTTGTTCAATTTAGTAAAACAATATATATATATTACTAATTTAACTTTGTTTATTAAAATGATCAAAATGAATTCATTCGAAACTAATGATTTTCTGACGATTTTGGGAGGAGGTTCCGTTGTCACCAACAAGAAAAGGGCAACAACCAAAGCAAAATAAAAGGCAACGTGTTGGTGATTCCACCAACGCGAATTTAACGGCACCAACACATAAAAGAGCGGTGGAAACAAACCGGAGAATCCAGCCAGTGCCGCTAGACGAAAGTCACAATTGACTGATGGAGTAACTGAATCTTTAAAAGGCTTGGTTGATGAAACAAAGAGTACGGCCACTATGAAATGCAATTCACTGGTGTAAACCAGTGAAAGTTCGGTAGTGAGCAGCACAACCAACCAACCAGAAGAACAGGTGCCAGTTGGTGAAGAATTAATAGGACCACCAGTCCTAATTAATGGTTGTTACATCACGGAGTGGAGCTCATTAAGGTTGTCCACTACGGTTGCGGAATTTAAGATGCGAATTAACAAAGATATTCAACGCGTCATTACTAAAGAAGGGGACCAGGTATTCTTGCCGAAAAAGGTCGTAGAACGAATAGACTTCGATAAGATAAGAGCGTCCAAACAAAAAGATTTTTTGGTTAATCTGCCAGATGGATGGTGCATACGGGCGCAAGTTTATGCTGATGGGAAGGTGAAATTTCACCATCATCGACTTCGAAAAAAGGCTAAATTGAATAAAGACAATCTGGTGTTGAACAATATTGTTCAACGGGCGGGAGAATGTTCATTCAGCACCCCTAAAAAAGAAAATTAGATTAATAAAAAATAAATTTATTAAAGTCATACAACATTTGTTTATATTCTATATGATAAACAACAACAACTACATGTGTAAATTTCATATTGAAATAGCATGGAAGGTTGTTGATGTTTTCCATACATATTACACTAAATCGATAGGTACTTACCTGTAGTTTAGATCCCCAAACAAATGCAACCAATATCAGGTGGATATTGGTTACTAAATTCAATCTAACATTGGTTAATGTGCCGGCATAATCTGAAAAATAAAGCAAAAAGTTTAGATGAATATCAGCTTTAATATAGCTGACATCCATGATGTGCATATATTTTTAGAATTCTAATGAATTCTTAATTTCATTTTTAATAACTTACCAGCATTAATAGTTGAAAATAATCCTATTTTGCAAATTAAATTTAGCCGGCATTTCAACTGTCAAACCGAAACTTGCGGAGTAGATTGTGAGTAGAATAATCCGCGTAGACTTATGAAAACTTTCTACCCGGTAGAAAAGTGAATCGCGAATTTAATTATGTTAGGAAAAATTGCGGAAAATAAACATAAACATAGAATTTATGTGTTTTAAATTAAATAAAAAACCCAATTAGTATGAGCGAGCGGGATAAAATAAACTGCACGAAAGTACTCTCTCGTAATAAAAATCAATAGGGACAACTTAATAATAATTAAATTGTTCAGGGCTGAACATTTTTATAGCATTTTATAGCAAAAAGTATTAATAGAATTTTCCAGGAAAATTAACTATAATTAGGAAAATTTAGTAGAGAAATTATAGCAAATAATATTCTAAAGAAAAAAAGGTTAGTAAAGGTTTTCAGGAAAACCTTAGGATAAAATGTTATGAACATTATGGTCAAATGATTTAAAATTTAATATGGTAACACCATATAGAAAATGTAAATTCTAAAATAGATTAGGCTATATAAACGATAGGCAAATTGAGAATTTTATCAGTCTCATCGATCGATTACCAAAGGCAGCAGCATCAAGTTAAAATCAAGAAAAATAATTTAAAATTATTTTATTTTAAAAAGATATACGTAAAGGTAAGAACAATTATTGTATACGGATAAAATTACAAGTGGCACAAGTAATTGTGGAAAATTTGTGATTGTTCCTATGCAATATATTTTCTTTTGGTTTAATTAACACATTATTTTTGAAAAAAGGGTAAAGTGAATTTAATTAAATTTATTTTAAATAATAATTAACAAAGTTGTAGATTAAAAAGAGTGAAATTAATTTAAAATTGCCAATTAGCGAATTATTAGAATTTGATACAAAATTATTTAAATTTAATTAGTGAATTATAGAATTGAATTTGATAAAAAAAAAATTAATATCAATTAAAGTTAGGTTAAATCGGAAAACCGCACGAATTTCTAAAAAAATTAAAACGTTTAATTATTATATACAAAATTATAAATCACGCGTTGCAAAATTTAAATAAAAAGTGAGGTTAAATTCGGTTAAATTAATTTAATTAAATTAAGGTTAGATTGCGCCCACATTACGATCACGTGTCGATTAAGATTACGGTTATCGAATTGTAGATCAAATGTTAATTTAGTAAAGTCATTTTAGTAGATAATTGTTCTTACAAAACAATTTATTATTATCAATTGATTTAAATTAATTTATTAGATGATTGTTCTTACAAAACAATTTTTTTTTATTATTATTATCGTTGATTATGGTTTACCAGGTATATAATATTTGATATTAATCTGGTAAATGTAATTTAATCAACATAGTTTCAAACGTATAAATTAGTACAGGTAATCTAACCTCAACATAAATTAATTAGGGAAATAGCATAAATAAATTAGATTATTTAACCTCAGAGAATTAGTCGTATCAACCAATTTCTAGGTTTTGTGGAACAAAATTCAATATTGAACAAAACCAATATTAAACCAGGTTGCGCTACATTATATAATTGTTGAAATCTACTCTAATTGTCGCCCAACGGCAATTGTAGTAGATAGACAATCAGCTGATCGAACTTCAGATAGCAGTCAGGCTAATGGTATGAACACAATTGCTGAGACGATAGAAGCGACATCAACGTTAACAATTAACAACATAATTGAGATCAATTAAGTAAAGTAACGTAATAATACAAATTGTTTGTTTGTTTTTATTAATTATTATATTATTGTAACATTTGAAATTTATCATTTTAATAAATATTTAAATAAAATAAGATTTCTTTTTATTTAGTTCAAGGAGAAGTTAAACTTTATATTTCAGAAACTTTAGCAGGCTCACCGAACACTTAGCAAGTTGGACGAATCAATTTCGAACGTTAACAATTTAGACACGAAGACTGCTTTCGCCACTGATCTCCTTACAGATAAACTATTCAGATTCAGCAAATTTAATCTACACATATATGACGGTAAATTATTAGAGTCCACCCAGGGAAGACATTTTAAAGCGAACCTAATAAATCTTTTCTGAATTGACTCTTCTATACGATTAATATGAACGCAATAAAAAGGACACCATATAATAGACGCATATTCAAGTACAGAACGAACAAAAGCGACATAGAGTGTTTTGATGGCATAAGGGTCCGAAAAATCACCAGCATATCGTCTAATCATACCCAACATTCTATTTGCTTTATTAACAAAATAGTCAAGATGTAGGGTATATGATAATTTCGGGTCCAGCAAAACACCCAAGTCTTTAACACTAGATAACCTCGTAACCAATTGATCTCCCATAGTGTACTGGGATAAATTGGTACTATACGACGAGAGAACGTGATGACGGAACATTTAATAACATTAAGTGACAAATGATTTTTATTACACCACAGAATCTTTCCCTGAAATAAATATTTTAAAGTCATCAGCAAACATTAGCAGATTACAATCTGGCAGAAACTTTACTATATCATTAACATATAGAATAAATAATAAGGTCCTATATGACTACCTTCAGGAACGCCAGAAGGTACTGGAAATTCGGACGAGAAACAGTTCAGGAAATTTACATACTGACATCTATCACATAAAAAGGACGATATCCATTTAATAAAGATAACTGGAAAACCTAATTTTTGCAATTTGAAAAGTAATAATTTATGATTGATCCTATTAAAAGCCTTACTAAAATCTGTGTAAATTGCATCAACTTGATTTCCTTTCGTAAATTCGCAATTTATAAAATTTGTAAATTTGTAAAATTTATAAGATTAGTAACGGTAGATCTTTTTCTCATGAAACCGTGTTGATTATTGCAAATAATAGATTTACAGTGAAAATAAAGCTTATCAGTTACTAGTGCATCTAAAATTTTTGGTATAATTGACTGTTTACAAATCCCTCTGTAATTTTCAATATTATTTATCCTACCAGATTTATGCATAGGAACAATAAATGAACTTTTCCATGCAGATGGAAAGCAACCAGTCGTTAAAGAAACATTAAACATATGACACAGGACAGTATGTAATGGGTCAGCACAATTACGGATAAATGCAGACAGTATACCATCCGGTCCAGGATTATAGTTATTATCGATATCATTGATAAAATTTATGGTTTCTTCAGGAGAAATTTAAATATCATTGAAAATTAAATTAGATGCATTACCCATATATTCAAAAAACGATTCATCAATGTCAGAGTTATTGGAATTGTAAACAGTTTTAAAAAATTCGGGAAATAAATCACATGATTCTTGAGCTGACTCAGCAATAACATTCCCAAGATTAAATGATGATGGATAACCATCACTTTTCTTTTTTGATTTAATGAGCTGCCAAAATTTTTGGGGACAATGCTTAATAGAATTCTGAATATTTCCTATGTAGAGGTAATAGACATTTGATAACGCAGTCTTGAATTCTGACTTAATTCTACGATAAAACATATAATCAACGTCCAAAATGCTAAGCCGCCATTTTTTGTAGCCCGATTTTTTAAAATTTTTAGATTTTTAGTTCCACGGACAGGGACAAACGTCACGTTCAGTGCCTCTAACCAGAACAATTGGAACAAATTGGAAAATAATTACATTAATTACTCTATAAAATTCAGAGTACAAATCATTTATGCTATTGGACACAAAAAAAGCACCCCAGTCATAACTATTCAAAGCATTACAGATATCATTATAATTTGCATTTTTAACATCCAAACAGAAAGAATGTATATGTTGATAAGTGTTAACAATATTAAGATTACAAAATAAATTTAACGAAGGATGGTAAGCATCCTCATTAACAAGTGGTTCATCACTTCTTGAGACGAAATTTTCATCAGTAGCGTTTGAGAAAATCAAATCTAAGGTACGATTCTGATAATTTTGAATAGAATTCAGCTGCACTAATCCGAGAGCCTGCAGCGTGTCCACTAAACTAGTCTCCGTTTGACTTACAGCATTTACTGGATTAAGAAAAGTGCAATCAATATCTCCCGGAATGCAATTAATTCTTGGTTGGTTATAATCACCAAAAATAAAAATAATATTCGATGATTTCATCAATCTGTCAATATAGCGAAAAGCATCCAAATATCTGTTTATTTTTTCAATGTTACTATTTGGAGGTATGTAGGAAGCAATAACAAAGATACTAGTTGTGGAATTAAAATTAATTCTAGTACAGCAAATCTCAATATCGGAAACCGCAGACATATCAACCTCTGTGACATTAAGATGATTTTTGACAGCAATCAGGACACCACCAAATCTTTGGTATTCACTATTTAAAAAAGATCTATCATAACGATTAATATTGAAATTTGATGGAAAAATAGCAGCATTATTAAAATAACTATCTAAACCCGTTTCAATCAAGATAATTATGTCAGCCGAACAGGAATGCATATTTAAGAGAAAATCATTAGTCATCGTTCTTAAACCTCTGACGTTTTGGTAAAAGAACGAAGATCTCCAAGTTTTTTGGCATATTATTTATAGATCTATTTTTTGGTGCGAATTCTTTTACTAGAATACCAGGTGGCCATATACTTTTATTTAATAAAGATTTACATATGTTTTCAGGAGAATAAATCTTGAATGATGAATTTTCTGGATTCAGACCCCAAAGTCGAGTTACAGTACAGACCATTTCCAGGTTGAACTTCTAAATAAAAGTAACACCATGTTTGAGTCCATAGCTTAGTAAACACTAAACCTATTAAACTATGCTTTTCATATAAACATTAAAATTGGATAGCTAATAATTAGAAATCCTTTAAGATAAGCTATTAAATGTTTATGCGTTTGGAACCTGCAGGTCTTCAAACTCGAATTTTTTAATTTTCTTAATTCATAAAATAATTTCAATCGACATACACATTATGATGAAGCTTTCATTATCAAAAATATAATAATACACAAAATACAAAATAAACAAAATACATGCATGAATAAAAAAAAATCGTTTTAGGTTATTTAATTAGAAAAATTTAATATTTTCTTTAATTGAAAAATGTATAGTATGTAATTAAAAATTTCAGTGATCAATAAATTAAGAGCAATTTATAAATTATATTAATCTTTACAACATTGATTTACATGATCGAAGACATTTTACTAATAATGGTGGTAAATAAAATATTGAATCAGTTGGGAGTGCAATTACATACTTGAACCGTTGCAGCAGTATTGAATCGTGAAATACAACGCGAACAAAATTACAATTTATTTCCTTGATGCGCCGGGAAGCACTGGAAAAACATATTTAATTTCCTTAATTTTAGCAAAAATACGGTCAATCTAATTATTTGGGATGAATGTGATACATAAAAAATAGTTACAGACGTTAGATCGTACATTGCAAGATTTACGTGTCAATCAACAACCTTTTGGAGGTACTCTTATATTATTAGCAGGTGACTTCAGACAAACGTTATCTGTCATCACATGATTAACACAAGCAGATGAATGAAACGCATGGGTAGAGTCGCCTAATATCCGGCCACCCCAGTGGTCGACCACTTTTTCAAAAAAAACTCTATAAATAGCGTATTTTAAAAATTCTGAATTTCTTTTGTTTTGAAAAAATATAAAATAATATCGTATTCAATTTCACAATATCATACAAATACATACATAAAAAGTTTATCTAACAAAAAAAAATTCATTCTATCTCCATCCTTGAATAAATAGTCACGCGTCGTAGTTTCTTAGTTAAAAAATAGTGAAAGTGTTGGCGAAAAAATTTGTTTGTGTCTTTGTTTGAAAAGGTAAGTGATTTGTATTATATATTTTTTAATTAGTAAATAGATTGCTGGATAATTATATAAAACTATAGGAAACTGAGACAAAATAATGATTTTTTGTATAAGTATGGGAAATAAAAATAAAATATATAATATTAATATTTTTGATAATATTAGTTCAAAATATTGCAATTATTCAGTAGTCGGCCGGGTTTTTATAAAGATATGTTCGGATGGCCGACTTTACGAAACCTGAATCCTAAGTTCGGTCGTTATGATTTTTATATGAATAATTTATAAAAAAACCAAATTTTTATTAGGTTTTATAGGTATCAATAATATCTAGTAACCGACCCTTCCATAATTATGAAGCCAGCTCAGTACATTAGGCAAGTTTTATTCATGGTAGACTAAAGCCAGGACCATGAAAAATGGATCCGGGTACTATTCTGTCGGATGAATATGAAAAAAAGCTGGTTGAATGGCCACTCTGGTTAAATGTGGGTTTCCACTGAAATCATATGAGCTGTTAAATACCATCCAAAAAAATATTTTGGGTGATAAAAGAAAAACACTATTTTCTGATGGAAGCCCTGGGAAAAAATGGTACTATTTATTTCTAAGACGCTATCCAGATTACAAAAAATGGAGCCATAATTACTGAACAAAATATAAGAAAATGGTTCACAGATTTTAAAGAATATTTGGTTCAGAAAATGCGTTAGATATTTTAGAGGATACAACCAGTGTATATAACGGTGATGAAACGTCATTCAGTTTAGCTCCGAAAATTGGCACTTTCATTGCACCAAAAGGATGGCGAAATGTATATACAGTACAGTTGGGTAATGTTGTTGGGAAACACTAACGGTTTTGCTATTATGTAATGCTGCGGGTGAAAAACTTTCACCTATGGTGGTGTTTCCATATTTGCGTCCACCACTTGCACTAGTAAAAAGTATGCCTAATGAGTGGATTTTGGATAGATCAGAGACTGGTGAGAAGCCAGACCTTCTACGAATATATAGCTAATGGTTTCAATAATTGGTTAAATGAAAAGAATATAAAACGATCCGTTATATTATTTGTAGATGGTCACAAATCTCATCTAACTATGGAAATCAGTTAATTTTGCAGTAACAATGAAATAATTCTTTATGCACTACCTCCACTCCAAACACGATGCATATTATGCAACCAGCAGACGTTGACGCTTTTAAAAGTTTGAAAACCAAATATAAAGAAACCGTTCGTAAATGGCAGAATTTACCTGATAACCTTGACAAAGCAGTGGCAAAATTTAATTTTTGTGAGCTACTACAAATCGTGCTGAAAGAAAATGAAAAGAAAGACACGATTAAAAATGCATTTAGAAAATGTAGCCTCTTTCCATTTAATGCCGATGCAATGGATTATACCAAATGTATACAAAATTTATTAGAGAATGTAAATGTTTTAAAAAAAATATGAATGTGACCACCATGTTCACAAAAGAAAACTTTGATACAAAATTATCTTTTGTAAACTCATTGGCGAAAGAATTTTTGGATCGCAATATTGCTTTTGAAACATTACATCAAATAATATCAGAAGCCAAGAATAAGAATATTATACAAAGCGAAACTGGTTCTGAATTTAACATCGATACGCTAACTAACATAGAAGGTATTATGTTATTTATGATTCGGGTGAATTAATACCAATTCCTTCAACAACATCTACAATAATTAATAATTAATATTAAAATTATGAACATTATACATATTGGTTATCTATTTTAAATATATCTAGAAGTTGAAACTGGTAATGATGTTGAAGAATTTGATTCACTTATAACAGAATTTTATGAAAATTATCTGCCAACAGATAAGGTAATACCTACATCAAATGAAAATTAAATTCAAAATAATACCTTTTAACATATACTATATCAAAATTTAATTGAATTTGATTTAAAACTATAAATAATTTATATTCATAGATTAGATATTAATATAAATCTATTAATTGATGAACATGTATCAACATCATCATGAGCCACTAGTGCTTTTGATAAACATTTTTATTACCCTAATAAACCGATAGTACCAAAAAGAATGGAAACAAGTGTTGAGAAGCCTCCGATGTCAATTTCATCCAAATTTTGGAAAGAGTTCTTTATAAAGAAAGAAATTAATAAAGAAACAAAAACAGCTGAAATTGAAAAAGGAAAAGAAGAAAGATTTAACGACGATCTGAAACATTAAAAAGACAATCGAGAAAAGCAACTCAACCCCTCAAAAAACGTGTTAAAATTATGTGCTCCAAATGTGCTGAAGAACTTTTAAGCGATGTTGAAGACGATAATTTAAAAAATATTGGCTGTGACTATTGTGAAAAATGATATCACTTAAAATGTTCAACATTGTCTGAACTATCATTTGAAGAAGCTCAAAAACAAACTTTTATTTGTTGCTATTGCTGTGAAATTTTAATTACTGCCTAAAAATAATAACTTGTGATCTCTTTTTTTATTTTTTAGATTGAAATAATTTATTAATTTACTATATGTTATTTATGTATATAATAGTATTAATAGAACTAAGAAATTGTGAATTATTTTTATGTTTTTAAGTTACCTGAAATAGGTACTATTTTATGTTCATTTATTTAGAAATAAGTTTTTTTAAATTAATTTTAAGTTTATTGGTTACCCGAATTAGAATTTTTTTACCTTAACTTATAGCTAAAATATTAACCTATTACGTTCAATACCACTCATTCATAAATATTGAAAAACTAATTTTTTATAGTAATTCTTGAAACAAAAAAAAAAATAAGTGGCCGACTACTGGGTAAACTATGCCATTTAAATTTAAACGTATTCAATTTCCTGATTTGCAATGAGAATAAATAAATCTCAAGGTCAATCGCTGCAAGTGTGTGGATTAAATCTAGAAAATTATTGTTTATCGCATGGCCAATTATACGTTGTATGTAGGGTTCCCATTCGTCCTCGTTTCCGAGGACATGTCCTAGTTTTGAGGGCGTCCTCGCGGATTTTTGACCCACGTCCTAGTTTTTGAATAATTAAAATTTGAATAATTAAAAAAATGTACATTTTTTAAACGTAAGTAGAACAATTAAATATAACGACATAAACATTACGCAAAAAGTATATTGTGTCTATAGGGTTATTTATATTTTGCAACAGTGTGCCATATTTAAAATGAAATGTCAAACTGGCAATTTATTAATTCGACACATCAATTTTTAATTCACTCTTCTGCTTTTCATTGCTGTTAGCTGTTCAAGTTTTTTCAATTCTTTCTAAAATACAAATAATACAAATAATGGTTAAATTAATTATTAATTTAAAAGATTTCGTACTATTTATGTTATTTTTTTTAGTAAAACAAACAGATGGCACCAAAAAGAAAATGTGTTGTTTCAGACAAGATGATAAAAGAATTTCCGTCGTTTAAGAGAGGCAGAACTGCGAGTGATGTTTTTTGCAATCATTGCAATTGTTATATTTCAATTGCAAACAAAGGAAAATTAGATATTACAGAACATATTAGTACTACGAAACATAAGAAAAATATAGAATCAACATCAGGTATTTCAAATATTTTACAAAAATTCATTACATCGGAAAGCCATTCAAAATAAATACGAGCTGCTGAGGGAACCATAGCTTATCATACTATAAAGCACCACCAATCATTTAAATCTCATGATTGCTCTGTAGCACTTTATAAAACTCTCTTCAAAGATGTTGAAACGCAAATGTTGAAAGGGTTTTTCACTTATAACTAGTCAATGGACCAAAGAAAGGAATAAGTTAAAAGTAGAAACCATTAATGGAATTCTGCAAACTATATATAATTTAAATATGGACTGCAAAACTTTTTATAATTATTTATTAAATAATCCTAGTCTGTTATCTAAAATTGGTAACAAAGATAAATATTAAATAATTGTGATTCAATTAAATGTGACCTTATTAATTATTAAATAATGAAAATAAGTAGTTCTATAATATAAAATTAATGTATATTTGATTTGTAACTTAATTTTAAGTTTATGTAAAGTGTATACCAATGAATTACCAAACCATCAGCATTATTTATATTCGCGAAAGAAAAACAAAAAATATCGTTTACCAAATAGCGTGGAAAGTTTCAATAAATAAAGAGCATTGCAAAAAATAATAATAAGTTTATAAAATATAAAAAAATATTAAATTTTAATAAATACATTACGATGAATTTGTTCAATTTTTTATTTCATAATTTTGTTTTTTAAATAAAATTGCTCCATATGGGCAAAAATATTAATTGAATTAATTTTATACATTAATTTTAAAAAATCTGTACTGCAAAACAACGTTTGCCGTTTCAAACTAAAATATAAAAATTTATAATAAATTAATTGGTTAAAAAAAAGTAAATCACAAAAAAAAACAATTATAATTATACATGTGTTAATATTATATAAACAATATAATTATTACGAAAAAAAAAATTATAAAGGGTCCGCCAAATAACTTTTTTTTTTGAAAATGCTATAAAAAAAAACTACTGAATATTTTCTCAAATTTCTTTTTTTATTTGAAAGTACAATCCTTCCGGTTAATAATGGAAAATAATTTCATTCAAATGGCTGCCTCGGCTGGCCATGCAGTAGCCTACACGATCGGTCCAATTTTTAAGCACATTATCGATTGTGTGCAGCTGTATTTCACCAATGGCTTCACGAATATTGTCCTTTAAAGCGTCAATTGTCTCTGGCTTGTCGGCGTAACACTTATCTTTGAGGGCACCCCACAAATAATAGTCCAACGGTGTCAAATCGCAGCTCCGAGGTGGCCAAACGACATCAGCTCTGCGGCTGATAATGCGATCTTCAAAAACAGGGCGCAAAACATCGAGTGTAGCTTCGGCTGTGTGGCACGTAGCGCCGTCCTGTTGAAACCAAATGTTGGCAATATCCTCCTCTTCAATTTTTGTGAACAAAAATTCGTTCAACATGGCCCGATAACGATCGCCATTGACCGTAACGGCCACTCCTTGCTCATTTTCGAAGAAAAATTGCCCAATTATGCCTCTGGATCAAAATCCGCACCAAACAGTGACTCGTTTTGGGTGTACCGGCTTTTCAATGTATGCGTGCGGGTTTTCTGGGCCCCAAATGCGACAATTTTGCTTGTTTACATACCCGCCAAGATCAAAATGGGCTTCATCCGAAAAGATGATTTTTTTGGCAAAATCTCGCATCTTCTGTAAGTCGATCGCAGGCCCACTCAGCGAAGCGAACTAATTATCTGTCAAATCAGACATGAGCTAAGTGTTACCATTCACGAAATAAGCACTAGCTGAAAAAAAAACTTTAGATGGCGGACCCTTTACATTATCATTTAACTATTTTATTAATATCAATTCAATTTCAATTCAAAATACTGTTTTAATAGTTCATTATTACGTTTTATGTACAGATTAATTCTTAAAGGAATTTAGTTTGGATTTAGTGCTTTATATATATTTAAATTAGAAGTTGAACAGTTTGAATCTAGTGCTTTATACAGGGTGCCCGCGCTACTAGTGCATTAACTTCGGGTGGTGATTGGGCATGACGAAAAACGAAAAAAATCGTTTTATAGAGCGAGTCTAAAATGATACGTTACCGAGATACAGGGTGATTCATTTAAAAAAAAAATTTACATTTTTACATAAATGCAAAATCTAGCAAACTATTTAATCAAGATTTATAATTTTTTTTTATTCGCCAGGCCAGGTAATTGTCGTAGCTTTATTTTGATGTATCATTTGATGACATTAAGTGTTGCCAATGTGCAAATTTCGTATCTCAAAGTACGTACATATTGCGTAAAAAAAATAAAATTTTAATAAATTTTAATAAAATCAAATTTATTTTATTACATAAAGAGGGATTTGTGTAATTCATGTCATTATTTGCAGGTACATTTTGACCTGTAACTTTTTTTGTACGTCAGGTACAGTTTTCAAACCTTGAGCTTTTTGATGGAGAATAAAATGGCGGTTAATTGAAAATTTAAAAAAAAAATTATTACGTAAATTTTTGAGATTATATTTTGATTTTACTAAAAAAAAAAAAACCCAACTTTTAGATACTAAATTTGCACCTTGGCAAGATTTAATGTCATTTTACAAAAGCTTTTGTGAGAGCGGAATATAATGACGGGTCTTACAAAATATTTTAATCGTTAAATTTATATGTTATGAGAAATCTTCCTCTATTATATTATCTTTGGTTATATTCAATGATTTGAGGATTGTATACTATTTTTTGATTAGTTGATCTTCTATTTATGTGATATAATATAATTGGTAATCCGCCTTCATCTTGTAGATAATTTCCGATGTCCAAATATATAAACCTTTCTGCTGGAACATATCCATTCACCTATTTTATTAATATAATTAATGTTATAATTTTGTTTTAGCACTCAAAAATTTAATTATTTAAAAAAAAGGTGACATTATACTATAAAAAAGAAAATTAAACAACAAGTGACATTAATATTAAATTAGATAAATCAACATCGTAGATTGGAATATTGTAACAAATAATGGAAATAAATACAACCATTAACAACAAAATCAAGAAATCAACAATTCATAATTTCTATCGTAAAAAAAATTTAATATTCAAAATTATTCACACAAAACTTTATAACAAAAGTACAGTTTTATGAGAATTAATTTAATCTAAAAATTTAACTCAGTAATGGATCATGATTGGTATAATAGTACTAAAAAATTCTTCCAGGTGGCATACCAAAGGAAATCAAACTCAGAAAACGATGGATGATTCTTATTAGAAGTGGAAAAAAAGCTACAAATTTTTATTTTGTTTGTGGTAAACATTTTAAGAATACTGATTATAATGGGTTGCGTATGGAAGCTTACATTACAAAATCCTGCATTACAAAATCATGCATACAAAATCATGCATTACAAAATCTTGCATTACAAAATCTATCATGAAAATGAAACAAAATCTTGCATACTAATTCCGCGACCGATTTACATGCAAGATTTTGTTTAATTTTCATGATATAATTTTCTTCGACGAAATAATATATGACATATTGAACTGGAAAAGGGACATCCTTAGAAAAATTAAGTTTTTGAAACGGATTGCTCAGAAATTATTCTTCATTGAATTTTTTCATGTATACAGCATCTTATTGATGGCTCCTTCATCATTTTTAAAATTTAAGTGAATTTTGAATTAATTTTATTTTGTATTAAAAGATTTTTATTAAAATGATATTTTTTTATTAAAACATTGTCAGATTTTTTTATTGCAATTTAGACTTTCGGTCAAACTTTTTTAAAATGTTAAATTTTCTTGTGCTAGATTTTATTATTGCAAGAATTTCATGTTGCAAGATTAATAAAAAAATGCAAGATTTTGTTACTGAAATTTTTTGTGATGATGTCTTACATACCGCTCCCATTATAATACATCAGAAACAGGTAAATAATTTAATTTGTGATATTTTACAAAAATTCTATAAATTAATTTGTAAAATAAATAGGCTTAACTAAGGTTTTGAAGAAGGGTACAATTCCAACCCAAAAATTGCCAAAGCGAACCCATGAAAATAGTGCCACAAAAAGATCTACTGCAAATTTTTTTGAGGATTCTGAAAATATACCACGCTGAAAGAATTAAGTATTACTTGCTATTATAGTTAATTATCCTTAGGTCTTAGGTTAATATTTCATTTTTAAACATTTTAGGGGGGAAAAGTTATTGACACATTTTTGTAGAAACTAATCAACCAGAATTTGTCGATAATAGTTCACCAAAAAACATTCCGCTAAATGTTCAAACTCAAACAGAATGTTCAGAACCTAAAAAAAATTCAATATCCACGCAGACAATAATTTTTTTTAAAAACACCACCAGAAATGTTATATTTAAATATGAATGAAGTCGATACAAAATATTATACTGGATTTGACCGTGATCGTTTTAATTTGTTATTTTCGGTTTTAAAAGCGAACAATACAGTGTACGGTAAATTAAATATTTAAATGCTAAAAATCAACTTGTACTAACACTAATCAAATATCGTCAGGGAATTGATTTCATATTAATTGAAAACTTTACAAAATAAACCGACAAGTTGTATCAAATATATTTGCACATTGGACAAAAATAACATATGTTTATTTTCAAAAAATTGATTTTTGGGATTTAAAGTATACAAATTTAAATTCTGATACTGCAATTATTGAGTGTACCGAAATATTTACCGAAACTTGTTGCTTAAATCCCAATGTGAATCAAGAATTACTTTCAAATTATAAAAACCATAACACATTTAAATATTTAGTGGCAATTGATGAGAAAAGTTTAATAATATTTTGCTGTAATGTTTATGGTGGTTCAAAATCTGACCGTTTTATCGTGGAAGATAGCAAATTTATTGATTTACTCAAATCTGGCGATAATTTGTTAGCAGATAGAGGGTTTAACATCTCAGATCTTCTAGAGGATAAAAATGTTGCTCTAAATTATAGCAAACAGAAGAATTCACGAGGAGCGAGTCATAGGTTTGAAAAAAAAAAGAATTTAATGCATTTAATACCATCATCGCTTTGGCCATAAATTAATGAAATTGTATTCAATGCCAACATGATTTGCAATCTTAAAAAAAGGAGTAATTTAATTATTATAATCTTCAGAACAAATTATTATAGTGGAACAAGAAACCAAACGTTAATCAAAATCAACTTTATGTAAATTATGGTCAAAATATTTTAATTCTTTAAAAATAAATTATAATATTAATATATATTCAAAATAAAATAAAAACGTAAATTCAATTAATTAAGTACATGTTCTAGTATCAAACAAATTTTTATAAAACAATATAAATGTAAATGTATAAATTAATGTTTTTTTATGAATCTAGAAATTAATTTCAGTCATACTACACTAATTTTTCGTACGAAAAATCCTTTTTTCAGGGAACGATTATCAAATATTTAATGTTTTCGGTTTTGATCCGCATACTGCAGCAATCCGAAAAATTAATATGTCATAATCAGCTGTTATGTTATGACACATTAATCAATTTAATCATTTTGCTAATTGATATTTTGAATATCAACAAAACAACAATGTCATGGCACATGTACTAATATAATAATTGACAACAACCAAAAAAAAAAAATTCAATGCAAAATTTCATCAGATTTTTTTTTCGTACGATTTTTGTTTCCGAGGAACGATTGACTTGAAATGGAACACTATGACAGTCAACTGATCAGGGATTTTACTTTTTATCAGAAAATGCAATATTTAAATAAAATATCTGTTTTTCTGTAAACATATGAATTAAAAATCATAAAGAATTAATTTCTCAATAGTTTGGTATCAAAGTATTCTGATTTTTTTTTTTATATTTTGAAGAAATTCTTATCAACTTTTCGGATGTAGTATGCGGAACGCCTAACAAAACTAAATATTATTATTATATAGTATATATAAATATTACGAGCCCTGCGTCATCAAAACCTCGTACGACTACTAAAATTTTAGTAATCTTACAGAACATTTGCATTTACAAAAAGTTCTGAATAGTTTTTGGTTTTTTTTTAATTTTATTTTAAAGCTAATAGTATGGCCAACATAAAATGGTAATAAACAAAAATTTATTCATTGTAATAAATAAAATAACGACAATTCATTTAAAAAAACTAAATTCAACAAAGTTCGTACGATTAATTCTGAAATCAACACAGTTCGTACTATGTGTTCTAATATTGTGTGACGTCACCTTTAGCTTTAATTACACATTCCATTCTTTTGTGCATAGTATAATAAAGCTTTTGACATTCTTCAGGTGTAATTTTTGACCATATTTCTGTCAATTTTTCGCGCAATTCATCTTTTGTTCGAGGTCGAATACATCTTAATTTTTTCTTTATCATGCCCCACAAATTTTCAATGGGATTCATGTCCGGACTTGATGATTGCCACTCCATGAAACTTATATTGTTATCATGTAACCATTTCTTGGTAATTTTAGCAGTGTGGCAGCTTTCACCGTCCTGTTGAAATATAAAATCTTGATCGAAATTCTATAGAAGGTAGCAGATATTCTGTTAAAATATGTTGGTATTTTTCTGCATTAACTATGCCATTAATGAAGCATAACTGTCCAACGCCTTTGTTTGACATACAGCCCCACACCATGAGCCCTGTAGGAAATTTTACTGTCCGTTTTAAGCAATCGGAATGGTATGCTTCATTTTTATTTTGAATAACCCGACCTCTTTGATCTCCAACAAAGAGTTGGAATAAAACAGAGTTCCATTGGTCCTGCGTCCAATTTAAGTGCTCTTTAGCCCAATCTAATCTCCTTTTCTTTTGTTTCGCAGTAAGTAAAGGTTTTGCTTTGGCCTGAAGTTAATATGGGTACAACGTAAAACTACTATTTTCATATTTTAGTACGACAATAAATTACCTTGTAAAATCTATATCCAATAGATTTCATTCGTCTTAGACAAGTTGATGTTGAAATATCGCTTTTTATATTGCCTGACCAAAGAGTTCTTATTTCAGATGTTGTTGCTCGTCTATTTTCCAACACAATTTTCTTTAACTGCCGATCTTGTGCAGCAGAAGTTTTCTTTTTGCCACCAATATTCTTTTTTTTGTCAATTTCTTTGGTTTCTTTATAATTTTTTATTATATATTGTACCGAACTTTTAGCCATTTTAAATTGATTGGCTATTTGACCATAAGATTTTGCATTTTTAAATTCATTTATTATTTTTTCTCTTAAATCAAAGCTAATTGCTTTACCACGAGGCATCTTGATACACAAATAATTAAAAAATGCACATCAATGATAAGTTATCATCAATTTTGAAAATAAAAACAACGGTAACTTTAATTGTTTAAATAAATTTTGCTAAATGCATTGTTTAATTAAAGCTAAAGGTGACGTCACATAATATTAGAACACATAGTACGAACTGTGTTGATTTCAGAATTAATCGTACGAACTTTGTTGAATTTAGTTTTTTTAAATGAATTGTCGTTATTTTATTTATTACAATGAATAAATTTTTGTTTATTACCATTTTATGTTGGCCATACTATTAGCTTTAAAATAAAATTAAAAAAAAAACCAAAAACCATTCAGAACTTTTTGTAAATACAAATGTTCTGTAAGATTACTTAAATTTTAGTAGTCGTACGAGGTTCGATGACGCAGGGCTCGTATATTGTGAAATATGAAATATTACATAAAAAATATGTAATTTTGAATTAAAGATTTTGATAATAATATTATGTCTTTTATTATTTAACTTATATTTAATTTTTATGACAAAATATGTAATTTTGAATAAGAAAAATAATAATAATCTTAATTTGTCAAGTTAATGAATATAAATTAATGTTTTTTTAATGATGATAATACCAATTAATATCAGTCTAACTAACTATTACTTAAAATAAGTAAATATTTCAAAATCAAAATATTATGGAAATTAAGAGATTAAGTTAATAATAATATTTATAAGTACATATTTTACGATAATTAATTCTAATATATTTAACAATCACAATAGATTTCATTTTTATCACAATAATATATTTAATAATATTTTAATATAGAACGTATATTAATATTTTAATATAGTAAGAAATGTAAGTATATTATTATTATTATTATTCAATTAATATTATATATAATATAAGAAATTAAGTGGTAAATTATAAATTATAGAGTATAAAATTTCAAAAGAAGTATATTAACCTTTTTTCAAGCACTTGTTTTGTCCCTACTGTGAGTTTTGCTCCTTTGCCCTTCAATTCTGTTTTGATTTTTACTGCAAAATGATTTAAAATAATTATAATTTTAATGTACCTAAAAATATTAATTAATATTATGTTCTCACCAATGTTGTTATTATTTAAATCAATTTCTAATTAAAAAATATTCCAAATGGATATTAAAAATTCGCGGTAAATACTTAACATTTCGCGAAGGACATCTGGTGGAAAATTTAAGAAGTATTTTTTATCATGATTCATTGTTTAATATTTTTTTTTCAAAGTTAATAAAATATTTATAATTAATTCAATAAATTTATTTGCAATATTGTGAATTTTTCTAAAATAAATCAATTTAATTAAATTTAATAATTTCCTAATAAATACATTCAATAATTAATCTGAAATAAAACATTTTAATTATTATTACAATCAATAATACTGTTAATAAAAATAGATTTTATTTTTCTCACATTGCTGAATTAATATTAAATTATAAATATATACATAATATTTTAAAATTAATTGAAATTATTAAGTTTATTTTCTCCTTCATTTCATATTAAAGCAAAGCAAATAATCAAAAAATATATATTTTTTATATATTTTTTTGGGGTTTGTTAACTATTATATATAAAAATTGTAAACCACTATTAAATTGATCGGTACGATTAACTATTACCCTATAAATAAAAAATGTATTTATTTAAAAAAAAATTACATTTAACCAATAAAAAATACTAATTAATCATACTGACCCAGGTTACTTACCTTTATAATTTTATTGGCACTAAACTTACCTGTATTTATCATTGTGTTTCCGTGGTATGTGCCTGATTTATAATTTTATTTTATTTTTCATTAATTTTCTGAAATAGTTACATACCTATACAAATACAGGGTGGCGCAAAATGAACGAACTGGTTTAAATTTGTTATAACTTTTTATTTCAGACATATTTATTATATATTTTTTTTTTTAAATACAGTTAATTAATGGAAAATATTTTTAATTTTATTATGAAAAATTATATCTCGTAAATGGTGGCCATTTTCTGCTTCGCAAATTCGTGCTCTTTCCAAAACATTTTCCATAACATTTTGCAAAACTTCGGGTGTAATGTTGTTGATTTCGTGTCGTATATTGTTTTTTAATTGCTGTATGGTTCTAGGCTTATTAATATAGAGTTTTCCTTTTAAATAACCCCAAAGGAAACAGTCTGGAGCGGTTAAATCTGGTGAACGCGGAAGCCAATTAAAATCGCTTGTACGCGAAATAATTCGTTCACTAAAGATGTCGCGTAAAAGAGCCATTGTGTCCCTCGCGGTGTGCGCTGTAGCACCATCTTGTTGGAACCATACTTGCGGATGGTTTTCGACAGCTGGCCTTAAAAATTTTTCCAACATTGTCCGATATCGAACACCAGTGATGGAAACGGCAAAACTGTGTTCATCTTCAAAAAAATATGGACCAATTATCCTTTCCGACGAAACACCTCACCAAACAGTACACTTAAGTGGGTGTAATTGACGCTGTTGAACTATTCTTGGATTTTCCGTAGCCCATATCATGCAGTTTTGCTTATTAACGAAGCCATGTAAGTGGAAATGGGCTTCGTCGCTCATAATTAAATTATGAATAAAATCATTATTTTCTTCAGCTTTTTGCCGCAAAAAAATTGCATAATCAAGTCGTTGCTGGTAATCTGTCGGTTTCAATTCTTGGACAAGCTGAATTTTGTATGGAAACAATCTTATTGTATGCAAAATTCTCTGGAGCGACCTTCGTGAGAGGCCAAGTTGTGTCGAACGTCTCCTTGTTGATGTTTCTCCATCTTCCTGAATACTCTCCTGTACACATTCAATATTTTCATCCGTGTGCACCGTTCGCCGTCTGCCGACACCAGGAAGGTTTCTTACTGCCCCTTGTTGTCGAAAATTTGCAACCAGACGGTTTATTGTTGACATTGAGGGTCCAACCCGCACATTAAAATAGCGACGATATGCAGGCTGAGTCAAAATAATGGACCGTTGATTTGAAAAGTAAAGTTCAACGATTTGGGCACGTTGTTGAATTGTGTACTGTTCCATTTTAAATTCCCCAAGTCTTGTTTACAAAATACTGAAAAAAGATATTTAAAAAAATTAATAATATACAAGTTATAAGGAATTCAAACCCGTTCGTTCATTTTGCGCCACCCTGTATAATTTAAAATCACAATAAAATACGACTTTATCTCGAAATGGCAGATTAAGACTCCGAAACCGAAATGGAAAACACTAAACCAACTCAATCAAACCGAATACACATATGTACTCCAAGTCTACAAACCGATATCCTCGATACGGCAAAAGTAAGACTTTCAACATTCTTGTCGAATAATCCATCCACTTGGTTCATTCAAGCAGAGGCCCAATTTAGCGTGTATAAAGTTAAAAATAATAAAACTAAATATTGCTTAAATAGCAGCCTTACCAGTTGAAATTTGCGACTCTCTTATAGATATTCTAACAATCTAACCAATCCTCCAGAACAAGAAAAGTACCAAACGCTCAAAACAACTTTAATAGATAGACATTCTGCATCAGAAAATAACAGTTTTGAAAAATTGCAGAACTAGGTGATGAAAAGCCATGGGCGCTATTTCATTCCATGAAACAGACTACCGGTGACATTTTGACAAATATGCCATCAAAAATCTTTGGTTACGTAGTTTACCATAGGTATTAAACGTGGCTAGTATCAGTGGGCGATAAACTCACAGATTAATTGAAAACAGCTTTAGCTGTCAAAATATTTGAAGACACAGAAACTAGCAATTCATCAAACCACATATTTAGCGTACATAAAAATGTCGAAAACAGTTACATTCCACCTTTTCAGCCAGAAATAGAACAAAATTTCTCCAGATTAGAAAAAATGATTCGTGCCCTCTTTAGATCAGGATCATATTCAAATTCGCGCGCATCGTCTCAAAATTATCACAAAAAGTTTGGAAATAAAGATAGAAAATGTTGCTGCACAAGAGATATTGCACCAGTAGCAAAACCAGACATTAGTAATCACCATACGCTTGACCACGACATCTTGACACAATGCGTCATAAAATCTCCAAAACCGAGTTTTCGTTTAAATCGTTACGACGTTTAAACTACATAACGATTCCTGACAAATATCCAATCCCACATATTCATAACTTTTCCATGAATTTACAGGGGTCTACCATATTTTCAAAGGTAGATTTGGTTAGCAATTATCACCTTCTTATACAAAAAAAAATAAAACAAAATAAAAATACAAATGTATATTGTTTTAAAAAGGAATCGAACATCGAAAATCAAAACCAAATTTATAATAATTAAATAATTCTTTTTAAACCATGTTTATTTTAAAGCTTTTTTATTGAAAAAGCTGACCATAAGTTTTTAATGAAAAATAA
The DNA here is from genome assembly GCA_963920725.1 of Rhamphomyia laevipes. Taxonomy (NCBI): domain Eukaryota; kingdom Metazoa; phylum Arthropoda; class Insecta; order Diptera; family Empididae; genus Rhamphomyia; species Rhamphomyia laevipes. The sequence continues at coordinate 26,236,794 of OY987256.1, read as the reverse complement.
TGTAAATATTAACATACATAATAACTGGCCATATTATATTATAATGTCTTTAGTAAATTTAAAATCAAAAAACTTTACAATATTTTTTATGCTCAATATTCAAAGCAAAAATTCATAGGATGGAATTTGTATGAATGTTTTGCATATAAAATTTACTTAATCTTCTAATACTTATATTCATTTTTTCAACGATGATACATTGACATACATATTTATAAAGATACATTGACATATTTTACATATTTATAAAGGTAGTTCATTTTCATTTGTTACAAACGAGTCCCGTTGAAGGATGTTTATGTTTTCCAACCAGTAGTTTAGGAAAATAAGCAATATTGTCAACCCATCTTCTTATTGATTGCAATAACAACAGGTAAATTACGTCAATGAAATGATTTTCGGGTAATACGAAATTTGGTATGGGATGTATGAAATATAAATTACAAAAGTTACAGGGTGGCCTGTTGAAACTTTCTACAGATTTTCGAAATATTGCGATTTTTTTATAAATGCGCTAAATCTAAATATCTCATGTTGGTTAAAAATTAATTTATGAGCTTGCATTTGTAAGTAATGTACAAATTGTGGATTGTTAAGAATATGATTAGTTTTATTTGACAGAGTATAGATATTGTTACAAAATCTTAATCATTAATATTTATTTTAATTTTCATATTTTTATTTATCTAAAATATAAAAATCAAAATCGTCATACTGAAATTGAACATAATGAATTTCTTCAAAATTTTAAACTTAGAATTTTACATGGAATCTCCGATCAATGAGGCAGTTTGTAATTATATAAATTTGCCGTTACATTAACGTATAAAATTTTCAAGAGATTTAGTATTTTTAATTTTTACTACTGGTCGGAAAAAACCCTTTACGCGGAGTTTTTTGTAGGGAATTAATATACACGGGAAAACGAGAGAGGCTGTGGCAACCCCCAATCATGCCAGCTGTAATTGCGAGGTTGTTAAAACTATTTATTTTCGATGTAATTATACCTGCATTTCGGCTATCCGAACCCCAATTATGAGGTTAAGATAACCTTAAACGAGGTTATCTTACCTTTATTATTTTTTCTCACAGCCATTACTTCAAAGGTGTAACAACTCCAAACTAAGAAAACATTAGCTATGGTAGCTGAATTGGTGTTGCAAAATCTCCATAAATCTAGGCTGTGTCTACTGTAACTTCGTTCTTATAACAGAAGTTTTATGGCTACGCTAACTATAACTTTTTCCAAAAAACATATATATTTATGAAATAAAAAGTAGGTTTTTGTTTATTAAGTTTTTTAACTTTTTATTTATAAATTTACAAAAGAAAGTCTTATAACTAACTAAAATTATTACATATATATTTTTCATTATAATTTATTATTAATAATAATATCTAATTATGCCATAAAACAAATTCTTCGCCTTTAGCATTTATATTTATTTGCGATGTTTGCTTACAAAAAAGTTTTTGTAAAGAAATAGTATAATAACATTGCATTTTCTTTACTCTATTATATATGAAAAAAAAATGTTTATCAAAATAAAGTGTTTCGACAGATTGTAAACAAAGAAAAAAATTACGTGTATCAGTAAGAAGATATTTAATTAAACCGAAAATAGGATCACCATCTATGTGTATGTCAATGCATACAATTAAATCTTTTTTTAAATATACATCAAAAAAAATTCAGATACTTTGTTTGTTTCATATTATGATCGTAGTTCGTAAAATTAAATTTAATATTTAAGTCAATTGGAATACTTTGGAGTGATGCGTATGACACTGGACATTCAAAATTTTCCTTAAAATTTACTATGAAATTAGCAAAATTAATTTGATTTTTTATAAGAAGCGTTTGTAGAATATTTATTTTATTATTTGATAAGAATAGTGTTTTTTTGTATATCTGATGTTTAGATTCAAATAGAACTTAAAGCTGAGAGAGATCCTATTTTTTCAATTATATGCATGTAATGCAACAGAAAATGAAATTTAGGTTTCAAATGACTTTTGGATACATTAATGTAAAGTTCATTGTGTTCTGAAATTAATATCTTCAAATATTTAGAAATATCCATATTTATATGCTTACTAAAAACTATTGAAATGATTTCCCTTAAGCAAATTAAGAGTTTCCATTCATCGCATTCACTAAATATCTTATCACCGATAAGCAAAGGGAAATAAATAATTAAAGTATACATCTCAGATCCGGTAAGTTGAATTTTATTTTTTAATAAGCTATCTGCGTTCAAAAGTGGCGGCTTATTTTTGGAATGTTTTCCGAAATTAAAAACTTCTATTCTGCGATTTAATTCTTGCAAAGAAATTGTTTTTGCTTTTATAAGGTTGTTCATAATACAAATTAAATCATAATGGCATACAACTTTAAGTAAGTCATGAAATATATCAACACTGAAGTTATTGGTTACATGAAATTCAATAATATTATTCCAGATGGAACGTTCTTTTATACCAGTATCATAATAGCTATTTAATTCTAAATCTTCTTCATAATTTATAGGAGTTCTAAGTTTACCTACGTTCTCTTCAAGTTGAAATTTCATTTCTTCTTTAGATAATTTACAAATGCGACAATAATGTTTAGAATTAAATGATTCGGTAAATCCCAAGATGTAATTCATTCCCAAATTGTCGCCCACAATTACGCAAGGAATTAGTTTTACTAAATTGTATTGTCTAAATTGAATTTCAATTCTTTCAGTTTGTAAATAGTTTAATTTTTCTATCAAAGGTTTAAATATTACCCTATTTCCAAATTTTTGTTTGTCCTGAGAAAAAAATAACATACACAATAAAATGTTGTTTAAAGTTGATGATAAATGATCAGGTAAACTCATTAATTTAATATAAACTGCTCCTAATTTTAACATATACCCGAATGTGATCCTAATGCATTTAATGGTTCGAAATCATCGAAGTAAATCATTAAAGGTAAGAGTAAAATTTTACTTGAATTACCCGGATTAAAAAGTTTAATTTTGTCCTGCCAATATTGTGTTTGTATTATATTATAAATTTCTTGTTTGGAATTTTTAATGCTATCTATATAGTTAGTAATTTGTAATAAATTGAAGTCTTAGAAAATAATATTTGAAAAAGGTTATCTAACATAATAATTTTTGTAAAATATTGGGTTTGAATAGTTTGAATGGTGTTTTCCCTAGTGTAGTATTGATTTTCTTCGTTTGTTAGTATAAAAGTGCCATATTGCAATAAAATGTTTTCAGAATGTAAATATTTCAATAATAAGTGTTCGCTACTTAAGCTTTTTGATGTTAGCAAAGAATTTACAATAGCAATAACATCTGAACATTCATTTGTTACAGCTAAAACTTTTATCTGTTATCATGTTTAAAACTGTTGTTAAATTATTATTGTAAAATGAAAATAACTCTTTAATTGTTTTAAAAATTGTTGTTCGCGGAATTCTTTCGTTTGCCACAAGTTTAAGAATAACTTTTACAAATTGCTTGAAATGTTATTATTTAAAATATTCGGAACTACTGTATGATCAAAGTTATTAAAATTTGTTATAATATTATCTACTTCTTCAACTACAGGTGATGTTCTATTCTTTGATTTTCAATGATCTCGTTGCATATGATATATATGCTTATTAATATTTGAAAAAACTCTTCCACAATTGATTTCTACACAAGCAAATCTCTGGTTATTTCGATGAATATCTTTATAATGAATTTTATATTGATCTGACGAATTAAATTCAGTCAAACAAATACAACATTTAAAATTCATTATAAAAATATATAAATTTGATAAGAATACACGGATACTATATAATAGCATCTAATAATTACGAATATATAATATAAAATTAAAAACAAACTAATTAGGTACTTAATTATATTAAATTTAATAAATCATTGTTTATACTTTCAACAGCTGATATTGGTCCTTGAATTTGATTGTAAAAGGGAAGTATAACTGATCAAACTTAATTATGAGAATTAATAGAATTTATCAGAATGATATTTATAAGGGGTCTACTTCCCTTTTACTATACTTTACCTTAACTGAATCTCTTGTCTAGTACGTTTGCAGTTAACCCTACTACAATTGACCATTACTGAAACTCTAGATACAAGAATGAAAGATTATATAATTTTAGTATTATTTATTAGTTTTTAGTCGCATATTACTATTTATAAAGGAAAGTATTTTTAAAAAATGTTTTTTTTATTTATTTATTATTTCATACTTTTTAGTCGGTCAAATATTTTAAGTTTTACACAATATATTTGACCGACTAAAAACTGTAGAATTTTTATATGTTTATATATTTTTACTATAATATAACATATTATAGTAAAAAATATATATTTGAGCGGTTAATAATAAATAGGTCTAACTCATGTTTCGCGAAAAGTCACTTGCAAAATTAACGGCTCATATATATATATATTTTTATATATACATATGTATATTTTTTTTTGCCCCATATGGCGCTCTTTACCTGAAACATTACCCAACGAGATGTACTCATCGAGACCTTTTAGATTCATACCCCACATGATTTTTTTGGGCCCCATTTTCCAGGCCCCCACATGCCTCTTGTTGCCCCAAATACTACAATTACATGCCCCAAAAATATCTGTTCTTCCAGACCTTTAATTTGATGCCACATATGATTTTTGTTTGCCCCATTTTTAGGGCCCCACATGGTACTCGTTATCTGAAACACTACCCACCGAGATGTACTCATCAATACCTTTAATTTGATACCTCACATGACTTTTTTGAAAATAGCCCCCTCACACGCCCCATCACCCGGTCATGAAAATTATGTGGTACGAGCTTAAGTTCCAAATTTCTGTTAAATCGGTCAAGCCGTTTAGGAGCTATGCCCAGGTGAGGAAAACATGAATTGTAAATTCAATAAAAGGAAAGTAAAAAGAAAGTACTTTTTTATCGTTTTCTAAAAAACAACCAGTTTTTATCATTTTATAGAATATTAAAAAAGCTAAGATTACCTTCTACGCAAGTTTCTATTAAATTATAGAAATATTTTACTCTGGCATTGCTAGAATTTCTTGCAAAAATTAATATTTTTGGAAAATAAATTTCCCACTGACTATTCAGATCTAGGAGTGTTGAGCATGATAATTTTGCATCAATTGTGAACTGTAAATAAAAAGGTAGTTTTAGAAAAATTAGGGTTATAAAAAAAAATTATTTTACTTACAAGTTCTGTAATAACTGAATTATTTCCAAGTGATAAAACTGGAAAACTCTCAATATATTCCAAAGTTGATTTACAATTTTTTAATAAAGTTAATCTCTCAGTGGAAGAATTTTTCCACTTAATTAATATTGTGCCCCACGGTTCAGAATTTTCTTTTAGAAACTGTAAGTCTTCTACTGCAGATTTGTCTTAAATTATAGAAAAAATCATTTAACATTTATAGAAAAAAGTATAGGTATTTAAAAAAATATAAAATATGTTATTTATGTAATATCAATATAAAAAACTAACAAACTCCAAACTAAAATTGAATGGGAAAACTTACCCGGTACAGATAAACGTAAAGTTGGTTGAATAACTGCAACCCCTGAACGTCTGGTAATGATGCCACAATTAGAAAGTATAAGCAATAAATATCATATAGTTTACCCGCAGGTTTTTGGCCTCTGCAACCAATTGTGTAATACGTACAGGCTATTTCTTTCTCGAAATATTCGCATATAAGTCTTGACAAGTATAAAAAATCCGTCCTACTTAATCTAATATTTAATAGAAAAAATATATGAATATAATATTTAAAGAAAATAATTGTCACTTACTCTAAACTTGGATGTTTTAGTACAATAGTTTTTATAATTATTTTGCTGACTTGGACACGATCGGCGTTATCCAAAACTAATTTTTTAGCAAACATTTTTTTTAATAATAAAGAAATTTAAATCTTTTAGATTATCAAAAATTGTTTTTGATGGAAATAATAATCTTATCTCTTTTTTAACGCACTCTATATTTTCAAATTCTTCAGCGGTGTGGAAGAACTTACTTTTCTTTATTTTATATTTTTCAGAAACCAAATTAACATTTATAATATATAATTTTTCCATCTTTTTTGGAGAAATAATGAACACATAAATTATACCTATTTATTAACTTTTCAACTGTTCTATAACAACACTATATAACTATTTTTTTTCTAATTTTCAGACGCCATTTATGATACCGAATTTTTTATATTATTTTTTCAACTGAAATTTGGAATTTTCCCTAAAATTCCAACCAAATACTTTTTTTAAAATAAACTAATTTTCAATATCCGGTTCGAAGGACCAAAAAATGTTTTAACCACTTTATATATAGCTCAAATTTGATGAAATAAAAAGAGTTTCAGTTTATTTTACAAATACATATATTAATTTATTTAAAAAAACCCAAAAAAATATGAAAATATATATAAAAAATTACGGATTCGAAAACATAATAAAATTCAATGTTATTATAATTTTAATTTAAATTTAAATTATACAAAACTAAAAATTTACTTTTATTTTAATTATAAGTTTTAATTTTAATTATTAAGAAATTGTACTTTTACTTTTAATTTTATTTAAATTTGACTACGAGAGCGTTTTGACTGCTATGAAGTACAACTGCGGACTGTAATTAATGAGAGTCATCTTCGTAGTTGCACATTGAAATACATGAACGTTGACCTTGAATGCGCCAATCAAAATTTGAGTTATTGAGAAATTACAAGACATTTCCTAATTTGGAAATGTAAAATAAGTGTTTTAGAAATTGTTCTTATATACAAGAATATAAAGAATATAAAAAATGTAAAAAAATCATTATGTACATAAAATATACAGTGTAGTCCAGTGAAGCTGGAACAATGTTTTTTCCGAAGACAACCAGCAGCAAGTGATCTACGTAAACACATATTAAATTTATTTCATTAGTTATATTCATAAAATATAAACAAGAATCTACTTTGGATCGTGTGAATCCGACTTCAATTAAAAATTCATTTAATTTCTGACTCCATTGCCTACCAGATTGCTTTAACCCATACAGTACTTTTTTCAACATATAAACTTTTTCAGGATATATTTTATCTTCAAAATATTCAGGTTGCACCATATATACATCTTCTTCAAGCTCGCCATTTAAATATGCACTTTTGACATCTATTTGATGAGAATGTAAACTAAATTCAACCGCTATGGCCAGAACAACTCTAATTGTAGCAAACCTTGTAACTGGCGAAAAAATCTCATTAAAATCTACACCAAATCGTTGACTGCAACCTTTTGCAACCAAACGAGACTTGTATTTTATAATTTCACCATTTTTGTCTTTTTTTATGCTAAAACCCCACTTATTCTCTAGTACTCTACAATTAGATGGTAAATCAACCAAAATCCACGACATCAAAGAATCATATTAATTTTGCATTGATGTTTTCCACTTTTCACTATTTTCACTATGTAATGCCTCTGCAACAGATGCTGGGTTTGGTAAGTGTGACTATCTTCTATATGACAACATTCCAGCAAAACAGACTCTATCTCCCATTCATTTGAAATATAATGAGCTGTTATTGCCATATAACTTTCAGTTTGATTGGACGTCCAGGTATCTGTAGTAAGCGAAATAGATTGTGCTTCCAAAATCTTGTTTCGTGTTTGTAATAAAGTTTTTTCATAAAGTTTTGGCAACAAAACATTAGTTAATTTTTTTCTACAAACAATGGAGTATTTAGGTTCTAAGACTGACAACAATTCTTTAAATCCTTTATCCTCAACTATAGAAAATGGTTGAATATCTTTTACAACCATTTTTAATATTAACGAATCAATTTTATCTGTATCATTATTTGTGAATCGTTGACGTTTAATAAAGGAACTTATATCAGTCTGTAATATTTTTCTTTTTTCCAAATTAACTTCTGCAATTTCATTATATTTTTCTTGATATTCCGTATATGATGCTACATGTTTTGATTTCATGTGTTTTGGTAAATTTGCAGTTGTACCACCTTTATAAGATATTGAAGTTTTACAATTATTGCACACAGCTATTGATTCAGTTTTTGGTGTGAAATAATTCCAAATAATGCTGCGTTTTTTTGTTAAAGGTTGTACAACTGCTTCTGATGAATCAACAATTTCCTCGATTTCATTTACAGTATTATTATCTTTATCTTTATCCATTGTTGAAATTGTAATAAATCTTCGCATCGCGATCACATAGTCTATAATTTTCGATTAATTTGGTAAATTGTAATAACTATATTTCAGGACAAGAGTTAATATTTATTTATTATCAAAATCAAATGTAAGCAATTCTCATAATATTTACCTTTTTTTTAATCAAAATTAAGTTTATTGATCAGGAATACTTATATAGTAAATATATATTTATTTTTTTATTGCAGTGTACTATAATAATTGTTATATTGTTATATGATTTAATCATTAATGTTGTATATTTAATTTGTCATATATATGTATTATGTATATAAAATATATAATACAAGAAAATAATTATATTGTATTAATTTATAATCAATTTGGAAAATTTGAAAAATCTTACGATTTTTATTTATTTGTAAAATAAGACGATGTTGTATTTCAAATTTTAAATATTTTCCTTATGTAAAAATCCTAAAGGTTTCCTCTCAATAACTTTATATTGATAATATGTACTCAAAATAAATTATATTTTTTATACACCTATCCCCCGATTTACACGGAAGATTGGTTCCTCAGAAAACCGTGTAAATCGAAATTTTTGTTTTTAATATGAAAAACCGTGTAAATCGAAAAAGCGATCAAATGTGTATAATTTAGATATTTATTTACACAGAAATTAAAAATGATTCATTTATTTAATGGTAAATGAAAAAATCATTTGTTAAAACGTAAATTAAAAATGAATATTAAAACATCATAAACCTATTAAACGTTTACACCGAATTAATAAAAGTGGTTCAAAAATTATGAATTATTACTTACGCTTATATGTATGTAAGTAATTATTCCAAATTTCAAAATTGTAATAAAAATAATTTTTTTAACACTACTGATTGTGTAAATAAACTAATATTTAATTATTTTGAAAAAGTATTTTGAAAAATTATAAGAAAAAACTCAACGATTTGCACGCTTTTGCTTCCGACCATAGACTGAACTAATTATGTAATATGAAAGCTATTGTGAAATGTTAACTCAATGTATATGCTGCATTTTTGGGAATTCCCCGTTTTTGTTATTTTTTATAGTCATGTCACAATATATAAATTTTGTTACCGTTTTTTTTTTTTTTTAAACCGTGTAAAAGTGAAACCGTGTAAAAAAAGTACCGTGTAAATCGGGGGATAGGTGTATATAAAATAGATATTTTATACATATTATACTAATCATTCGAGAATTCGAGTTTTTTGAACTGATAAAATATGGTATTTGATTAACCAATTTTTGTATGGTATTATATATATATATGACTTGAAGATAAGTGTGAATCTTTAAAAAATGTGACGTGTTGACAACGAGTATCCCGGCACTTTTGGATATAAATCAGCTCCAGCTGATATTTTTTTTTGTGTTTATAAATTCTTGATGATGAAAGCTAAAATGAAATTTCGAAAAATTATGTATATATCAATAAATTTATTTTGATTCTCAATAGAAATATAATTTTTATGTAGATTGTAGATATATTTATTATAAGGATAATACGTTTCAAGATTTTTTACTAAAGCTTTTATCAGATTTTATTTCTAAGCAATATAAAAAATTCTCATATTTACCTTTTTTGTAATCAAAATTAAGTTTATTGCATCAGGAAACTTATGTAGTATATATTTTTTATAATATAGTATATTATTTTCGTTATTTATATGATTTTTTTTTTCTAGTATTTTGCCTTCAAATTTTCAATGTCAACCATTTATTTATTTGTAGGTATTTTATACATATTATACTAAAAATCATTCGAGAATTCGAGTTTTTTGAACTGATAAAATATGGTATTTGATTAACCAATTTTTGTATGGTATTATATATATATATGACTTGAAGATAAGTGTGAATCTTTAAAAAATGTGACGTGTTGACAACGAGTATCCCGGCACTTTTGGATATAAATCAGCTCCAGCTGATATTTTTTTTTGTGTTTATAAATTCTTGATGATGAAAGCTAAAATGAAATTTCGAAAAATTATGTATATATCAATAAATTTATTTTGATTCTCAATAGAAATATAATTTTTATGTAGATTGTAGATATATATATTATAAGGGTAATACGTTTCAAGATTTTTTACTAAAGCTTTTCAGATTTTATTTTGTAGTATTTCAGATATTAAGTATATTTTAGTATTTAAAATGCTTATTGGATTTTATATGATTCATTTTATGTAGAAAATTTATATTTTAAAAAAGCAATCATCTAAAAAATAAATATATTTTAGAAGACTAAGACTATAAAGGGTGGGAACGACCATATTTTGTGTATGTGCCGTGCCGTTTAGGAAAATCAATTGATTTATGTTCTAAATTCTTATATGTATTAATATATTTAAAATCTTTTTTTTTATAAATTTTACTCAGAATCGTATATTTTTGTCCTTTATCCTTTATTTATTTAAATTATTGATTTATATTTACCTGTTTTATAGTTTTCTTTATAATTTATAGAATATAATGTAATTTTTGTATGCACAACACAGACTATACTTCACTTTCACAAACTCGTGTTTTTCGTTTTTTGGTTATGGCTACATACATGGCTAGAACCATGCAGTTTCATTTTCATTTTCATTTTCTTCATGCAGTTTCATTTTCATTGTAATTTCCGATTTCCGGTACAAATTACAAAAAATTTCAATATGTCATCAAAATATGTGACAATGACAATGACATTTTAAAAAGTAACGAAATGTAACGAGATACAAAAACATGTAACGAGTACTTTTAAAAAATTTGAGTACCGATCGGTACTTTCGTTACTCGTTACTATTTGCCCAGCTCTAGATGGCACTATTTGGACTGAAATGAAAGATGGGTCTATTCCAAGAAGAAGATCAATAAATACCATTTTCAAACAAAAAGCTGGACTACAGTATATCAATACGTTTTTCTTTTACCAAATAACATGCAACATATCCCAAATAAACCAATTATTTAATTTTATTGATCATTTCATTTTATAAACTAAAAAAAATATATGCTTCACATCATATTGAAAAGATCTTCAATATCTACATCATATTCATCATCGCTATTTTCAATGATTTCTACAGGAAATTTCTACAAATATTATTTCGTCGTCGTCGCCGCTTCATCTTTGTTTTCTTCATTAAAATCTTCTGAAAATATATATACATAATATTTTTTTTAGATTTTCAGCGCATGACTCATTAAACTTATGAGGCGATGATCACTACATTTTTTCGCACAGGTTTTCTTTGGTATTGGTAAAAATGTTGATATCAGCCATTCATCCGGATATTTTTCCTGTCTCATATATTTTATTAAACAGTTCAACTAATATTGTTAGATTATCGTCATCAATCAATTTCAAAATTTCAGCAGGAATTTCATCAGGACCTACAGCTTTTTTATTTTTCATCATTTTGATAGCTTTATTAACTTCATCTTTAGTAATAGGTAATTTATCTATTGGGTTTAAATATATATTTGTATCAGTTTCCGTTGATCTATTGCTATCTTCAAATAACTCTTTGATATATATTTCCCACACTTTTTTTTTCTGTATTCCCAACAACTATATTATCATTATTATATATTATCAGTTAAAATTGATGGTTTGTTTTTCCGATGCATACCGACAACTTCTTTAAATTTTTTGTGCACGTTGAAGTCGTCGTGTTTGTTTTGAAATTGTTCCATTTCGCAGCATTCTTTACTAAGCCATACATTTTTTGCATTTCTAATTTTTGGTTCGTATTAAACGTTGTATATTTTTATAACTTTCTGTGTTTCTATTTCTTTCTATTCATCCAGTTCTGTTTATATTTTCTTTCTTTGTAACCTAATTTATTTTTCGCTACTTCTTCTATAATGGATTTTGTTTCCTTCCACATGTTATTTATATCATTATTTTCAGTTACTATATTTCTTATTCTTTCGTTTAATTCAGCTTCCACGGTATTTTTTACTTCGATGTTGTTCAGCTTATCATAGTCAATTCTGCGTATTGGATTAATCTTATGTGTAGCTGTTATTTTTATTTTTAGTATTGCAGTTAGAAGATTGTGATCTGATGCTACATCAGCACCTGGGTACGTGGTTGCTTTAATTAACGATGTGCTAAATCTGTTGTTTATCATGATATAATCTATTTGATTTCGTACTACGTTATTGATATTATGTAGGGGTGACTGCCATGTATATAATCTTCTGGGTGGCAGATCGAACCACGTATTCATAATTTTAAAGTTTGTTTCTTGGCAGAACTGTACCAACCAATCACCTCTTTCGTTTCTCACACCGAGACCATATTTATCAACAATTTTTTCTACTTCTTGTATACCAACTTTAGCATTAAAATCACCCATTATTATTGTTATTTCATGATTTTTTATTAATTTATTCTTTTTGAATAACATCGCTTGAAGGCCACCACGTTTCGCTTATGCCGAAGATATCAATATTTAACCTATCCATTTCTCGTATTGTGTTTTCAAATTTTCCCGCTTCGAATAAACTCCTTAAATTGTATGTGCCGATTTTTATTGCTTCCTTACTTCTAAATGTTTTACCTCCGGGGATTCTTAGCACCCTCTTTTTGCCGGAGACTGAGGGCCGTGAATTATCATTATTTAGTTCCATAGTTTTCTAGGGATATTACTTTAGTGGTTTCCCGTTGCCTTCTAAAGGGTTTAAAGTTTTCCTTCTTTTATGTTTTCTAAAATGAAAAGTATTTTATTTACTATTTTATTTAGATATTTTTATTTCACATTATTCAAATCAATGTCCATGTTCATGCCGGGTCTTGCCATATTGACTGCCTTGGTTATCTGCTTTCGTTTCCTTTTTCTTTGGATCATCATCCGTCTTCTCTAAATATAAAAAAAGTATATAGGGTTGACAAAATTTTCAAATATAATTTTTTTTATTATATTTACCTTTTTTTATAGTTACACTAGTATTTTCTTTTTCAGACATTTCACATGAATTTATTAGAAATTACAAATAACGAAATAACAATAATAAAAACCCAAAAATATTTATAAGTACGCAATAGAATGAAGCGGTATTTTTTTGTTTACATAAACTATGTGCAATATCAATATAAATCCCAGTAAAAATCATAATCTGTACAATATGAATGTACATCAATCCCAGCAAATTCTGTCGAATTTTAATATTTTGTATATTAAAAACCAAACCGGTCAAAATGACCGGTGTGGTAGAAATAGGTATATAACATTTGTTGGTAGTTCTAGTGTTAATATATATATATTTTATTTATAAATATAGTTCAATATATTATAATAAGTTTAATATAATAAGTTTAATATTAATATAGTTCAATATATTTAAGTTTATATTACAAAATATTCATATAATAATTTTTCACTGTATCCCAACATAATTCCTTTAGCATAAATCAATCTCAATTCAAACTTATTTATTTTATTTTTGTTTGAATAAAAAAAATTTTTTCGTCAATGTATCAACATTTAGTTAGTTAATCATCAATTTTAAAAAATCTTTTCGTCAATGTATCAGCATTTAGTTAGTTAATCATCAATTTTAAAAAATTGATTATTAATTTGTTCAAAATTTAAATTTATTCTTTAAATGATTCAGACTATTTATTTATTTATTTATTAAAACTTCCTGTTCATATTTATATTTAATTTAATAATTGAAATTTAACTTGCCATACCATCCATTCAATATTTATTAGCACGTCAAGAAATTAATTTTCAACATACCCCTTTGAAAAGCGAACTAATTCAGGAACACATACAGCTAAACACTATGTAGTTAATAAATACACATAAATTATTATGTTTTTTCGAAATTATTTTAACTTTATTAAAATATTTTATTTTTATATATTTTTTAATTTAATTTTTTTTAATTTCACAAAATAAATTTATATTTTGAATTTAATTTTTTAGTTATTCCGGTAACTTTTCAAATTTCACAAAAAAATGATTGATATTTTTTATTTTATTTTAATTTCACAAAATAAATATATGTATTTTTAATTTAATTTTTTAGTTATTCCGATAATTTTTCAAATTTCACTAAAAATTGATTAATATTTTTTATTTTAGTAAATTTTTTATTAGCACATTAGTATATTTTATTTTAGAAATTATTCGATTTTACTAAATTATTTTTAATATTCGAATTATTTAAATAATTAACAATTTATATTACACGTTAACTGAATATGCTTTTTTTTATATATATTTATTAAAATATGCAACAACGCGCTTTAAATATTACAAATACTAATATGTAATTTCGAATTCGAATTTAAATTTTATTATTTTATATGTAACAATACACACGCAATTATAATATTTTTCAATGATATATTTCAAATTCTAATACTTTTCACATACACTAAAATAATATTTGCAATTATGTGTTCTCGTTTTCATTTATTTTTATTATGCACTCAACAAAATTGAAATTAAATTTGAATATATACAGATATTTTTAAATTTGCGCATGTATATATGTATATTTTATTGTGTACATAGCTTTCTGCTATTTTATTTTTATAATATTTTAACTACAATTTAACCCTTTTACGCCGGTTAAATTAATTAAATTTATATATAATTATTTATTTATTTTTTAAAAATTTTATTTTAAAATATTTACTTTTCTTTATTTTATATTTTTCAGAAACCAAATTAACATTTATAATATATAATTTTTTCATCTTTTTTGGATAAATAATGAACACATAAATTATACCTATTTATTAACTTTTCAACTGTTCTATAACAACACTATATAACTATTTTTTTTCTAATTTTCAGACGCCATTTATGATACCGAATTTTTTATATTATTTTTTCAACTGAAATTTGGAATTTTCCCTAAAATTCCAACCAAATACTTTTTTTAAAATAAACTAATTTTCAATATCCGGTTCGAAGGACCAAAAAATGTTTTAACCACTTTATATATAGCTCAAATTTGATGAAATAAAAAGAGTTTCAGTTTATTTTACAAATACATATATTAATTTATTTAAAAAAACCCAAAAAAATATGAAAATATATATAAAAAATTACGGATTCGAAAACATAATAAAATTCAATGTTATTATAATTTTAATTTAAATTTAAATTATACAAAACTAAAAATTTACTTTTATTTTAATTATAAGTTTTAATTTTAATTATTAAGAAATTGTACTTTACTTTTAATTTTATTTAAATTTGACTACGAGAGCGTTTTGACTGCTATGAAGTACAACTGCGGACTGTAATTAATGAGAGTCATCTTCGTAGTTGCACATTGAAATACATGAACGTTGACCTTGAATGCGCCAATCAAAATTTGAGTTATTGAGAAATTACAAGACATTTCCTAATTTGGAAATGTAAAATAAGTGTTTTAGAAATTGTTCTTATATACAAGAATATAAAGAATATAAAAAATGTAAAAAAATCATTACGTACATAAAATATACAGTGTAGTCCAGTGAAGCTGGAACAATGTTTTTTCCGAAGACAACCAGCAGCAAGTGGTCTACGTAAACACATATTAAATTTATTTCATTATTTATATTCATAAAATATAAACAAGAATCTACTTTGGATCGTGTGAATCCGACTTCAATTAAAAATTCATTTAATTTCTGACTCCATTGCCTACCAGATTGCTTTAACCCATACAGTACTTTTTTCAACATATAAACTTTTTCAGGATATATTTTATCTTCAAAATATTCAGGTTGCACCATATATACATCTTCTTCAAGCTCGCCATTTAAATATGCACTTTTGACATCTATTTGATGAGAATGTAAACTAAATTCAACCGCTATGGCCAAAACAACTCTAATTGTAGCAAACCTTGTAACTGGCGAAAAAATCTCATTAAAATCTACACCAAATCGTTGACTGCAACCTTTTGCAACCAAACGAGACTTGTATTTTATAATTTCACCATTTTTGTCTTTTTTTATGCTAAAACCCCACTTATTCTCTAGTACTCTACAATTAGATGGTAAATCAACCAAAATCCACGACATCAAAGAATCATATTAATTTTGCATTGATGTTTTCCACTTTTCACTATTTTCACTATGTAATGCCTCTGCAACAGATGCTGGGTTTGGTAATTTTTGTTGTGGAACAGCTTCTAATAAATTCAATATATTGTACTTTTTTTTCGGCCTACCTGTTTTACCTGTCCGTATAATTTTTGAGCTTCCACGTAATATTGTTGGTGCAGTATTTTCATGATTTATATTTTCATATTTAATTTCACTATCACTGGAAATTTCAATTATATTTGTTTCACCTGTATTTTCCATCTCAATCGAATTTCTAGTGGTATTATTCGAAGTATCATCAGGTTCAACAGTTTTTTCAGTTTCATGGCCAACAGTATTATTTTCCAATTCTAAAAGTACAATATCATCAATATTTTTAGTTCAATTGTAATTAGCTGTATTTGTCAAAAATTTTACGTCACGACTTTTTAAATGGGTTAAACAATCTGTAAGCTTTGGATTCTTCTGAGTATCCTACCATGAAACAATCAATTCCTTTAGCACCAAATTTTGATTTTCCTGGCCTTTTATTTAATGCAACAGCTTCAGTACCAAAAACTTTTAGATGTGCTACACTTGGTTTTTTATTATACCATGCTTCATATGGTGTAATTTTATTCAAAATTCGTGTCGGAGAACGGTTTCTAATGTACACTGCAGTACTTACTGCTTCTGCCCACAAATTTTCTTTTAAACCAGATTCTACCAGCAGACAACGTGCCATTTCCACAATTGTACGGTTTGCGCGCTCTGCAATACCGTTTTGTTGTGGTGTATATTCGACAGTCAACTGTCTTTTTATTCCATTTTTGGTCAAAAAATTTTAAAAATTATTATTTACATAGTCCATTCCTTTGTCAGTCCTTAGCACTTTTATTTAAATTTAAATGAATTTTTGAAAAATTTCAAATGCTTCACCTTTTGATTTTAAAAAATAAACAAAAATTTTTCGTGAGTAGTCATCGATGAACAATAAAATATATTTCGAACCACCAAGTGATGTGGATCTCATTGGTCCACAAAGATCACTATGGACTACGATTGGTTGAACTTTTAAATGGCTGTACACAAATTTTGCATTAGACATGTTCTACAATCAATGTTATTCGGAATTTTATCTAAATTTAAACCGAAAACCATGTTATTCTTTTTTAAATATTCTAAAGGTTTGAAATTCAAATGACCATAACGTTTATGCCATATTAAATTAAGATCATAATTACTTTTATTTTCACAAAATGCCACAACATTACCTTTGTATTCTCTAAAAATATATAAATTTTCTTCCCTTTTTGTATATATTATAGTTTCATTGTTTATATTTTTGATTTCACATAAATGTGACGTTGATCCAATGTCAAAAAATTCGATTTTAAATTAGGAACGTACAAAACATTCTTTAAATTAATTTGTCCAAATTCTGTTGACAAAAACAAAATAAGTTCAACAATTCCAGACGATATTATAAAATTATTGTTTGGTAAAATTATTTTTGCTTGGTGTGGTTTTAAATAAGTAAACAAACTTTTTTGGCAACATAAATATGTCAAGAACCCATGACCTTTTAGTCAAAGCTTTCAAGTTTGTTGCGCTCAAAATTTAAAATGAAGTTGTGGTTTTTGGTTCTGGACAACTTTGTTGTAAACTTTGTAATTGTCGATCACGACATTTAGCTGCAAAGTGACCACGTTTTTTACAAATAAAACATTTACCACGTTGAAATTTTGATTTTTAGAGTTTTTTATGTTTTTTGAGAAAAATGCTTTTTCACATCCACTTTGAGGTACCAAATTTTCATCACGTCTATCATTTTCTTCTAATAATCGTGCTTTTAATTGATGAGCAGTATAGGTAACGTATCACGTGATTCTATAGCAACCACAAAATTTTCATATGAACTTGGTATACTTGATAACAATAGGATCACAATTAATTCATCAGCCATTAAAATATTTAGTTCAGAACCATTTCTGTTAACTTTAGATTTACTATTTTTTTTCAATGTTACTTTCCTGGCTGGGCTGGTATACTTCTTGAATTTTTAACCACGCCTGTCTTGATGAATTACAATTCCTCACCTGAATTAATTGTGATGTTTTTATACATAAGATTATCGATGCCAACGCTCTTTCATCCTGCGCTGTACATGTGGCTTTTGCTGTTGGAGTCATTTCGTCTGGTTTCTTTTCAGTAATTCCTTGGACATATTTCCATAATTCCTGATGTACCAAAATGCTTTTCATGTGCACATTCCAACCTTCAAAATTAGTTTCATCCAATTTTTCGATTTGATATAGAGACATACTCATTATATCTAATTACTTATTAATATTATATGTACTCTGATTTACTTTAATTTCTTATTACAATATGACTCTGGGCCCATAACCTTTGTTAGTTATATGAATAAAAACGCAGCAGTAATTCTTGACTTTACAGTTTAATGAACAGAATGAGAAGAAAACAATAATGAATTAAATTACAAAATGAAATTAAAGTTACTTCAAATTAACATTACAATGAAAAACTACTATTATTAAATCTCAGTATATGGTATTGCCAGATATATTCAATATTTTGTATGCGAGGAAAATTTTCTTCTATGCCATCATCAATGCTCGAAAAATCGGGCTTATACCTGAGTTTTCTATGTTTTCCCATTCCAATGTAATTTTCTCGAAACCACGTAGCAATTTTTTTCCCGGTTCATCAAGATTTTTATAAAGTTTTTTTTAAATATGTCGGAACGGAACGTCACCAGTTTTTACAAAAGCTAAACTTTTCAGCATTCTTATATTTAGACTGAAGGTTTCATCTGTACCATAACGCGTTGCTAAGCCTTCAGCCTGGATTTTACGCCAAATATTTTGGCTTAAATGAAATAAACATGCTTTATGTTTAGCATTAGAAAGGCATTGTTTAATAACATTGCCAATTGCCTTTTCAAAATCTGTAATTATTCTCACTGCATTAAGACAAATTTCAAAATTACATGCTATTTTAAAGAGCTCTATAAAAGCCTCCTCTGATTTGGAGGACATTAGAATAAATATTAATGGTATTACTTGATCATGACCATCTACTAGGTCATGAATGGTGAAAAGTTGACGCATTATTGTAGGTACAATATAAAAAGTTCCGTCCATTAGCCAGCATTTTGCTTGCCCTAAAACTTTTAAGGTGCTGAGTGTGCCTAAAATAATATGTTTTCTCTTTTGTAATCTTTTTCAGATGGAACGAATTCTTCGCCATCTAAAATTTTTAAATGTTCTGGAATAAGAACGTCTTCCAAAATATTGGGTTCTGTGAAATTAGGGCCCCGAATCTCTGATTTTTTAAAGCATTTTTGCTTGGTAAATAAACCCTGGATTGTTCGGCACAACCCATAGTTGCCGTACGAATTAAGGTGGAAGGGCTAACATTTATATTTACTTTTTGAATATCCAATACAACACGCTACTATTGGGCTCATGGCTATGATTCGAAGATCCCCTGCACAATTTATGTTCGGTCTCAACTTTTTGAGTGATTAATAACGAATTACCAGTTAAACTTTTTATTTTTTCGCATGACCACGAATATTTATTTCCTACTTTTCGTTTTAGATGGTAGCCGAAACTATTCAAAAATAATTTTTCACCTCCCTTATTAGATTTTACAATACAAATTTCATGAGACATTATAAAATAAAATTTAGTGATAATAAATAAAATTAACTTAATTTTGCAGTTATCTATACTCTATTGAATAAATTATACGCATATATAATAAGAAAAATGTTTATCAAAATTAAGTCAACCACTTGAAAACTAAATCCCATGTTTCAACACAAAAATCCCATATTTAAAACTTGAAAGCAAGCACTTGCACTATAAATGAAAGCACTATAACTAAATTAAAGCACTATATTTGGTGATGTAATTACCAATGTGATAAACATCCGCTATATTTTAAAATTTTAAGTATTATTCGAGATTACAAGAGCCAACGAATTGGGGATGTAATCGGTTGGCCTAAAGCCACCTTTTTTTAAATTTTAAGAGTTACAAATCCGCGCGGATTTGTAAACTTAAAATTTATAAAAAGGTGGATTTTGGCCAGGTGGATTTTGGATTGGGGTATATTAGATTGGGGTATATTAGAATGGGGAATTTTGGATTGGGGGATATTATAATGAGGTATTTTGGGATGGGGGAATTCGGATTGGGGGATTATGACCCAACAAAAATTATCAAATAACTAATAATAAGGATTAATGAATAAACCTATTATATAATAATAAACTATTTTATTTTTATTTAAAAAAAAAAAATTATTTTATTGGATATTTGTAGTACTTATAATGTCATGTACCATGTATTTTATTGACATAATTTATAGTAATAAATTAAAAATATTTTCACTCTTGACTAATAATGTTTCGGAAATGAAAAAAAAGCATATTATAAAAAAAAGAGATATTCCATTTTGCATCTTGTTATATGATGTCAGGTTGATAATAAGTTTTCTCGAATGTCTAAAAACATAAAATCCCAAATAAGGAAACATGATTTTAGTATATACATCCCTTTATTGGAAATAGGTTTTAATAACTTCCCTATAATGGTTACATATGTGATGACTCCGGAACCACTATATAATAATATTTAACTTATTATTAAATAAGTTAGTAACAAATTTCAGAATCATTGTTATTACTATAATTACACATTGTTATTAATTCAGGAATTAACCAATATGCATGATATAGTTATAGATAATAAAAAGAAATTTCACAGCTTCGGTTATTATCAGTTTTGTGATTAAGATTCTAAACCGACGTGATTTCGATAAAGTAAAAAATATATATATTGGATAAAAAGAAAAATCAAAAACAGTGTGCTTAAAATATAAAATAAATTACATAATTATAATATAATAAAATTAATTTTTATTATTACTAAAATTAAGTTTTTATAAATATCTAATATTAAAATTAACTTTTTATGGTTAATAAAATTGAATTTAATAAATATTAAAATAAATTAAATATGAACAATTAAATAAAATAAAATAAATTATATATAATAAGTTAAATAGCTTAGTTCAATAAAATAAAATAAATATAATAAACATTAAGACATTAAATTAAATAAATTAGTTTGTAATAATTAATGTTAAGTTAAATAAATATTAAATTAAACTTTAAATGTTTGTGAATAAAATTTGTAAAACATAAACTAAAACAAATAAGTGTTCTTATTATAACCGCAACAACTACACATAATCACATATTGTTCAATGTGTTCTTTTTTTAAGCGATTATTCTCTATATGCATAGCTTGGTAACAGAGTGGAATGTAAATTCTTTATTAATTTGCATATTAATATTTTAATTGAATATTTATACTTATATAAGACAAAACTGTGTCAACGTAACTTTGTATAATATTAAATTGACGTAACTCATTTTAAAAAGATTATTTTAATATAGAGTAATGCAAATAATATTTATTAAAATATATGTAT